>CAWUFW010012575.1:0-532512 GCA_963921515.1 Calotriton arnoldi | reverse complement strand
ATAGTGTGTGTATCACTCGTTAAAGAATACACATCCCCAAAGTAAGTGTGCGCGTCACTGTTAGTGCACTGAATGCCACATCTGCCGTGCTGAAATGGTGTCACAACTTGTAGATAAAGTTTGCAGTTGGTGTGTAGAAAGCTGTTGGTGTGTATGTCCCCAATTGCTGAACATACAGGTCAGAAGTTACTTTGCGCATCACTGCTGGAAGTAAAGGTGCACATGTGCTGAGAGACGCGCTGATTCACGTCCAAATGATGTGCTAGAACCGATCCAAAATGGTGCTTACGTTTTGTGAACGGCGTGAGTGAGGCATCTTGACGAAGCACGCTAGACAGGAAACTCTGGAAATGGCTTGCCAGTAGAGAACCTGTTGGAGAGATGATCCGATGGCACGAGGCAGAGATGTGCACATTCAGTGCTCCACCGCCGGACACCCGTTGGTGCACGAGGTAGGAGATCCTCTTCGTTGGTGAGCTCGAGGCAGAGATGTGCACATGCAGTGCTCCACTGCCGGACACCCGTTGGTGCACGAGGTAGAAGATCTTCTTTGTCAGTGGGCTCGAGCCTCCCAGACCGATATCGAACAAACAATCCAGAATAAACAGTAAATTAAACCCATAATCCTTATGGCTTACGATCACGGGAAGTAAGATCCACGCAGTATAGACCCTGGAAAGGATACAGGCACCAGACACACGGCCAAGAAGACCATTCAAGTAGCAATCTTGGGCAGGCAGTGGAGTCCCCAGTAGAAGAAAGTAGATAGTGGACACACGGCTACAAAGAACGCTCAATCTTTGAAGTAGAAGTTGAGAAAGAAAATCCATATTAACGTGCTGGATCAGCAAATGGGATGTTGAGACCCTTAACAAAGAACTGTGAGATCTGAGTCCATGCAGTGAAATTTGATCCCTCGCTCATCGCCAGTATAAGAAGAGTCTTCCAAGACATGCAGACACAAAGAGATGGTTTGAAGTATTATCTTTATTTCTTATTCAAAGGGTCTCATCCATCCCCAACAGCTCTTCACTAAGAAGTGTCGTACCATTCTTCCCCACACTCTATGACCTCATTACATTCCATCACCAGGGTTACTCTCCAGTGCTGACAGCAGCACAAGAGGGAACCTGGAGATACCACACAGGTGAAATATAAAAATTTAGAAAATGTTTTGAGAAAAACGTCATGATCAGTTATATTTACACAGATACAATAAAACTATTGTATATGTCTTTACAGCATCTTCAAAAGCAGGTGAAGGAGATATTGGCTAAGAAGGCCGGAAAGCAGCTGGCCACTGTGTTTAAGGTAGCGAAACATCAGACACCAATGGACACTGTGGGATGGAGGATGAGGGGACTAGAACAGAGGCCCTTACATCGTCATCTTCATTGGAGGCCTCCACAAGTGACCAGTCCCTAGTGTTGGTGGACCCTACCGGAACTGTAACAACCTCATCATTGTCCACCACCCAGAGAAACATCTCTACCCTCCTTCTTGCCCCCCCCAGTTGGCCAAACCTGAACCCCCAGAAGGGCTGGGGTCTCCTTTGCCACAGGTACCTCACCCCCTGTCTCCGTCACCCCAGCTGCGCTGAGTGAGGAGACTATTGACCTATTATGCAGCATCTTTGCAGGCCAGACTGCGATAGTGAATGGCATCCAAGGGCTAACCTGCCAAATGCAACAAATGGTTGCATTTCTTGATGTCATTCATAGTTCAATGTCTGGCATGCAGAGATTGCTTGCCAAAATAGTAGCCTCCTCACTTACTGCCAGGGCCGGACTGGGAACCGAAACCGGACCTGGCAAACTGCTCGGCCGGCCCCCCCTGGGGTGAGGGTGGGGTGCAGTCGAGCAGTTTGCGATGGCCGGTTTCGGCCGATTTTGTTACAGGGGGCCGATAATGCCGACCCCCGGTAACAAAAATGGCCCCCAGGGGCCCAAAACTGGCCCCCACCCTAGCGGCCCACCTGGGAAACACCTGGTGCCCGCTACATACTCACTGCATACGCCCAACCAGCCCAACCTTCTGCCCCAACTCAGGTCTCTTCCTCAACCCAAATCAAAACTCCAAGCACACTCAATTCTTTGGAGGCACCCGCCCCAACAGACACAAGCAGCACAATCACACACACATACACAAAAAACACAAACACACAAAGAAACACAAACATGTACACACTATTGAAATAACACCCACAAGCACAACAACCACAACTACCACAACCACCACTACCACACCCACCACAACACCCACAACCACCACAACTACCACCACACCCACAAGCACCAAAACCACCACCACTACACCCACAACCACCACCACACCCACAAGCACCACAACCACCACCACACCCACAAGCACCACAACCACCACCACATCCACAACCACCACCACACCCACAAGCACCACAACCACCACCACCACCACACACACAACCACCACTACACCCACACCCACAAGCACCACAACCACAACAACCACAACAACACACTCATCAAAATTAACACACTCACACAAAAGCACACCTACACATAAAACAACACCAACCAAAATCAAATGCACACTCACCAGAATATCAAACACCAGAAAAAACACACATCCAAACATACCCAACAAACACCAGACCTTGCATGCAACTGCCAAACATACAGACATAAGTACATCACCCACTCCAGCTCCCTCTACCTCCAAAAGCCAATTCTCTACAACCCATCCTACCTTTACTCTTCCTTGGGATTCTTCTCTTATCTGTCCTTGACCCCTACCAAACCTAAACTCACCCCCCTCGAGAAAAGTTATTGAGGTGCCCATCCAATAGATGCCCCATCCTGAGGAGATTACCCTCTGAACTATGTTTAGGAGGCACGTTATAGGCCACAAAGACACAAGGTGTTTTATTGAAAAAATACTTCATGAGAGAATTATCTCAATTATAAATAAAAAAAATCATTTTATAAAGTTTGTCCTAACATAATTCATTGGCAATTCAAACGTTAATGATGAACATGTAAAATACACATTCTGCTTACATTTATAACAGAAAATACAAAATCTTCTTTAAATGATATATTTGTAAAGTACAAACATTCAAAGAAAAAAATGTAATAGACATAAAAGGTTTGGTGAAAGCATTCATCATGATGATGGACACTTACACCAAAAAATAAAAACATTTTTATTTTTAAGTGTTAATTCAGGTGTGTTTATTCTAACTTAATAAGTGAAAAAATAAATACATATGTATTACACCTTAAAAAAGAAATAGAAATGCAGAAAATGCACTAAATAAGGGGAAATGTTACACAAATATATAAAACAATATGATTTAAGTTTAGAACTAACATTGATTTTATATATTTTGTAATACCAATGTTTTACCTTGTCTAGTGCAATTACTGAATTATGTTGAATTTAAATAATTCAAGAAATGTGTAATGCATATTGTTATAATTTGAAAGTTTTGTGTAAGTGTCCATTATCATGATGGAAGCTTGTACCAAATTTGAGGAAAAAAACTGCTAATCCAGGTGTGTTTCTTTAAATTTCTTAAAGGACAACATTACACACATATGCATTACACATTAAAAATTACTTGTAAGAAAATTTTAAAAATGCACAAGTCCAGAGCAAATGTAAACCGACAATTAAAAAAAAAATAAGTAAAAAAGAAGCTTACCTTCAATTTTGATGACAAGGGGGTTGATTTGCTTCATGGTGAAGTGGCAGCAGCAAAGGAAGGACTTGGATGATCGGGTTCATGACAGAAGGGGAAATGGAAAAAAGCAAAAAGGTACGTTTCTATCTTATATCCATTTGAAACCGCCAACTCAGGTGAGGAGGTTTACCCCACCACAGATGTGATTGGTCGGCAGAAATATTGGCTGAACTCCCTTCGACAGCAGCTTTTGCTATAACTCTGTCGATGAGGGAGGAAATTCTGGTGGAGACGGTGGGACTTGGACGGACTATCATCCATAGACCTGCCAGCATCTACATTGAGCAAGTGAACCGCATAGTAGGCAGACGGATTAACCGATGGAAAAGTGATGGCAGGACCAGATCAGCAAAGATCTAAATCAGGCCCTGATTCTGCACCTTCTGTCTGTTCATAAACCTGATGTGGTATTTCTCTGGGGTGAGTCCAAACTTAGTGACAAGGATGGCTTTCCTAGTGTAAGCAGTGTCACCCTCTCCACTGGAGGCATGTGTTCCCACAAGCATCCACCCCCAGTGCTCCTCTGAAATCCTGTGTTCCTTTAGAGCACAGAGTACTAACACCAACAAAAACGAAATTCGCAAAAAGTAGAGGATAAAAGGAAAAATGTTTGGGGGTGACCCTTCAGAGAGTGCCAGGTCGAACAATTAGTGCCTTTAGGTCTTGGGTTGGGTTTGATACTCCTAATGAGCCTGAGTTGGTAGTTTGCCAATTTTGTTGCTGCATTTATATGGTGTAGGTAATATAGCTTTCTGTCTAGAGTGAAACCTAGGGAAACCTAGGGATTTGACGGTTTCGGAAATGGAAGCTGGGCTGTCTAGGAAGTTGGTTGAGGCCAGGACCACTGGAATTATGTGGCAGGGGAGGGCCAAACTAAGTGGCTGGGTGGAGTAGATTATGCAGCAAGAAAAGGCAAATTATGCAGCATTATGTGGCACATTTTGTGATAGTATTACGTTATTTTATTTTTCATTTTTAAACTTAACACCACCTGGGCATTAGTTGCATCTCATTAGTACTGGTTTAACACCCACATATAGCACTAAGCTACGGAAGGGTGACTAGTCATCCTTTGCAAAGGGGCTTCCACTGCACTGTAACAGGTGTTGCAGCGTTTTGAGTAACTTTTGAACCATTTAAGCTAGCAACAACATTTATTTTTTGTTAAAATCTGATAGTAGATTATGTGGCAAATGCTGCAAATCTACAATTATTAGAAAATCACCACAGCCGCACAATTGCTTAATTCCAGTGGCCCTGGGTGAGGCTCACCATTCTTCAACTGGCATCTGAAATGAATTAGGTGAGAGAAGAAAGAACCCAGGGCTCTATTTCGACTTTGGCCATGCTGCGCCGGCTCTGCGCCAGCTCAGCACTGCCAAAGTCATGCAGGGACTGCCCGCTAGATTATGAGTAAAGCTGATGTTTCACGGTCTTTTCCTGTCTTTTCTTTTGCATTCCAACGGCGGTGCCCTGAAAATGGGCCCCGCAATGGAAACGCAAAAGAAGTTCCAGAATGGCATGGACTGTGAACTTTCGGGGCATGCAAACGGGGGCACATGTAGTGCTCCCTTGAATGCAACCCCAATAGCAGCGTGGGCATGGGAGCCCTGTGGAGCCCCCTTTGTTACCTATCCGCCAGCCTTTTCAGTGTGTCGAGCCCGCCATGAAAGGGCTCGTGGAGGGGAAACTCATAATATGCTTGGCGGACCGTAGTGGTACAGGTCCTCTGTGTTGCGCCACCACCAGGGAACAGTAGTTCCATGGCACAGCTGGTGCCGCTGGCACAGCTGGCACAGCGGTGGCCAGTCTTAAAAGTCAACTCGTAATGAGGTGGACGCAGAACCACAAATGCTGCGCCACTGTGTGCCTGGCGGTCCAAGACCGCCAGACTCATCGGGCCTTCAGTCTTTTGGGGCTTAGTTTAAGATGATGGGTTGTTATCCAGGATTGTATATTGTCAAGATTTATAGTCGGTCAGGAGATATCCACTTTGGAAGAGGCTCTCAGGTATAGCTATGTGTCATCCATAAATTGATGATAGCATACATCAGAGTTCCTAAGAAGATCACTCAATGGTTACAGTTAAATGTAGAACAGTACAGGAGGTAGAATGAAGCCTTGGGGTACTCCTTGAGAAACATTTACGGGGATTGAGAATGCATGTTCTACTTTAATCACCTGTGAATTGTTCTCCAGATATGAATTAAAGCACTCTGAGACTTTACTATCAAGACACATTAAATAATTAAGATGCAGACAAGGATATTGTGATTGATAGTATTGAATGCTGCTGAGAGGTCAAGTAGTCTCTGTTATTCCTAATTCTGAAGACATCATCAGTTATTTGAAGAAAATCAGTTTCAGTCCTCTGATGTTCTTGAACAATAACCACATTTACTTATTAGTAAGTAGCAGCACGATTTTGTAGTAGACACTGTAAAACCAATATTAAGTGCATATTTACTAATTTCATAACAATTAAGGCATTTCAAAAAGTACTTCTATTTTAAAATACTAGACGACTCACTCGTTGCATAGTTTTAAAACCATCCTTAAAATCTTAAAAACTTCCCATAAGAGATTTCCTGGGAAAAATTCACAAAAGGTACAATTTTATTGTACACATAGTAAAATCAATAACACAACCTTATATTTTATTTTAGTAGCTTGCATTCCATCACCAGGCAAACAAAAATCTAGAAATTTTAAAATCTGACTATTCAGTGTTATCGCTTTTGAGGATCCTAATTGTATCCCTCATATGCCTCGTGTCTGAAATCCGACATATTGGGATTAACCAAGTCCTCCTGATTGCAACATTGGCAGGGCAAAAGAAGAGAAAATGATCTTCCTTTTCAGTGCTAGCTAAACAAGAAGAATAAGTTGGCCAATGTGGCAACCATTTCACGTACTGCAAAAATCGTTTACGGGTAAAATACCAAATCTGAATTCCAAATATAATGATTTCGCTTGTGGGGTTCAATTCGATTCAGAAACACTTCAAACTGCATATTATGCTTCAAATCTAACAACCTCCCTGTTAATATACCAGCAGCAGTACCACATAACCATTTCTCAGTGACTTAGATCCGGAATCGCCTTTTCAGGCATGTGAAATGAATGAAAAAGAAATTTATAAAGCGCAAACATTCACCCGAGGGTGTCCAGGCGCTAGCTCATCAGACAAAAAGATACCAGACAGATTTTACCACATCAGAGATTAAAAAGCCACGTTTTAACGCCTTTCTAAAGGCCAACAGATGGGTTTCTTCCTTTAGCCTTAATGGAAGCGAGTTCCAAAGTCGGGTAGTACCGACCAGGAAGCTTCTTCCTCCCCAAGAACATTTTTTGAACCTGGGAACTACCAAGTTATGAGCATAGGCTGAGCGGAGATGACGGGCCGGGATGTAGGGCTGCAAATTCTGTTTAAAAAAGGCAGGTCCTCTGTCATGAATAGCTTTAAAAGCTATGCAGAGGGCCTTAAATTCGATCCGTCTCTTCACCGGCAGCCAGTGTAGCTCTTTAAGCGTCATAGAGACAGATTTGTGTTTTGGGATGTTCAACAGTAGACGTGCTGCTGCGTTTTGCACAATCTGTAACTTTATCAGACATTTTTTCCGGAGGTTGATAAAAAGGCCATTACAGTAGTCGGCCTTGGATAAAACAAGAGCCAAAACCACTAATTTCCATAGATTGGCCGGAATAAAAGGAAGATTCCTTCTAAGTAGTTTTAGAGTGTAGAAGGATGTCGAGGTAACCTGGTTCACATGACCCTCAAAAGAGAGCCTAGAATCAAACATGATTCCTAAGTTCTTTACTTTATTCACTTGATTAGGTAAGGAGCCCAGCTCGGCGGGCCACAATGCAGGAGACCAAAAATTTGTATGGCCACCAAAAAGTAGAACCTCGGTCTTCCTGGAATTCAATTTTAGACAGTTCGCTGCCATCCAGTCCCCCACTTGACGGAGACAGGTGTGGAACTGTGCTGCCGTGTCTGATGGTGTACCTGTCACAGACACCACTATCTGGGTGTCATCGGCATAGGAGATAGCAGAGAAGCCCAAAGATCGAATAAGCCTTGCCAACGGAGCAACATAAATATTAAAAAGAGTGGGGTCAACGAAGAGCCCTGGAGTACTCCACAGGGCAACGTGAAGTAGGTGACTTAAAATCTGAAAGAGCCACAAACTGTACCCGCTCCGCCAGGAAGACTTGAGCAAAGCAAATGCTTTCCCTTTAATCCGAATCCTATCGAAGACTTCCAACAACTTTTGATGATTCACAGTATCAAAAGCGGCCGAGAGGTCAAGCAGCACTAGTGCTGCACTGCCTCCCGCGTCAACTGTCTGCCTGATCAACTCGGACGCTGAAATTAATGCCAACTCAGTACTATGATGCTTCCTAAAGCCAAACTGAGTGGTATCCAAAAAGGAATGCTTTTCAATATAGTCAGATAAAACACCATTCATGGATTTTTCAACCATTTTTGCAGGCAGAGGGAGTCTTGAGATAGGGCGGTAGTTACTAGGATCTGACCCATCAAGGTTTGCTTTCTTCAAGAGGGGAAGGATAGATGCCAGTTTCCAACTAGTCGGAAATATACCAGAAAGAAACATTTGGTTAAAAATAAAGGCCAAATGAGATGCAAAGGCTTCTGGTAGTACATGGAAAATTTTAGGTGGGCATGGATCCAGTGGAGAGCCAGATTTAGTAGACAGCAGAAGAGCAGTGACCTCATCAACAGACAATGGGGGCAAAGCAGATAATTCAGGAGGGTCGCCAGTATCTGAGGTAACTAATGGCAATTCCCTTCCCTCCCTAGCTTTTGTTCCGGTCTCCAAAGAGGATGCTGTCCCTTGGGACAACCGTTGGGAGAAGCCACTATATACTGCACTAACTTTGTCTTGGAAAAACGTGGCTAGTGAGTTACAAAAAGTCTGATTCATTGGTAAATCTACCTCTTCCGGACATTTGGCTAATTTTTTCACTGTGGAAAATAGTTCCTTGGTAGAGTTTTTTGCAGTTGTTATAGCTGTGGTAAAGTAACAGGTTTTCTCCTCGTGCACAGCTTTTTTATAATCTAACATGGCTTGTTTATAAGCAATTCTGTCGTTGTTTTCATAATTAAATTGCCACTTCCTTTCGAGGCGACGACATTTTTGTTTCAAAATTCTAAGACGTTCGGAGTACCAGGGTTCCGTGTATCTTGCCCTATGATTGACCACGGATTTGACTGGTAGCACCTGATCAATTGTACTCCTAAGCCATTTCTCAAATGAGGCAGCAGCCCCATTTGGATCCTCTACAAGGTTAAGTGGGTTCTGGGACAAGGAATTTTCGAAAGTATCAATTACAATCTTATTCCAAGGCCGAACCCTTCTCGGCTGATTATTTTTCGGTTTTGCTGTCTGCACATTTTGGAGAGAGAGAGAAAACATAACAGCTCTATGATCTGACCAGATGAGAGGCAGCGACGGAAGACAATCTAAAGACTTCTTGTTTGAAAACAACCCATCCAACAAATGTCCTCCCAAATGTGTGCTGCCATTCACCTGCTGAGTGAGGCCTAGGCTGTTAGTAATGTCCAAAAAATACATTGCATCTTTGTCCGCTGGATCTTCAAGGTGAAGATTGAAATCACCTAGAAGTGTAAAATCAGAAAACTGGGAAATTACATCCAAGGATCTAGCAATAGTATTTAAAAAATCAGCCCGGGGACCGGGAGGCCGGTAGAGTAGAATACCATTAAAAGTATAATGGTTATCTATTATAATTTTAAATAGTTAGGATTCCAAAATTGATTCATTATTTTGGGGACTAAATGTCCCTTTCCACTTACTTCTAAAGATCACGGCCAATCCCCCACCCCTTTTTCCCCACCCGATCTTGCCTGAACATAGTAAACCCAGCAGGAACGGCCATTGCTAGGTCTGGATCTGATGCGGAAGCTTCCCCCCATGTTTCCGTAATAAAGGCAAGGTCCACAACATGTGTCTCCACAAACATAGCAAACTCTAATGCGTGCCAGAGTATTGTTCCGTATGCACTCATGATTAAGTCAAAATGTACTCTCCCCTAGCCTATATAGCCATGTTTTCATGTGCTTAAACCAGGGATTTCACCCCCTTGAATCGAGTTCTCATACTTCATAGATTGATTGCCTCAGGGGACGTGATGAATTATTAATCCACATACTTAGCCAGTAGGCCAAAGGCTTGAAAGCAGCCATATGCACAATGTTCTTTAAAACCTAGGTCAAGGCGTATGGGAGTTAGTGGCACATTCCTGGGGAGTGCAAGAACAGATCTCATAAAATTGTTCCTTACTTTCTCTAGGCCCACTACATTGTTTAGACCCAATATCTCTGCTCCGTACTGGGCAGCCCCAAGATGTCTTGCGCTATAGATTTCTATAGCTGGTACAACAGGCCTAAAGCTGGAGCTTTTTTTTTATTTTTGATTATAGTGTGACCTGCAGGCTGAAGTGTGAGCTGACTATTAGTTAGCTGGGGAGTCCACGTTAGTGTATTTGCAATCCTGTCCCCTAAATAATCAAAGTTTTTGACTTGATCCAAAACTTAACCCCTAACTTAACCCTACCTCTAAATGTCCTATGTGGATTAAACATCATGAATTTAGTTTTAGCAATGTTAACTTCCAATCCATATTATTCAGAGGACAGAAATTGATTGAGTAAGTTTTGGAGTCCCATAGGGGTCTTTATTACCAATAAGGAATCATCAGCAAATAGCGAGGATGGTACTAAACGATCTGCTAACCTTGGAAGATCTCCATTACAGCCTAATAGCCTCTATTAACCGATTTATATTTAGGGTGAACTGAGTCGAGGACAGCACACATCCTTGGTGAACTCCTCTCTTCACTCCTATATGCTCAGTCAGCTCTCCATTCCTCCCCCGCCTCACTTGAGCATAATTATTGCTGTGGAGCCTCATTATAATTTGTATTAAAGTCATTGGCATCCCCATCTTTTCAAATGCTGCCCACATTTTCCCTCTTGGGATGAGATCAAAGGTGGCACGTAGGTCCACAAACACTACATATCTGTGTTCTCTCTTAGTGACAACATATTTCCATTACATTAATAAACCCAAAATACTTGATCAACAGTGCTAGTGTTAGCTCGAAATCTCACCTGTAGTCGGTACAGGATCTGTTCCTCTTCCATCAAGTTTGAATACTCACTAATAGTTGTCAACAGAATACCTTTTGAGAAATGCCAATCAAACTATTGGGCCTTAAATTTTCCGGATACATTGAGTTACCCTTCTTATCTACAGGCACTACCTCTGCACACATCCAGGAATTGGGTATATCTACCCCTTTGTTATTGCATTAAAGATTTGGTTAAAAATGTTGCCCCTTATCACTGGTTCTGAAGTGAAAAGATCTCCTGGGACCTTATCAAGTCCTGGTGTTTTACCATTTTTAAGTTGGCAAGGGCCTACATTGTTTCCTCTAGACTAAAAATAATTGCTGAACCTCCCACACCACCCCGCTTTTGTCATTTGGCACAAAATCACTTGCATCAGTCCCTGAATCATCCTGTTGCAAATAAAGGGTGCTAAAGTGATTGTCGCAAGTGAGTGGCTAAATATCGAAGTCTTCTTCCTTAACCTAGCGGGTTGTCCCTTTAGTTATTATATGCCAAAACTGCCTGCTATCCTTTAAAATTGCTGCCTTGGTCAAGTCTCTCCACAGCCCCTTTTCGCAATTGACTTTAGCTTCTAATTGGGCCGTTTTGTATTTTTTCCTCTTCTCCGCTATTGTTTCCCTCCAGGCATTTTTGACAGCGGCCATTAGTTCTTCCCAGAAGGCCATTCATTGTTGGTTATCCCATAATGCACTACTAGAACTGATTGCCTTACTATTCCCCTCCTTATAGAAAAACATTTTAATCTTCCTTATCGATTCAGTAAAAAAAACTACAACTGCTTGAGCCTTTATCCATACTTTTCAATAGCAATTAATATATATGTTTTGATTGTGTAGATCTGGTATAAGCTTTCCTCATTCCTCTCAATCATATGCCAAGTTGCCCTCCTCCTGTTAAAGCTAAGTACAATAGGGATTTCAGATTTATACTCTATTAGGTCGCACGGAGAGAAAGGCATTTGAACCAAATCAAGTAGTAGGGCTTTGTGACCACTGTCTAGCCTTTTAATTACAGCCACTGTCCTTCACACGGGGCCATTGAGACGCATCCAAAAGATTATAGTAAACCGTAGTTTTACTATGGGCCCTTTTTAATGTTTGTCTCAGTCCCTCATCAGATGGAGTGTAACCATTACACGTTTGAGCCTAACTTAAGTGTGAGGGAGGCAACCTGCATTGCTACTTTAGTATTTCTAACAAAGCAGGTATTATTCAAGCTGCAAGTTCCCCTTTCCTCGTCCTCTTCCTCAGTTAAGTTTGACATTACTTCAAGAGGCTCAAATGTTGTGTTTAAATCACCTGCCAAAATTAAGGGCCTGATTACGAGTTTGGTGGTCTCACCACTGTTCCGTCGCAGCGATGGTCCTAAGAAGACCGCTGACCCAGCGATCTTCAGTGCTGTGTTGCGAGGTTTCTGGTGGAGTCTTGAAGGTGTTACATAAGGCAGCAGGAACTGCATGTAATTACACTGTGGCTCCATAGCACAGGGCGTGCTGCACACTCCGGGGCATATTTACAAGCCCCTATCGCGACAGGAACATCACTTTTATTGATGTTCCTGTGGCGATATGGGATTCGCCTTATTTACAAAGCAGCGTTAAGTCACTTAACATGGCTTAACGCTGCCTTGTAAATAAGGCACCTTTTTATGATATACTCAGCCTGAACTGGGTGGGCAATGGGTTTTGTGGTGGGAGCTCACCCGTAGATTTTGACGCTGCCCCATATTTACAAGGGTGGTGTAATTATGGGGCAGACCCAAAACTTAGACCAGGAAAAACCTGATCTTACCCTAGCGTACTGAGGAGAAATGCTCTATTTCTCCTCATTTTTGCTGTTTCTATGTGTGCTGCGTTGTGCAGCACACTTAGAAACAGCAAAACGCCATTGATTGTTTATGTGCAGGAAGGTGTCCCTTCCTGCACAAAAACAATCATTAAAAATAATGACGAGTTGCAACTTCTATGTGTGCTGCACAAAGCAGCACACATAGAAGTTATAAAATGTCACTTAAGATTGTTTATTTGCAGGAAGGGACGCCTTCTTTCACATAAACAATCCTTACCCTCAACACAGGCACCCTTGCACTATGGTGCAAGGGTGCCTGCATTGGGGCTAGGCTGCTAAATTTAGCACCAGTGCAGGTAGAAACACAAGGATGCACCGTATTCTTGTAAATATGATGCAGACCTGCGTTTCAGAAGTGGTGGAGTGCGGCGTTAAGCCAACACTCCGTCACTTCTTTTGTAAATATGCCCCTCCATCTCCTGTATGGGCGCTGCATGCAGTGACAGTGTGTCCCCATGAAACAGGTGACAGAGCATGCCATGTCACCTGGAATGGACACAGCATGCACTGTGACTGTGCTGCAAAAAAGTTAGAGATGCTCGGGGCCAGAATTCGGTGAGTTATCCTTTCATTTACCGTCTTTCCGCTGACTCGTGCATGGTTGTGTCCCTACCTGGAAAAGCTCGGCTAAAAGGCAGATCATAATTTGCAAGCCGGAAATCTTGATGACAACTCCCTACATGAGTCACCTCTGTCTGTCCCACCTCAGAAGCAGAAGAATCAGCTGAAGCGGCTGGACTGTGGCGGTCTTATCGCCGTGTTGCTGCTCTGATCTTAATTGGGTAGTTGTACCATCACGGAAGGGGGCGGGAGGACCGCTGAAAAGCAACGGTGGTCTCCATCTCGCCAACTTTGTAAACAGGCCATTAGTAACTTGCTCTCTTGGCCTGATCCAGATAGTCATCTAGGGCAAGCAAGGTAGGCGAGTTCTGAGTCTGCGAGTGAAACCTGTTGTAAATATTAATCAAAAGTATTGTCTGATTCTCATTATTTAATGTAAGTCTCAAGCCTAAAAAATCTGGTAATCTGATAAGCTTTTTGACAGTACAATTCATAGATGTTCTAACCCAAATGAAAGGACCTCCAGATGGACGCCCTGCTGAGGAGGGAGATGCTTCTACACTATAGTTCGGAAACCCCACCCTATGGAATGCCGTAGTGGCCCACGTCTTCTGTAGGTGATAGATATGAAAGGTAACAAAGTTACCCCATTCCACACTATTCAGTTTGGCCTTCAGATCTGCTATACTCCAAGAAATTATCTTCAACTTGTTATTACTGTCTATTGCCCTGGATCCTGGGTTACTATGTATTGCCCCCATCCCTAATCACATTTGGGTGGATAAGTGGCTCCAAGCGATTGATGACACAAGAACTTGAGGCTTCATCCTCCACATTAGAGTATGCATTTCGGGGTCACAATCCCTCATCCCATCAAACCCTCCCTCTGGCTTTAACTCTCGCAACATTCTGATCAGAAAAAACCCTTTGAGCAATTTCTGGCTGGTAAGCTGAGAGGCTATTATCACTGCTAGTTTGTGTACTGCTCTTTCTGGTAGGTTAAACTTAAACAGGATATTGGATCCATTAGAAGGTAAGGTATACTGATCCAAATCAGGGGAGAGGATGTAGCCTTACGGCTAGGGCGGTCAACCTTGAAGCTGGGGAACCAGGTTCGAGTCTCGGCAAGGACGCGCAACATCCTGTGATTCTGGGCAAATCACTTAATCTCACTATGCCTAACAAAAAAAAATGAAGTTGTCCTCATGTAATGCAACTGGTGCTCATGTAAAGCACTCTGATACCTGATACCTTCGGGTCAAGTTCACGCTATTTAATACTCCATATATAAAAAAAAATCACTAATTCAAACCCAAGTTTATCATCAGCTAGTTCAAACTTTTCTAACTTGTGACAAACCTTCTTAACTATAGTGATTGATTCCTAGTCCTTATTGTGTAGCCAAATGTGTTACACTGTTAATTAAAGTTGATTGATTAAATGCTAACTCTGTTTACCTCTGTCAATGAAAAAAGTCCACTGGATAACAATGGTAAGAAGGATGGCCCAGCGCTGCATCAACTTGGTAGCTCTTCAGATGGTTTATCACTGAAGTGAGGGAGTTCGGGTGTCCCATTCAGAAATTGACCAAACCCAGTCTAAACCCCTAAAAGACCATGGTTTGCGCAATGGATTGGTGGAGTTCCAGGAATTCAGAAAGTAGTTGTGGCAGCGGAAGTGTGAGTATTAATAGGGTTGCATGTTGCAATTGCTTATACTTAGCTTGTGGTGGTTTTCAGTGATTGTGCAATGTTCTGCGGAGATGTTTTAAGTTGTTGTGTGAATGTGGCGCTTAATGCAGAGAAGTTGAAGTGGTTATCGGGTCCGATGTGGCCTAAGATCTCGGGATGAATAGATAATTGATCAGTTTAAAAAACACTGGGTGTAGTTGTCTGCTATGTTTTGGTGTTAGTCATGAGACATTGTTAACAGCACTATTGAGATAGAGACTTTATCTTTGCATGATTGTGGGGTGTGTTTGGCATAGTGAATCGCAGTGCACAGGAAGGAACTGTATCAATCTGAGAGAGACCCCTCTGGTCGAAGTTTCACTTGAAGTGAATATCAAGGTAGGTCAGAAAGTGTTATTCAGGACCATTTCTTGTGTGATTGAATATTTTGATTTTATTAGAGAAGGAGACAAAATTAGTTGTTAGAATTGATTGCATTTGTTTTGCGTGTAAATTGCTGACAGTGTGATCATGAAGGATTGTTGAGAAGGGTAAGCCGCTGCAAGAAGTGATATTGACATCAACAAGTGCCGAGTTGGTATTGGATGGTTGGTGCAAAGGTGCACTGATATTGCTTGGCTACGTCATAGTCGCGTATTGATTGTGATCGCAGAACAGATAATTATGTGTGAAAAATGATTTCCTGGTTTAACCGAGGAGTAATTTGTGAATCTTGCATATTTTGATTGAAAATTAAATTCTTTAAAGCACTATAACGTCTAATGAAGAGAGATGTGACTATACCTGTTAGAAAGGAGGAAGAGGCACCACCGGGAGGTATGCCAGGTCATTATATGGCAATAGAAGTGTGTCTTCATATGTGAGTTTGGCTTGAACAATGGCATAAGATCACTGAGAAAGATGGTCTTTTGACGTTTCCCCATTATGGCACATTTAATATGAGAACCATTGAACATTTAGAGAGGACATTGCATGACATGAAACCACCTCCTATACCTACACAATATGAAGCACTTAATGCCTGGGAACATACAGCTCACCTTAGGCAGAGAGAGAGATTTCAAGGAAGGGTCAAGAAAGCCATACGCACTTGTGCGGATGTTAGATGGGATGCAGAACAGAAAACATGGAGACCTGACAGGATCGTGGGAGCTAGACTGTACCATACATTAACAAGTGAGGAAGTAGGGAAAGATAAATGAAAGGATAGGAAAAAGAAAAAATAGACAGAAGAGGTAGAGAATTTAGTTGAAGACGGTAACAGTGATTCAAACGAGGATTTCATATGCGAATTATTGTTAAACCGTCCACCCCAATAGAATGTGACCCAAGCTGGAGGAGCGAGTAATGCACAAGCTGGTGGGAATTTTGATGTGCCTATGGCACCAGTATTGTATTGCATTGTATTGTAATTGCATTTATATAGCGCTTACTACCCCTCAGGAGGCGTCAAAGCGCTTTTTCTACGAGTATCACGCTACTCCGGAACCCATAAAGGATTAGTGGTGAATTAGTATAGTGAAATATGAAAGTAATTTGAGTTTTGGATAGTAGTCAGTTATTTGGATTGGGAAGGATAGCGGAGGGATAGAAGAGGGAAAAAAGGTTTGCATTTATATAGCGCTTGTTACCCCTAATGGGATGTTGATGCTCTTTCTTGGCAGGTAGCATGCTACTCCAGAATCCATAAAGGATTAGTGGTGAATTAGTATAGTGAAATATGAAAGTAATTTGAGTGGTGGATATTAGTCAGTTACTTGGATTGAGAAGGATAGCGAAGGGATAGAAGATGGAAAAAGTTTGCATTTATATAGTGCCTGCTACCCCTAATGAGGTGTTGAAGTGCTTTTTTCGGCGAGTAGCATGGTACTCTGGAACCCATAAAGGATTCGTGGTGAATAAGCACAGTGAAATATGAAATTTGAGAAGTGGACATGCTAGTCTGTTATTTTGATTGAAAAGGATAGCGGAGGAATAGAAGAGTGAAGGATTTAGTAGATGAAGTAGATGAACGCTCTAATTCAATGGGAGAGAGTTCATGGATGACAGTCCTTCAACTGCTCTAAATGCCCCAGATGTGCAGACTGTTCTTGTTACAATTGGTCATGTTGTTTCTTTGTATAAACCTGGACTGACAGGAAATACTACACATACTTTGACTGTTCCTACTTGAATGAGTAATTCAGCTAGTAGCCCTGTGGGTTTGACAACGAGTGCAATTCCTCAAACTCCTTGGTCCCGACACAAGTGAGTACCCCATGTGCTGCAAGTGCAAACCCTACCTTAAATCAGACAAGGTTTGACCTAACTGGAAGGTTTTCCCAAAGGTCGCCATCCTCTTTCATGCCCAAAACGAATGTGCCTCCGATTGTGAATCACAATAGCCCCAATACTTTAATATCTATGGTTTCGCCAAGTTCTAACATGCTTCTTTTGAACTCACCACCTAATCCAAATCATGGTTCTTTTAGTGGAGAGATAATTCTTAATACCCCAGTAGAGCAACCTGGTCTTACTCCATGAGAACTTGATGATTGGTTCAAAGGTATAGATATCCCAAATAGTAGTGGGAATCCCGGAGAAAGTCGAAAGAATACTCAAACCCCAGTGAGGGAGAAGGCAGTAGATGTGGCTAAATTAAAACTAGAATCAGACAAAATGATACTTGGAAATCGTGACATGTCCCAATTAAACGCCTATCGGGATGATGAACTTTTGCACATGTGTAAAGATATTACTAGGCAAGCAGGACAGACTCATGAAAGGTTGTCTGAATTGGCTCACAGATATGAAATTGACTTACAGAAATCTAAAGTCTTACAGAGAAGCTATCATTTAAACTTCAATGATCGGGATCTCTCTAACATCTGTTCAACACCTATATGAACCCTCTGGCCATCCCAGGCAGGACTTATTGTATGAACATCATATCATACGCTGATGACAATCAGCTCATGCTCTTCCTATCTGCAGACCCTGCAAACATCAAGGCCAACTTCCACCTGTGCATGACCAGCGTCGCCAGCTGGATGCAAAAGAATTGCCTCAAACTCAACACCAGCATAATAGAGGTACTCATCTTCAGGGCAACACATTCCCATGGGATGACTCCTGGTGGCCAGTAGAAGTGGGACCCTCACCCACAGAATGTGCCAGGAACCTAGGCATCATACTTGTCAGCAAGCTCCTCATGAAATAACAGATTAAAGCAGTATCCGAAGCCTGTTTCCTCACTCTACACATGCTCCAGAAAATCTTCAAATGGCTCCCCACCAGAACCAGAAGCACCGTCACCAAGGCCCTCATCACCAGCTGCCTGGACTATGGCAACATCCTCTATGTGGGTATCACCTCACAGCTGCTAAACAGACTTCAGAACTCAGCCACCAGGCTCATCCTCAACCTCCTGAGGTGGGCTCTCATCACCCCTCACCTCAGAACAATTGTCTTTTTTCTTTCTTGATATTGCTGCTCCTTCCCAACCAAACAGGAAGGAGTTAGCAGCCATTGGCCAGCGCCGGAAGCTGGAGGCCATCTGCAGAGAATATCGGCCGCTGGTGGCTTTGGCAGAGGAGGAGGAGGAGATGGCAGCAGCTGCAGCTTCCTCCAATGCCCCGGGCCCCAGCCAGCCAGGCCCCCCCAGTGGTACGGCGCCACGGTCTAGCAGCCGCCCTACACACTTCATCTTCATTGAACACTGTTGCCCCCTGTTGATGCAATTGTAGAGCATTCAAGCACTGCATGCTCCTCCGGATGGTATGCCTATAGGAGCGGGTAAAGGAGGTCCTGGAGATTAACCGGCGACTGCAAGCTCGGCGCTAGAACTCCGTCGCCATGCCCCTTTTTAAATTTTTTGGGGGTGGGCGGTGGGGCGTTGGGAAAAAGTTGGGGTTTATATATTTATGGGCAATGGAATTTTGGAGTGGACAATCTTTGGACATTGGTTGGGGATAGGGAGAGGGGTGGGTCAGGTGTTGTGGGTTTTTCCATTAGTTTGTTTTGTTAGGGGAATAAATTATTTATACTTACTTTACATACAATGTAAATGTTTTATGGGGGGTTTACTCTTTTACTTCACAAGTTCTCCTTTCTGCTGCAGGGCCGCAGCCAGTTTTTGATTGAAATAATAATCTGTGATAGTTTAATACACCAACAGATAGATGCGGTACCCTCACTTGTGACTTGTACTACTAGTACTGTCAGTCTTTGCTCCTAGTCTATGCAGCTTGCAACTGGACTTGGAAGGGTGTGGGTGTGTGAATTAATGAATTAATTTCTATATTATTAATAATGCCTCCCCCAAACTTCTTCTCTTACCTGTGATTGATGTTTATTTATACTTACTTAGGCAAAGCGATGGCTGCATGGTGATGATGATTTGGTTTCCTAAGATGCCATCGTGGTGGTGGTAGTAGTAGTAGACAGTGACAGTAGCATTTGCAAAAAAAAAAAATGAGACAGTCGCCTGAAGGAGACTCTGGAACGAGTAGCAAAAGTACAGTACACATGAAGACTGGCAAACAAGAAACCATGATGATGATAAGCAATGCTAAAGTAAAATAAAACATAATGGTGGCGGGGATAGTCTAGTACAAGTTACAAACTGAAGTTGACTCGACCTATGAAGTGGACAAGAGTAACCTTTAGTGCTGGAAGGATGATGAATAGATGCCAGCAATTAATTATGATGGATTATGTTCCTCTGGAAAAAAAAATGTACTTGCGAATACTGAGCATGGGTGGGAAAGCAGAAGAAGATCCTCGCCCTGCCTTGAGTTAGTGTTGCTTTCACCACATCCGCCCCAGCAAGTGTATGATCAATTATTGATGTAAATTTAATTTAGTCACACCTCAATATAAATCACACAGCCTGGGGGAAGAGGGTTAGGGTTTGATGAATGGTTAGGAAGGAGGGAACAGTTTGACAAAGACAAACACTACACATGGACAACTCACAATCTTGGCAGACGACCATCATAAATCTGTTAAGGGAGAAAAAGGAAATGCATGCATGATGATGACTTGATGATGAGTATTACTAGACTAGTAGTAGTACAGGGCAGGAGTATATATTATTAATTATTATTATGCAATTGCCTTGCCTGTCTGCCCCCAGAGAGACCCAAGTTACACACATTTTATGTTCTGTTGTACCGGGCTTCCTTTTAAAGCTAGAAAAGAAAATTAAAAAATATCTGTAGGAGTCAAATATAAGCAAACATAATAACAACACCAAACACAGTCGTAATGATTGAAGAGAAAAAATGAATCAAATGAAAAGAATATGATACTATAACTATGTTATGGTCAAATTGGAGTTGCATCTCAGCAGTTGGCATTCCTCTTGGTACTTCCTTCCATGGACACTCCTCTGTCAATCTTGGGTGCCTGCCTGGCCGATGCAGATTGGTAAGGAAGTCTGAATTGTTTTTCCCAGTATAGCAGAGGGACAGAGGGTAAATGTCGGCCTGTAAGTGTAGATGGAAAAACAAAAGTGATATTGACAAATCAAGGAGAACAGTAAAGTTAAACTGCATAAATTAAGGAGGAGTGCAACAAGAAAACGTTCAGAGGCGGCATGGCTAAATCATGTCCACTCTGTTTCCAGCATCTACTACAGGAGCAGGCCCGCGGCACCCAGCCAACTTCCACTTAGCTTGGATTTTGAGTCAGACAGCACTGAGCACACACAAATACACAACAACATAGCATTTTCCAAATTAAGTAACTAAATCAATGCACCGCTGTCAGGCATACCTCCACCACTACACAGACATGTAGGTCTGGTGTTGTTGACTTGTTTACCTTTTAAGCCACTTCATGAAATGCCCCGAGTTATTCCATCAATCATCTCCGATCCTACTGACTGACTGCGAGTATGGTATGGTCATCATGGTGTCCAACTCTAGTCTACCAAGTGAGTCTCAAGAATCGAAAATGCAATGGATCGGCCTGCAGTAGTACAATTTTGTTAAAGAAACAACAAGAAGGGAAACATTGACTTGAGTCACTTTTTTGTGTGTAGATTAATACTAGTAGACATCATGCACAGCAACAACACAAACACCAATCACTCAGAGTCAGCGCCCAATGCATGCCATCATTTACCTGTTCTATACGGGGCAGTCCCTCTAGGCTCAGAAAGGAGGATAGCTATAATTAGGTTCTTTGGAGGGACTCGACGAGGCAGGCAGACATTTCACATTTCTTGTACTATTCTCCATCCAATGTCTGGCTTGAGGGAAATGGATTTAGGGCGAGTCAGGACTGGAGCAGGACTCGGAGTGGACGTACTTCTCCACTGACTGCACACAGTTGCAACTCTGATCCGGCAATAAAAAGAGTAAGACGGTTGGGATGGATTTGTGAACCAGAAAGACAGTGACACGCACAAATAATAAAGTAAATAATGTTACTTAGCTATATCTTTTTTTTGGGGGATGTCAAAGAAAGAAAGAAAGTAACTGAGATTTGAAAGAGCCTAGTTGTCAGGGAAGTAGAGCTCGTCCACAAACTCTGGTGGTTCACCCAGAAGTAGGTCATCTAACACACTACTTCCATGACCTAAGTCACTGTCATCATCTTCCTGCTGTGCTACTACAGGCATGGTGTAATCCGGTGGTATAAAGTGCTGATTCATTTTGATCATGGTTAACCTCTCCACGTTTTGGGGTGAGAGACTGGTGCTTCTCACTGTCAGAACAGCACCAGCAGCACTGAAAACACACTCAGAAGAGACACTTGTGATAGGGCAAGCCAGACAGTTTATCGCCAGCCTGCTGAGCACTGGCCATTGGTGCCTTTTCCCATACCAATACAGCAATGGATTTTGATCAATGAAGACCTCTGTTGGGTCATCCAGATAGGCCTGGACCATCCACTCAATGCTCAGGGGTGCTCCCCTTTGCTCAGCCTCTTTTGCCTTTGCCTCAGCACTGGACCTAACAAGCCCTTGCTATAGAAACCATTCCTGTGCCGATTCTGGTGGGGCTGATGCTCCTGTTCTTGTTGATGTTGTTCTTGGTGTTGTGGGTGGTTTTGACTGCTGTGAGCCAACCGCACTGCCCTCATGCTCTGAAGTTGAACTTGACGCCGGCTGCCCTGCAGTACTTGTGGCCTGGAGTAGCAGGCCTCTAATTCCTAACCATTCTTTTTCTAAGCGACTGGCTTCTGCAGCTATCCAAGTTTTGTACTTGGCAACATCCATTTCTAAAAAAGGAATCAATGTGTTCAGTACTTGTTTGTACCGTGGATCCAGAATTGTGGCAGAAATGTGATGGTTGGATGACACAATGCCTCTTTGCACCCTTGTATTTTCAGATAAGCAAAGGATTAAGCTCTCCACCAACTCATCTGCTTCTTTTATTTCCTCCACACCTGCGTACATTGCAGACACCCCGTTCAGCTGTTCCTGTAGCATGTGCAACAATGGGATAGCTTGGCCCATAGTACTGTCCTCCTTGCTGACTTCACGTGTGAAGAGCTCGAAAGTAAGTAGCATCTCTGTCAGGCATTTCATTAGGCCACATTGGTCCATCTCAATGATCATGCCTTTCACAGTAGCATCCCCTCTTTGCATGATATATTCATTGATTGGTCTGTACTGCTCAAACAGACGTCCAAGCATGTAATAAGTTGGGTTCCAACGTGTTGGCACCTCCTAGATGGATGCTTTAACTGGCATTCTATGCTCCCGTTGAATGATCCTCAGCTGCTTCAGGGCTTTAAAAGAATGCTGAAATGTGTTCAGATTCTTCTACAGGTGGTCAGTAAGTTGCTGACTCGGTCTTCTTTTTTCAGAAAGTCTTGAACAATGATGTTAATGCAGTGCGCCAAACACAGGACCCTGAAATAGCCACCACCGGACATGGCCTTAACTATATTACTGCCATTGTCCGTGGCAACAATGGCGAACATGGCTACAGATGCATGTTTCTGAGTGGCATTAAAAATCTCAGCAGTGTCAACAACACCTGCTGCAGATATCTTTTCTCTAACCCCCACAAAAGAGATCCAGTGTGCAGTGATGCACATGTAATCAGTGGCTTGGCAACTGGTTCACATGTCTGTTGTCAGGTGGATAGTGTGAACAGCACTCTTCTGTAAAGCTTGTCCAAGCAATTCCAGCACGTCGTGATGTAGTGCTGGAACAGCAACTCTGGTGAAATAGAACTGGCTGGGAACCTTCCATTTTGGGCAGATGGCTGTCACAAATTCAAGAAAACCCACCCCTTCCAAAAAAGAAAAAGGGAGGAGGTCCAGTGCTAACATTTTAGCCAGCTTCTCATTGTACAAACGTGCCGTTGGGTAGTTGCGTTCCTACTGCCTCTCCGACCTAAACATGCTGAGAATGGTAGGCTGGACTTTTTTCTTTTCTGGTGCCACTGATGCAGGTGACTTCTTGATGCCAGATGTAGTTAGGCTCAACGCATGTTTTTTCATTGCAGTACTCTCTTGCCTGGGACCCCTTGGTGTCTCAGCCTGACTCTTACTCTTGTGCCACTGCGATGTTGCTGATGAGGATGTGGGCGGTACCACTGCACTGCTAGGGACAGGGCTATTTTGTGTACCAGAGAAAATATCTCCCTCTTGTTCACCTTCCACCGCTATCGTATCTTCTACTTCTTCATCCCCACCAACAGCAATGGGTGCAGTTTTTTGGCTGCTAAGGTGCGCCTCCAACTGGATCAAGTGGTGTTTTTTCAGATGGGTTGTTTGGCCTCCAGTACCATAGTTTGTACCAAGCTTACCCCGACTAACACCTTGTCCACAAATGGAGCATATAGCAATGTTCACCTCCTTCGTGCTAACTGAAAAGAAGTCCCAAACTGGGGAGGTCAACTTTCTGGTGCAGCTGCTGGTGCCACTTGCAATGCTGGATGAACTGGTAGGTGGGCGTGAAGTTTGACTCTCTGCAGTACCTACTTCTACTGAGGTGGTACTTGTGGTGGATGTACGTGGCTGCCAGCAAAATATGGAAGCTGGAGGTGGTGTTGGTGGTATGATCAGTGTTGACATTACCCCATCCCTCACAGCAATTTGGGATGGGGTAATGTCGGTCTCCACTGGGGCGGGACTAATGTCCATGATGATGACTGGCTCGTCATCATCCTCCTCTTCTACCTCCATAACTCGAAGGCTTTCTTGAACCTTCCTTTTCCCTAGCTTTGTCTTGTGCTGTGTCTCACTCTCAGACTGAGGTGGCGGGATCCAAGTGGCGTCTAGATCATCAGAATGGGGGCTTGCATAAGAAGTTGATGGACTAACCCTCCTTTTCCTTGCTTGGGATCTGGAAGACAATGGATCTTCTGAAAGAGTGGTTTGCTCTTCTTCCTCTGCAGGAAGCTCTATCTCCTGAACTGCCCATACTTCGGGAGGAACAACTACTATTGGGGGCGGTTGTGGCTGTTGTTACCCACTTATCTCAGTTCCCTGCATTGATTGGGTACTACTTTGCGATAACGATAAGCCAATTTCAACATCACTGCTCGTCAGCGTTGTCGTGATTAGACTGGCTGCCTCTGCGAAAGACATGGGCTTGGGCCTAGGTTGGTGGGGTGAGTCCACTGATGCGGGGGTGCTGTTCCCAGCTTGCTTCCCAGACACCGCTGCTGCAGGCGCAATTTTTGGTTTCCAAAAAAAGATCTTGCGCGGCACACCATTCTTGGTAAGTGGCAGTTCCTTCCTCTCACTGGCAACTTTCTTGGTACTGGAGGACCTGGTACCTTTCTTTGGGGCCATCTTCTTCAGATGTCAGCAGCACGCAGTGGCACAAGTTGAAGAGATGTCTGTGGTCACACGTCACGTGACGTCATGCGCAGCAGGACTTCTGTCTGGCAATACAATGGGTGATAACGCCTCCTCCTCTTTTGTGCTCCTAAAAGCAAAGAAGCAAGAAAAACATCAGTGAAAGGTGGTATTCATTGTTGTGGTTCAATTACTACTAGTACAAACAAGCAAATATAATATATAACTTTGTGTGTGGTCACACTTATTAATATTATTATTAAATGTATTACCTCAGTTATTAAAAAAAACATAACAATACAGTGTAGACATTTGTGAGACGGACAAAAACAAGGTCTTTCATGGTTGGTGTACTACTAGTGTACAGTACACTGAGGAAGGATAGGAAAGAAGAAGAACAAAAACAAAAATACAAATGTAACGGACCCTGTTTGGCATTATGCATCACTTGGGATTCAGCATTCAGGGAGCTGCAGCTGACAATGGATAGAAGCAATAAGCCAAGAAGAAGAAAGGAAAGAGAAAGACATGCAGGCCTAATGAAGAAGCACTGGCTGCCTTCACAAAATGGCCGCCAGCCACATAGCCTGGCCACAACAACAAGAAAGGGAAGACAGGCAATGCAGGCCTATGGCAAAAGCACACTGGCTGCCTTCAAAAAATGGCCGCCACCTGCATGGCCAGGCAGGCCACAACAAGAAGCAATAAGGAAAGAAGACATGGAGGTCTATGGCAAAAGCACTACCACCACCACAAAATGGCCACCAGCCACATGGTCACTCACAACAACAAGCAGGAGGCCTGGAAAACAATGAGCTCAAGCAGGCCTATTATGGACACAGACTTTACAAAATGGCCTCTGGCCACACGGAGAGGCTCCGCTAAGGCAAATTCTGGCCCACTATTATAAACAAACACACTCACTCATTGGCCAGACAAAGGAGGCATGCTAAACAACACAGCTTTAATACAACAATGCCAAAAATGACAATCCACAGGGCTAAAAAAGGTTTGCAAGTTACACAACAACCACACACATCCAACAAAGTCATTTATTTAACACACATGAAAAAAGTGAAAACCCCCAGAAAAACACATTTTGCATTTCAATCCAATGCCATCCATGCCCTAAATGATATTTAAATTCAACAGACGCCACAGAAACAGTTGTTTAATGCACCCATGAGTAGCTCTGGCCTGGGCCTATTGGGTGGAAAACCTATTGGCAGACTAGGCCACATAGTGTATCAAATCTAATCAATAATATTGCAAATATATGAGAAAATGTAGTGAACTGTGCTACATTTTTTACTGGATGAAACATAAAAGAAAAACAAAATTGCATGCAAATTTTGCAAAACAACAACCAGCAGGGAGGCATGGCCACCACAAAGGAGGCTTGCAGGCCTAATGCAGAAGCACACTGCCTGCCACTTCACAAAATGGCCACCAGCCACATGGCCAGGCCACAACAACACAAAAGGGAAGACAGACCATGCAGGCCCATGGCAAAAGCACACTGTCTGCCTTAACAAAATCGCTGCCAGCCACATGGCAAGGCAGGCCACAACAACAAGAAAGTGAAGACAGACAATGCAGTCCTATGGCAAAAGCACACTGGTTGTCTTTACAACATGGCCGCCAGCCACGTGGCCAGGCAGGCCACAACAACAAGAAAGAGAAGACAAACAATGCAGGCCTATGGCAAAAGCAGTGCACACTGGTTGCCTTCACAAAATGGCCACCAGCCACATGGCCAGGCCGGCCACAACAAGAAGCAATAAGCCAAGAGGAACAAAGGAAAGAAGACATGCAGGTCTATGGCAAAAGCACTACTACCACCACAAAATGGCCACAAGCCACATGGTCACTCACAACAACAACAACAACAAGCAGGAGGCATGGAAAACAATGAACTCAAGCAGGCCTATTATGGACACAGACAAAATGGCCTCTGGCCACACGGAGAGGCTCAGCCAAGGCAAATGCTGACCCACTATTTCAAACAAACACACTCGCACACTGGCCAGACAAAGGAGGCATGCTAAACAACACAGCTTTAATACAACAATGCCAAAAATGAAAACCCACAGGGCTAAAAATGGTTTGCAAGTTGCACAACAACCACACACATCCAACAAAGGCATTTATTTAACACACATGAAAAAAGTGAAAAAAAAACAAAAAAACAAAAAAACATTTTGCATTTTATTCGAATGCCATCCAAGCCCTAAATGATGTTTAAATTCAACAGACACCACAGAAACAGTTGTTTCATGCACCCATGAGTAGCTCTGGGCCTACTGGCTGATAAGCCTAGTGGCAAACTACTGGGCTAGTTAATTAATCAAATATTGCAATTTGATTTCAAAATTTGGAGAAAATGTATTGAACTTTGCAACATGTTTCCTTTATAAAAGAAAACTAGAAGAAAAATTACAAAGAAACAATTAGGCCCCTACTGAAACTACAGGCCATCCACCCCAATACATAAAAAAAAACAATGAAAAGTACAAAAAATGTAGGTGCAATGCCCCAATCAAACAAACAACACCTTTTTTCCAACTTACTTGTGAAATCTCAAATCCAAAAGTCCTCAAATCCAATGATATATGATGCAGCAGACAAAAAAACGGATCCTTCCAGCCCCAAATCCAAATGAAAAGTGAACAGGAGATGGACAAAGCACTGGGAGGAGCCTGCTGGACAGGAACAGGAAGCCGAAGAGACTTCCTTCCTCTTAAAAAAAAAAGTAAATAAAGAAAAAGTACTTCTCGCACAAAAAAGTAGAGCCAAATGTCAATCTGAGGAGTTTTTTTAATCCAAATCCAAATCATCATTTCGAGAAGGTTTTGATGCTGCTCGAGAGAGATTCTTCTCCA
This sequence comes from Calotriton arnoldi, assembly GCA_963921515.1. NCBI lineage: Eukaryota > Metazoa > Chordata > Amphibia > Caudata > Salamandridae > Calotriton > Calotriton arnoldi. The sequence continues at coordinate 504,881 of CAWUFW010012575.1, read as the reverse complement.
GATTGCAAATTCTGCATGTTCGGGATCGCGATCCTCACAAACTTCTGCCAGAAGTCTGATTGCGCACCCGAATGACGTGTTCGCGATCGCACACTCTCGCGGGACCGTGCGGCTGGCTACCAAATCTCGTGGCGCTCGCGAATGGATGGGAAATCTCATCGGCGATCGCAGGCATCCCGGTAAGTCGCTCCTGCGTGCGCGAAAACGCATTTTGAGCACACAAACTCAAAAAAACTCTGCCTTGCTGCGGAGCGCGGAGTTTTTTGGTAACTCCGTGTTCTACGTGGAACGCAAAGTTGCCAAAAATCCTCAAACTCCGCGAGCAGAGCGGAGTTTTATGCCCAGGGTTAGTCCTATGTAGATGATATTTATCTGACGGATGATGATTTAAAGGATCACTTGGCCAGGGTGAGCAACATAATTTTGGGGTTTGCTTTGGAGGGCTTCAAATTTAATTTAAAAAAATCAAAAATAGCCCACCTTAATGTCCTATTTTTGGGATATGAGTTATAAAGTGAAGTTAAAAGCCTGGCAGCTAACTTTTTAGAAAAGTGTGCGCTGCTCCAACCTCCTAAATCGTTGACGAATTTACAATCCATATTGGGATTTTTAAACTGTGGCAGAACATACATTTTGAATTACGCAGAAGGAGTAAAACCTTTCTACGACTTAACAAGACCTGATTTTTCAGTTGGGCATTGGACGCAGGAACACACAGATATCCTTTGTTCCCTACAAGCTGACATGATAGCATCAAAACACTTGCAGACACGTGTAAACATACGCAATCTAGTGATCCGCGTTATAGCGGGTCAATCTGGGTATAATTACCTAACCTTCAATGAATGCGAAATAGTACCCATTGCATACAAATCACATTTGTACACAAACGCTGAAATGCGCTTTGCTTCTACAGAGAAATTCCTGACAGCAGTACAGACTGCTGTAGTGAGAGAAAAAGCACTGGCTCAGAGGAAACGAATAATTGTCGTAACTCCGGTACCAGCCTTAGAGGCTGCTACAAAGGCAAGCGTTCCTAGTTCTAAAGCCTTACATCCAAGATGGATACAATGGGCTAATTCTCTCACTGCAACAGATGTAGAATACAGATATGGCCCTAGGCTAAAAACACAAGCATTCCTGCAATATGAACAAGAATATCTTTCCCAAATGAAATAATGCCTCTAGATCAGTATGAATACATTATTTACACAGACGGATCTGCTCAGGCGGCCATAGGAAGTAAACAGCAATACAGTGCCACTTGTGCGATTGTAAAAGGTCGTATACAGGATGGTAAGTTCCATCCCAGGGATATGAAGACACAGGGGTCGATTCCGATTCGGGCCGGAAATCTCTCCGACCGAGCCGGACCCGGAGAGATTTCCGACCGAATCGGACCCGTGCAGTCCGACCGAACGAGTACGATGCGTCCGTATGTTATCGGACACGAGTCGGTCGGACTCCCATTGTACTCAATGGGAGCCGGTCGTACAACGCGTACGCGGGCTCCCATTGCCTCAATGGGTGCGAGGCGGACAAGGGCGCCCCTACAGCGAGTACGCCGCGAGCGCCCGCGGCGTACACGCACAGGTAGGGGGACCCTTGGGTCCCCCTGTGTGCGCCTCGCACGGGTACGCGTACAGGGGGGTCCGACACGGACCCCGAGTACGGCTCCGACAGCGAGTTCGAGTCGGACGGCGCGAGTCGGTCGGAGCGGTCGAGGTGCGCATCGTACTTACCCGGCCGGAAAACGTCTCCATTGCGCGGTGCGAACCGGGTCCGACCGAGTCGGTCGGAGCGGTACGATCCGGGTACGAGTCGGTCGGAGCGGTCGGGTCGCCCGGACGAGTCGGTCGGCGAATTCGCATCGTACTCGCTCGGCCGGACCCGCGTACGGTTCGGTCGGGAAACAGGCTTTCGCATGGCTTTTTTCCCGACCGAATGGTATTGGGTCCGCCTCCGACCGAGATCGGAATCGGCCCCACAGTCTCTAGGAGACTGCACGGCTCAGCTCGCAGAACTAAAAGCCCTATTACTGTCACTAATAAATACGATCGGAAATTCCCCACACTGATTATGTGCGATTCCTTTTATTGTGTCCAGTCATACAACGAATATCTTCACTACTGGGGTGAAAATGGGTTTAAAGACTCAAAAGGTGGCACAATTAAGCATGAAATGCTATGGGAACAGGTAGCTGAGTTGAAAAACGAACTACCAAGAGCTCACGTGATACACACGCTGAGTCATCCACGTGATGGCATTCACATTGAAGGGAATTCATTGGCCGATGAAGCCGCAAAGGGGGCAGTACGTACTGCTGCCATAGCTGAAATCACTTGTTAAAAAAAGAGAATAGACAGACAGATAATGGTAGCTGTCACTGCTTCACGCAAAAACAGCTCAGATTGCAGGAGTGGGGGATAGAGTAATACCAAACATGGATCGCAAATTAGGCTTAATACTAGCTGCACACAAGGGTCTAGGTGCTGCTCTCGCAGGGATAACCGCAACCGTTTCATTATTGAAACAGACAAAGAATTGTGTCTTAAAATGTGACATCTGCCAGCAGATGAAAGGTTCCACCGTGGCGCATCCAGCGCAGACATATCTACTAATATCAGACAGACAACTTGCGTGTGTCTATTTTGGACCACTGCAGCCCCCTTACACTCAGACAGGGCTTACAAGTACATCTTGGTGGCAGTGGATTCATGCTCTAGATTCCTATGGGTATGGCCTCAGCGCTTGGCTGACACTCGAGCTGTTACAAAAGATTTGCAAGTCTTTATAGGGACATACACAGTAGGCACATTACATTCTGACCGTGGCCCCGCGTTTAGCTCTAGGGCTTACAAGGAAGCCATGGAAGGTTTGGGTGTAGCATTGCGGTACTCCTCTGTGTTCCATCCCGAGGGAAAGTAGGTCATGTAGAAGAAAAAGCGGGACGTAAAGCAATCTTTAACAGCTTGAGTATTAGGTTCGGGTAGTAGTTGGGTCAATCACTTATATGGGGTACAACAAGCCCTTAACAATCTGCCAATCTAGTGGATGTCACTCCTTAAAAGGTCCTTTTTGGGACGAGAATGTGGGTACCTGATCTCAATTGTGAAAGCACAGTGGCGGATGAAAAACCATTTGACATTAATAAACATTTGGCTGTTTTACAGGATCTGCATGAATCCAGAGCACTACTAAGCAACGTGCAAGTAAAATGCACCGCCACTGGGGAAGTCAAATCAGTCACGGCAAGACCTGTCTGGATCCCAAAAGTCAGGAATCTAGTCAGAGAAAAGATCGAGGACAAAAAAGAATTTGGGCCATCATTCAGAAAGCCTATACCTGTCCCTGCTGTCAAAGGAACAAGAACAGTACTTCTTCCACCTCTTGCCGGCAAAAAAGAAAAAAGATTTGTCTCCATTGATCTGATCAAACCACACTATGTGGCCAATACTGAATAGTAGGCCCTATGGGCTCCTTGGTAGCCTGACGCTCTCCTCTCACTACCATACAGGAAGTTCAGAACAATGAACTGGAACTCGTTCCTCTGTAAACAGAACTTCAAACTACAATTGAAAGACATATATCAATTCGACCTACCTCTGAAGTCTACATTAATATGCCTCAACAAGAGACACCTGCCAGTTCAACAAAACCTGCTGAGCTACCAAATATTGATCGAACTGCATCTGGCTACTTCATTGATTTTGATACCTTCTCTCTTGATCTCAGCGAACCTAAGACAATGCCAGCTCCAGCAACAAATTTGTAATTTTTACACTTTTCTGAAAAAGACTTACTTAGTATCACCTTGGCTCCAGCTCTGGATCATAACTGGAATATTGCTTTTTCTGTCCTGGATTGGCCTAGTGACTGTTGTTGTGCTTACTCATAAATATAAAATATCTCCCAGAACACTCTGCAGTATCAAATGTAAACTTGGTCCTGAAACCTCATACATCATCTCATCGTGAACAGACTTGTTTTCCGTGAACATTACAGCTGTTCCAATTCCTGATGGTATAGTTTGGGACAAGAATGATTATGATATATTTGGCCCTACGGAACTTTTGAAAATACCAGATTTATTTAAAATTTCTCTAAAATGATATCATTACCTCCAGTACATTTTCTGATGATTGGGATTTTGAAACTGTAAATAATATATTGTCTGATTTAGAACAATCCGCTGCATTTTCAAACAATGAAATGTTAGAGGACACATCTGATTTTGATAGCATGTACTGTTACCAACATTATGGTCATCATTTTTTACACAAATACCGTATCCCAAGATATGTTTTCACATACCACCAGTGTTTTCCCATACACAAATCCAATATCCCAAGAAATGTTTTTACATACCACCCAACACCGCCGAAAGTTAGTTCAAAAACCTTTGCACAGAAATTCTCATATTTTTCAGGGTTTAACACTTCTGACCCGTCCTCATATTACTATAAGTTTGCACCTAAAACTGCACTGGACAATATGCTGACTAACACCAAACAGATTTTTTCTGCATCCTTTATTGTCCAACTGTCTGAACAGGGTTTCGACTTATGGAAGGACACAATACACACAAAATCGGTCTGGGGTTCAAAGGAATGGCAAGTTCAGGGAACAGAAGCACTATTTAGAGCGTGCCTCATTCCGCAACAAATAATATTTCTGAATGAAACTGTGCAACAGACTTCCTGTCTTGGACTAGCCAAGAACAAGGATTTGAACACACCTCCGATTCCCACACCTTCACACATCAATTTTATATCACGTGGAGGGGATACAATAGATGACATCATGCAGTACAACACACCAGACCCCAATTGAAAGGGATGGTTAGTTTGGCCCACTGACACAAACAGATGTCAATCAAGACTCAGGGGTACAACCGAAGGGTTTAGTATCAATAGGCCAGACCCACAATATGTACAAAGAGAACATCCAGGGTTAGTGACTTCATACAGTGTTGGGAAGTTGTGCCTCGATTGGCTAAAAACCTCAACACTGTCCCAGGTGAGACAGCACTTACCCTTACTCTCAGGTGAGGTAGATCTAAGGGATTTTTTGTTAGGTCCCCAAAAACCACGTCAGAAACATTTCTATTATGCTGTCTATAATGAAATCTGGAAAATCTCTCAACAAGAAGCTGCAAAGAAACTTTGTGAAATAGATAGAATTAACCTAGAAAAGGCGTTAGCTGTAGTTGACAATGGTATGACTACATTAACATCCGGGATTTATTCACTGGGCAACATTGTATATTGTCCATACTACAACACGGACAATCTCATCTACGTCTCAACTACGTTCTATTATGTTATTAAGCTGGACGCTGAAATCATTGCGCAATGGTTATGTGCCTTGGCGATTTATCAACTGTACGTCCTTAGTTTCTGCATACAATCTAACTGAACAACAGATTACAATGGCACAAAGAGGAGCAAAATATACAATGCTGCATATTGAAAAACTTGACAAATTACCTTTTACTGTGGCAGAGTCACCCTCCATAGAATGGTTAATTCATGGCCATATAACACTACCGGTCACAACTTTCTAGTTTCAATATTGCCTAGAACAACGACAGGCGGGCAGATATGAAGCGATAGGTAGGGAATTCATCAAGGTATCTTGGGAATTTCCGTATAGATTTCAATGCAGGAATGGGGATACGGAAGTGTTTCTAAGCGGTACCAACTGCGAGAATTCCTTAAGTGGATCTTTCATATGACAGGATACCATGCTTCATGGGGCCTGTAATGGTTCGGTTGCTAACTTCTCCTGCCACTAGAAAGGTTCCCCAGCTGCCGTGATTAATCCCGTGTTCAAGTTGCTTTCAAATGGGAGTTACTTGATGCTGAATGATCAAGGTTGTTGTGGGATGCTCCCGGGCATCGAATATCTTGTCACTGTAAGCTCCAGGGTTACTTGCTGTATGCAAGTATTGTTTCCACCGACCCATACAGTCAGGGAGGTGCCGTTATGGCCTTCATTGAATGTTTCCTTTATAAGGTTTGATACTCTGAGCCGAATGAAAGCCATGCTTTCACAGCAAACTGTGCCCTTAACCTCTGCCTGAAAAACTTATGATCTCCAGGTTGCAAGGTCCTCCGCTGAGATAGAGGCACTAGTACGCACAAACTGCCCTTTCCATTTCAGAGAAATGGTACAACGTATCTTTAACATGTCTGATACGACGGGTATTGTGCACCTATTTAAGACCATAGATTCAGCACCTTTCAGACAATCCTCAGAGTTATTCCCAACTTCATACACTCTGTATTTGGAAGAATTTTTAGAGGGCTTCTGCTGATCCTGTTACTAATAGCAGGTATCCTGATTGTCATTTTTCTGCTACACAATGGACGTCCCCGTCACCAAGGAGATGAAAAGAACGCTCTTGGAGCGCCAATACCGTGATCGCATGGTAATCCATCTGAGGACACCTCGTCTTCGAGAACTGATCGAGTCTTGGTTCTTGTCATTTAGACCTGTCTGGATCGACTGTATTATGCCTGTCCTCCGATGCCTGTTCTGCAGACAAGACTGCGTGTTGGATCTCTGTCTAACACTTCCAACATTTGCGCCACCGGACATTGATGCTTTACTGGTCCCGATTACGGCCCATGTTCTGCAGTGTCCTCAGCGTATCCCAATGTTGATGTCTGCATTCTTAGAGCCACCACGGGATGCTTCAGCTCCTGTCTGGAATGATACCGGCTCCTCAACAAATACTCAGGCCTTGGATGACACAAGTACATCCCCAGCAACGGCTGGAGTGAATTCGGAGGAACATCTGTGCTTGATTGACCTGATCTGCGAGGTGTTGCAGGGACCGTTGTCTACGATTGCAGGCAACAGTGATGTTGCACCTCCCAGCCAGGACACATAAACATTTGGCTCATCGTGTGCTGGGAAAATTCGGCCTTTTTCAAAAACAACCAAATTTGGAATTTTAAACAATAGACACTTTTTCTAAACTGCATGGCTTTCAGTCAGTTATTGTTCGTACTCTATATACGAACATATTTAGTACAGACTTCTATCACATGCAATATTTTTTTTCTTCTTTTAGCATTTTTTAGAAGATTTAACGTTTTTAAGTACCATTTTTATTGGACTTATTAATAGTTTGTGTACCACATATAGCTCTACGTTAGAATTTTTAGTATGTCGTCCAGTTGGATGAGGGGTGTTATGTTCCATATAGGTACCCCAATATAGGCTCAGGTATTCACCTAAACTTTCACCTATATTCTTCCCTACCATTACACTTCATAACAGTTCTTAGTACTGACCTTTTACCTAGTTACGGTAATGCCTAAAGATGACATGGGGTTTTCTCCGAAAAGCTTAAGCCTCATTCATTATGCATGAGGATTCTCGGAATTACAGCAGGACAGCAGGCCTACCATCTCCTGCATTATAACTATGTACAAGGGTCATTCCTTCCGTCATCCTAGTCCGACATTACACAGCAAGGTATATCCCCAGGGGGTACCACTTTGGGTATATATACACCATACCTTTCTGAGGTAGTCAGAGGAGAAAAGGACTTCCATGCCGACACACTGATGCAAGACGCTGAGGCTCCTGCAAGCAGACACTCCAGCTCGCAGTGGTCTGACGTCCCTTGCAGGGTGTCCATCTCGAGACCAAGACGGGGTCCCACAGTCTCTCACTTCAGGTAATGGGGTTGACTTTATCCTAGAGGGATTCTTGGCTGTACACCCACATACATGCTAGGTACACTTAGGTACATCTAGTTAGGGTCTCATCATAGGAGTACGCATTTACTACTGTCATATATTTTATATACTTGCCTGTATTTATTGTTTTAGCATGATGGTAGAAATCTACCATCCTTTTACTCTGTTAGTGCTTATAATCATTTATATCTGTTACTGTCTAGTGGTTGTTTCAGCACACCTATTTTACACTAGAATGATGCTGGTTCAATAAATGCTTATTGAAAAACGTCCCCACCGTTTGTTCTGTGTAACTCTCTGAGACAAAGTGAGCACGAGTGACTGAGCGAAAAGTATCGCACTGTTTCCATGATCCCTGAGGGATCAGGGTTGTCATGTTCAATAGTTGCCAAGAACTATTCTCTCCTTGGTAAGAGGGGTTTCTAGTGGCACTGTGAACTAGCTGGTATACAGGCCAACATGCCCGGTAGGGGTGTCTACAATCAGTCCGGACACCAACCCTACAGTGTATGTTGTCTAAACGCTCAGATCTTATATAGGTTTATAGGAACTACACAACCCTACAATTTATCTTTAAAGAATATCTGTCCTTTGTCTTAGCTTTGCCTCATTCAAAGTTCCCAGGAGGATAACACATTGACTCTCAGCTAATACTGCAGTGTCTGTGCCAAAAACCTTACTTTACTTTACTTTTATGGGACTTTATTTCAGCTATTGCCATAAAAGCAAATATAACAATAAGTTAAAAGATACAATCATTAGGTCATTAAAATCTTTAAAATCATGACACATAAAATAGAAAGGCACATAAGAATAAGAACTAGTAACATATGAGGGAGACATCACAACAATTTAAAGTGTCAAACCAAAGTTCATTTCAGAGCTCCTAGACATGATTTTGTGCTGTAACATGTGCCGGAAGTCCATATTAAAAAAGCAGCATACAATTTATAAAATCGTGAAAAACTGCAGGATACAGCATAAAAAACACACAAGTTCTGGGCATTAGGCACTAAGCAGCAACAGGGCGACCCTTTTCTGTTTGTGTCCTCACATGTATGTGAGAAAGAGATAAACAGTAAATACAGTTGGTTGATCGCTGTCTGCCTTAAGTATCCTGGTTGTGATTTTGTAGTCCCTGATGCCCAATTTGCATCACAACGGTAAAATCCATTTCCTCCTATGTGCATATTATTGTGGGCAGACACACAGGGCATGGTCTACAGTTTCTTTAACCGCAGGACAAAAAGGACAGCTCAGGTCAGGTTCGCCATTGGCAGGGGGACGTTGCCACTTTGCAGTAAAGGAACGAAGCAGCAAGGTCCCGACACAGAAGTTGATATAAAGAGATCTGGCTGCTGGGGGCTCATTGTATGCACATACTCCTCCAAACAATATGTGTCTTTAAATTCTAGACAACTCGAGGTCAGGGTATCTACCTCTCCAGTCCCGTGGGATTTACCATCTGCCTGTCTCCAATACAACTCCTTAAGCATGGACTTGGAAACACCACACTACGTTCCCGGATGGACCCACATATTTCGGCACCCAGTCTCTTCAAGGCAGCGCCTAATTTATAACAACTATGGAATCCTAAGGGAGTTTTGTGATTTCTTTCAAGCCTAGCCGAAAGGGCAATGAGTCTGCTGAGGACCAAATCCTCCTCCAATCAAATAAACGTCTAAGTTTTACTCTGACGGCAAGAGGTAGAATACCAAGATCTAGCCAGAGTGGAACTTATGGAGTACTGGCAGGAAGATTGGTGAGGAGTTGAAGAAAACAATTTTCCGTCAATTCCATATCATGGACATTGTTGTGCCCCCAAAGTTCCCCACCATATAGAGACCCCCCCCCACCCCGAGTTTGCAAGTTGTGAATTTGCAATGCAGATGTTATCGGATGAAAGCTAGATCCCTTCAAGGCTCTCAAGATACCACCAGTATAATGTTTTATTCTGAGTTTGCACTTTTGGATCTGGGGTGACCAATCAAAATGCTCATTGAAGGTGAGCCCCAGATATTCAAAGGTACGAACCCTGTCCAGTGGAGAGCCATTAAGGACTGGGTGCGATCTAGTCGTCTGGCAAGTATTCAATATCGTATATTTTGTTTTGTTGAGGTTGATCTCCAGCCCTCTCTGCTTGCAGAAGACACCAAACTGATCAAACAGATTTTGGATGCCTATTGGGGATTTTGAGACCAGTAAGGTGTTGACCACAAACAGGAGCGCCAGGACCTTCCTGTTTGCCAGACGTGGGGCATCATGCTTAAACTGCTCTAATGTGGTTACCAAGTCATTAATATATAACAATAACAAAGTGGGAGCTAAGACATAACCCTGTCTCACCCCCAGGACACTGAAATGGGTCTGTCAAATCCCTAGCAGGGTCACCCCTCACCTGCGTATAATTATCCCGGTGAAGCCTCCTGAACATATCAATCAGTTATTTTGGAACCCCCATTTTCATTAGAACTGCCCACAGGCCCTCTCTGGGAACTCGATCAAAAGCCAAAACCTAATATCCCACCACCCGAAACTAAACTGTGGATCTCAAACCCTAGCAAAGGGGTGATAACAGGCTGGAAAGTGGAATCCAAACAGAGTCTCAAGTGCATTTTCTGTCTGGAATAACAGGGAAAGGTTGTTACCATGTACAGTTTGGGAACAGCAAACATTCCAAATGGGCCCAAGTCATTTCAGAGTGCCAACAGGTGCCAGTGAATGGGGTGATACTCTGTGTTTTGCACCCAAGGGTGCCAGAATCTTTAGTAGCCTGCAGCTTGACAACACTATTCTTAGTCACATTGTTCTAGTTGGGGGCATCCATGCATACATGTGCATGCACTACAATGGCTGGCACATAACAGGAACACACATCTGACTTTGAATTACTTGGTTACCACGATAATTCAGGAATCCTAATATTTTGAATGATGGATACAAAGGGTGTAAACTCAGTGCAACCAAGGAACACATTACAAAGATATCATAGGAAAGGGGTCATGTAGAGGCCAGTGCAGGTTCAAGAGCAAGCATAGTACTTCTGTGTCTTTGGTGGCTCTTGAGGAGCTTGTGTTGCAGATCTTGCTTTGTAGACTAGGTCCAGGTCAGCTCAGCTATGAAAGATCATAGAATCTTTGGGGCATATTTACAAGAACTTAACGCAGCCGTAGCATCAAATGTTTGACGTTACAGCAGCTTTTTTTTATCGCCTTATTTAGAAATTGCCACTAACTCATGTTAGCGGCAATTTTCCAGCGTAAACGGAAATTTTCAAGATCGCCACTTCTGTTAGCGGGACTTAACAAAAATGAGATGCAAGGTAGGCATTCCCGTGAAAAAACTGCTGCAAAACACACTACGCAACATTTACAAGGAAATCCCAGTACGTCGATACACCCAAACAACTTCTGCTGAGTCAAAATAGCGGCAGTCCCAAATTAGAGACAATCTCAGATCATCATTGACCACCTCAATGACACCATGGAGCTTCTGCTACTGCAACTCAGAGCACCAAGAAGACCACCACCACCCCCATCACCACCACTAAGGCAGCGCTAAAGAAGAGAGCGCGTCTACCGCCAAAGGAACACCCTCATAATCCTCCATCCTGATGAGCCCATAACAAGCGAAAAAGGTCCTTCATTTTATGCCTCCTGAACCAGATAACACCAAGTCTGCCGGCCACATCCCAGCGCAGCACAAACATCCCTCCGCAGACCAAGCTACTTGCTGTGCTGCACATGTTTGCCTCAGGCACCTTCCAAACAACCACTGCCAGAGTGGCTGGAGTTTCCCAGGTATCCTTCTCCAGGTTTCTCCCCACTGTCCTGGATGCCATCATCAGCCTGAGGCCACAGCATCTACACTTTCCCAGCAATGCACAAGAACAACTCACCAACAAGCAAGGCTTCTATGCCATTGCTGGTTTTCTGCATGGGTTGGGGGCAATGGACTTCACCTGTGTGCACTTGTGCCTCCTGCGGACACTGCACTCATTTACAGGAACATAAAGCACACATACTCCATGAATGTGCAGGCAATAGTCAACTATCTTGGTGTGGTCCTGAATGTACTGGCCAAGTACCCAGGCAGTGTCCATGATTTATTTATCTTCCGCCAATTGGTCATCTACCAGCAGTTCCAGAATGGCATCTATGGAAATGGACTGCTTGTTGGTAAGTATAAACGGAAACCACCACACACCTCAAGTCACTCAATCCTGGAGGTCAAGTATGTGAGAATGCACATGTAGCAAACTGCATTGTACATATATTGTTACTGGGCCAACTACTATACACAACACATAATGGCAAAGAACAACATATATGTAATTAGTTCTGACAAGGGAGTAGGCTAGAAATGCACTCACAACCCACTAAGTCACTCAACGAATACAGATCTTCCAGAACTCATCAGCCAAAAATGTCATATGTACAACAAGATGATGGATCACTCTTCTCTCCCCTGCGCTGGTGCACAATTAGCTGACATGCACCAACACAAGCACCCCTACACCATGATGCAAGGGTGCCTGCGTCATATAGATGAAGGTTTTTGTGCATGAAGGGACACCTCATTGCACAAAAACAATCACAAAAGGTGATTTTCTCTTCCCATGTGTTCCTTCAGATTGCAGCATGTTTACAAAAAGAAAAAAAAACAAAGAGAAATGTAAACTTACCTCCATGCTGCTCATCCCTACGCCTCCCCTGGTGAGAAATATCATTCTGATGCATTTCCAGGTGTACGATTTTTCAGAAAGCTGGAAATCTAGCCAAATAAATAGGTGTTGTGTGGGAACAGCCACGTCAACACCCATGGTTCACCCTCAACATTCAAAGTATCAGGCTTAAAGTTGCCATATTACCAAGTACATATGGTTTAGCTTTATAGGTCCCAGTAAGTAGAGTGCAGCAGGTAGCTCTGCTGGTACGTCACAAACAGTGACCCACATGTGGCACAAGGGGCTTGTAGCTAATCCCCATTGAGCTCAACATTTAGCATTCAAGTGCCTCTGGTGTCAGCTACCCTTAGTACAATGTCTCACAATTATGGATATTGCAGACCACTACATACCTCACCTATTCAAAATATGGACGACACAAAAACATTTCAATCAATACATCCAATCCCATGTGCAGCAGAATCTCATTTAAAGTCATACCTCACCTTGGTCCATTCTCTCAACATATTGTACACCTCCTAGCTTTCGCCATTGCTCATTTTCATGTTCAAATAATCTGATCTGCCTCACAATTATTAATTTATTCCCATGTTGTTGAGTCCAGTTGGATGAACTACTTCCAGCCCTTCCATAGTCCCTTCTTACCTTCATTCATCAACTTTGGTTTGACCTCCATTCATCCATTCTTACTGTGCCTATGTTCTTGCCCTTGCCCTTCCAACCATCACTCATTCTCATATGAAATCTGATTGGTCTGCTTACTAAATTACTCTGACCAATTTTCTATTCCTTCACATCAAATCACAATTTCAAATAAATCTGTATAACCCAATCCATTTGCTGATGTTGACTGTTTTACATGCCTCATACTTGTATCATCGAACCATGATCTATGATGCATGTGCAGTCAAGGTCTATCCATCTCCAAATACCTTAGCTATCACACTCTTTTTCAGTCTGTCATCATTCTGTCCTGCTGTTGCCATGTCTTCGTAAGCAACAATAGGTTATCCATCAAGTGTCCATAATACCTGTTTTGTGGGTCACAGTCCATAAACCCTCTGATTCACAATTGCAGCCTAATATTACATTGTTCCCACTGTTGTTAAGTTTTTCCTTCGTCCATACAATGTTAGTCCTGCCACAGATGACAACCAAGTATGGGATGTCAAACACATCTGTCACAATCTCCCATGCTCAATTATGTCTAGGGTATGCTAACCTATGCCCTGATGTTGGTCATGGTGACATTTAACAAGACATTGAGGGCCACAGAAACCAGTCTCATGGGATGCCGGATAGTCATCTAGCATGCTGCCATGGTGGAAGACATGGCCATTGTCCCACGACCTGGTCCTGTTCAGAAAAAATGCTGAGCATACAAAATAGGTGGTCATGTAAGACAACCCACTAGGAAGGACATCACACACTTAGCAAATGGCAACATTGGCTTACATGGACAATTTGTCAGTCAGCAACATTCAAGATATCGTGAGACTACAACCTCAACATACCCCGCAAATGCAGCACATCCATATAACTGGCTCCAAGAGTTGGGTCACCCTCCTGAATCCCAAATTAGGATACAGAAGCATAGGGGTCATTCTCATATGTACCATGATTGGTCCATGGAACTTGTATCACATAATGTAAGGAGGAGTAACTCAGCTCACATCGCAAGATTTGTAACATATGTATCATATTACCTAATGTCAACTCCATACAACAAGATAACATGTCCACAATGTGCCACCAATGCTGTCAGCTCAGTCAGGCAAATACATTAATTGGAAAAATGTTCGAGTATGAACAACATATATGTTGTGTATGTCAGACAAAAGAACATTGCTACACTTTCTCTACATTCAGGTTAGCTCAGCCCTCTACACAATCACCAATGTACAGTGGCATACTGGATATCATGACAAACATCTGCACATCCAGATATTGTCTGGGACATGTATGTTAGCACAATTCAGATTCAACAGCTACAGCTAGCCAATGAGAAAGCAAATCCTCCCTGTTGTGAACTCTGTGGGTCCTAAGGTGTTCTCATGGTCAAGAGGAGAGATGACATAACACACTCATCTGAGTAAGCTAATGAATCACAGACTCCCGTACTGCATTAGTCATGCTAGACAATACTGCTTAACATAACAAAAATAATGACATAAATAGCAGGCAAGAAAATTTGGTGAGAAAACACATCACCCTCGCTCTCATCCAAGGGAACAGAATGTGCAGCCAGTACACATCACATTGCATACACACAAGACATCTCATCTAATCACAACTGAGAACAATGACTACACGGGCATTTTGTGTGTGTCACAGTGGTAAACAGAACTGCATGTGCCAGTGTCAACACACAATGAATGGATAACAAACAGTGCCCAAGATATTATATACACTTGCGCCAAGGTGTCTTGGCCTGCAGTGTATGCAGTATACTTGGGACAATGTCGATGTCAAAACTCCATATGCACAAAGGAAAATGTAAGGTGTCACAAAAATGTCCAGTATGCACTAACATGTGAAGATCAAGACTCACAGGTCAAAAATATCTGCTTTCATGTCCATGCCAGACCCATTGCAAGTTTAACATGAAGATTATCAAATCCAAAAACAAATTTGGCACACATTTAAGTAACCCCTACAGCCATTGCCATGTGTCATTTGAGCATAAAGATGATGAGAGTTAAATTTATATAAAGGTACCCATACATCCTGGCAGTTACAACATGGAGGTATTACACAGGACCGGTCCAATGGCATTTTAGTGATGTGTATGCTGAAAACTATAGGCAATTCAATGGCAGAGATGCAGGTCATTTCTTTGTACCACACCATGTGGAAGGAGAATGTAGAAAGCTGCACAATAGACACAAATTAAAAAGATCTACACTGCTAACACATCAGGATAGTATACAAATGTACCCTTTTCACCATTTTTTCTTTTAACTGATCAAGGATATGCACTATTACCATGGGTGATGACCCCCATCAAAGTGCCCCACACACAGGCTCAGAGAGACTATAATGTGGCACTGGACCGCACAAAGGCCATTGTGGAACTATCTTTGGAGTCCTCAAATCCAGATTTCGTTGCCTAGATATTTCCGGTCGAAGATGCAAGATTTTACTAGTTTGTTGTATCTTGAACAACATTTGCATGAGGACAAATACACCTCTGTCTGAAGAGCAGGAACAGCTGAACAATCCGGATGATGGGCAAGAGGAAGAAGTTGATCCAAGCCAACCATCAACTTCAGCAGCTGCAACATCAAGGAGGGATGCCATCATCCGTAACTTCGTTACCTAATGTCACCTCTAAATTTTCTTGTATCACCTATAGCTTTACACAAATGGGTCCACCTTGTGATGTAGCATAATAAACAATCACTTCACCAATATCTTGTACGCTTGGTTTGTGACTTCAAAGGTGAACAATCATGTAAAGTTAAGTGATCAAAACAATAGTGTCAAACAGATCAATCACCTAGCAGGGGATATGACACCAACTAAAGTATGACCGGAAATGGGGAAATGTTTTGGGCATCAGAACTACTGAATGCATATGCTCCATCATTGAGAAATAAAAAGTGCTTGTTGTGTGGTGTCCAAAGCACAATCAGGTCCGTCTTTGCACAAGAGTGTAGTATTCTATACAATGTATGTGTAATGCAACAATGTAGCTGTGGCCAGACAGCTTTAATCCATTTTAAATTTTGACAAACAATGGGCCCGATTCACAAAACTAATCTAAGACAAAGTTCTAAATTTACGACTTTCGGTATTCACAGAAGGCACTTACGATTTTGGTATTCACAGAAATCACTTACGACTCCTAGCTTTACGTCTGCACTCGGGCCGGAATTTCCGCACCCAGGGCGGAATTTCCACACCGGGCCGGAAATCCCGCACTTGGGCTGGAATTTCCGCACCCGGGTCAGAATTTCTGTCTCCAGGCCGGAATACCCTCATTTGGGCTGGATGATCATTATCATCAATGCTAAACACCTTTCCTAATGCTTATCATCCCCCCACATGCGTCAGATGAAGCCAATTAACAACTACTGCAAGACCAGCACCACAAACCCCATAAAAGCAGCACACATTCAAGGCACTGGTTTGGCCACAGAGAGTTCCTGTTTTCATTTGCTCTGCATCGCTACTGGAAAATGTACTAACTGAGGAGGAAGAAAAACTTCACAATTGAGACCACCATGATTGTGGAGTTCATTGTGAGGCAACACAAACACCTATATGGTCTCCCCCCTTACTGCCCCAGTCACACACAGAAGGCAGCTCTATGGCAGCATTTAGCCACTGCTGTCACAGCACTGGGGGAGGAGGTGCGCACAGTCTGTGACATCAAGACGAAGTGGCAGGAGGAAAAGGCGCGGGTGAAGGAGAAGTACTCCAGGATTAAGTTGGCCAGAATTCTACCTGGCCCGCAATCTGGAACCCACCTCCATCTCACCACACTTGAGGAGGATGTCCTCACTACAATCCACCCCTACATGCTCCCTGGGCTGCCTGTGAGTGATGTCCGCAATGTGGTACCAGGTAAATGTGATGACAAGAACAAGTATATAAAATGACTGTCTGTGTTGCACCCCCATTGTGATTGATGAAGTTGTCCAAAGTTTATATAAATATAGAGTGAGTCAGAGGCTTATGCGTTTCCCTCTGTATGTTGCACCACAAGTCCCAGAATCCTTTGTATTACAAATGGCAAATCCCATTCCCACTATTGAAAACATGGGCTCAGTATTGCTGCCGTATATACCTAACACTGTTAAGTAGCAATAGACAAAGTGCCCCTTCCACTTATCCAGACGCGGCTGGATCAGTCAAGAATGTCAGGGGGGGTGGTGCGGTGCAGAGGAAATTCTACAGACAACAAAATAGGGAAATTAAAAAACAATCATCATAAAAATAACTCACCTTGTGCTTGCTGCATCACCGAGCACAAGGTGAGAGAATCCTTATTCTGAGACATTTCTTTCTACTATTCCATTGTCTATTTCCCACCCTGCCCCGTCATTACACCCCCAACGCCCCACTGCTCCTACCTGCACCAGCCACTGCAGTACTTCACAATACTGTTAGCATACAGAAGATATGAGGAAATGTCAGACAAGTTACACATGTACATTTTCGATTTGGTTACTTTTCTCTCTTCTCACCTATTGACACTTTCAGCCAGAGAACAGACGACCACAGTAGCAGTGGTCCCTACATCTTCTGGGAGGAAACAACATCATCTAGAGCAAGGCATACCACCCTCAATAACTGGTAAGTTAAAATTGTCAGGAGATGGTCAAAATGCATACATTGTCAGCAGACAACGTAAGGACTAATAGGGCCTGAATCGCAAAGGTAACCGGAGATGAAAATTCTAACTTTAAAACTATTGGAATACTTAAAGGACATTTACCTTTAGCAAATGACATTTGTGAATAGCGAAAGACAAAAATCAAGATATCTGGGCTCACCATCCCTTTGTGATTTGGGAACATTACATGTATTCCATCAACAGTTCCAGAACTGTGAACTCAATCCTGGAATTGAGTGCCACAACAAGTCAAGGGGTCTCCACTAGATTGTAATTGTTTTTGTAGACAAAATCTAGAAATCCAATGTTAACAAATACAACAATGATGAACAAGAAGTAAGATTCAATTGTCAGGAGTATTGAGAATGCGTCCAGTGTCCAAATTATAATGTTTTTTCAATACATAAAATTGTCCAGTCAACCCAGCTGGTCATCTTTGTTAACATTGGATGGCATGTTTTTTGGCAATAAACAAAACACGATAATGGACCTTACTTACTTTAGGAATTGTTGTGGTGTCAATTTTATAGACGTTGTTTCTAGGCAGTGGGGCCATTATAAGTTGAATGTGAGATCACTCATGCTATTTATTGCCACACAATTCTGCAACAGTAGTGCCCACACTGCTTGTTCTCATCCTTTGTGCCTGGAATTGAGTGCGTCACATGTGGCAGCTGAAATGTAAAGTTGCAAACACACTTATCATTGTAGGTCCATTGATGACGTCCCAGATTCCAGTACCCCAGTGACTCCTGCTACAAGTTTGGCTGTAACATCTTGTCAGGTGACCACACACTAGGCAGGTGCGGGGCCATGGTAAGTAAACCCAAGAATAATGTACCTGAATGCTCATGCTCATGAAATGTGCCTTTAATCTCCGCTGTACATTGTGTGTGTTCTACATCACTGTTGTCCTGCATCACAACATGCCTACATATGGCATTTAACCACAAACCAGATCACATCATGGTGGCTAGTGAAAGGATGACACAAAATGTATGCCAAGTGAGTGCAGAATGGACATAAAATAGCATATAGTGTCATATGAAGTGTACTAGACACAACTGGATTGTGATTCAATGATATGAAATCTCACTTGCAAAACATCAATGGACAAATCCTATTGAAATTGGTGTGAATGAGGGTCGCACTGATGCCAGTTGTGTAATTTTGTGATGGATGTATGGGCTGCTAAGGTGAATCTTGAGGAAGTGAAATTTTCAAATCTCTTGGCTAAAAAGCACAACGCAAATCCAGTGTAGGCGGCAACCATCAAAGCTTCTCAACTTACCCACAAAGTGGGATCCTAGTCAAATGTTGCATTCTGCCTGCCTCCTCTTCTACTGTATGCACCTGTATAAGTGAGTGTATGACTTATGAGGTTAGGATGTCTGCTGTACAAGATATCATCCGTTGTCAGCTAAGTACTGTGAGAAGTTGGCCTGGTATATGCTGTCCACTAGTTATAGTGGGCACCTTGCACCAGTCCACACGACCTTTATTGATGATAGGTTTAAAGACAACCTTTATTGAAAGCTATCCTAGTGGTAGCTATGGAGAGCAGCCTTCAGGCTAAGTCTTGAAGGAGTGTTAAGCTGTTTGTTTTACCAGTTATAATCTCATGAATGACCAAATGAAAGGAGAACCACGCCAGGTATATATATAAAATATATATATTTATTGCTAGACACTACCCAATAGTCTCTTTATGAGGCTAGAGGTCAAAGTACAAAAGTTACAAGTCAAATAGCACAGTAAATTAGCACAATATACGATTAGCCCTAGGGGCGTACCAAACCATATATTAAGAAAGTGGTATAAGAACCATGACTTAAGTAGACACAAGGCCTAGAGCCTGTAGAATCGCTGGGACCCCAAGGAACCACCCAAGGTAGTGACACAGGGGACCCACGGGGGCTGTGTGCAGTGTGTGAACAGAGCCGTGAGCTCTGTTATCGTCTATGGGAAAGTCGCAGTTAGAGTTTTAGAGTTTAAGGATACTTAGAAATGGACTAGGACCAAACCCTCTTGGACTTAGACAGTTCTAGGGTCAACACCCACGGGAGCACCAGAGTACTCGAGTTACCTCACCCAGGGAAGCCGGGTGCATAGGTGTCGAATGGTGTCGGGTCGCGTCGTCGATTTCAATGGCAGCCTGCAAGGAAGTGCTGCTGCCGGGAAGATGCGAAGTGTCCGAAGAGATCCAAGCCTGGATCGGAGATGAGAAGAACCTGAAAGCAGAGGGGACAGAGTCTGGGTCACTTGCCAGTGACCTGGGGCACGATAGTCGAATGCCCACCGATGTCGGGTGCTTCAGGTGAAAGAGGTGAAGCTTGACTCTTCAGCCACGAGGACCAGGAGGCATCGACGACAACCAGGAGCTGGATTCGAGCTGCCCACAAAGGATGTCGAGTGCTGCAGTGTTGGTGTCCGGGTTGAACACAACAAGCCTTGGCAACAGCAACCCACGCAGAAAGGAGAAAGATGCTTCTGTGCAGACCAGCAAGGTCTGAGGGACTCACCACTCGGTGGGGAGTCAGGGCACATCTGGAGCAACCAGGGAAGCCCAAAGAAAATCAGAGTTGCCTTCACAGGGACCCACCAGTCGACAGACCAGGGATCACGAAGGAGCCTCAAGCGGAAATGCAAGAAGCGGGCCCACGGAACACTCGTGGAGTGTAGGCTCACAGTCTTCTGTGAAAATGGTGCTCGGGGCCTGGGCTACAAGTAACCCAAAGCAGGACTTCAAGAGACGTCGAGAAGTTGATGCACTAGCAAATGTGCACGGTGTCCAGGAGTTCCGGTTCCACGTCACTCGTGAGGGCTGCGGATCTCAGCTTTGCTGGGGACTCGGGTCGGCCTCTGAGAAGTCTGGAAATCCTCTTCCTGGGCTGCAATTACTTCGGAGTCTGGCGGGAGCTTCGGAGATGCAGACTGGCAAATGCTTTGTTGGTGCCTGCCAAGCAGGGGAGTCACTCCTTGACCCCAAGGGAGATTTCTTCAGTCCTCTAGTCTTGAGTAGAGCGTCAAAGTTCCAGGATTCAGTTGCAGAGTTTCAGTCCAGGGATATCTAAAGTCCTGTTGCCAGGGTTCCTTACTTATACCTAAGAAAGGGGATGGACTAACTCTGTGGACCCACCTATGGGAGGGTTTGGAAAGAGGGGTGGCTACACCCATTTCCTTTGTCCAGTTTCGCGCCAGAGCAGGGGCTGGCAGCCCCTGCAACTGGTTTGAACTGGGGTATGCACGAGGACATCAAATGTGCCCCCAGAGCAGGACTTCAAAGCACTCTTGGAGTGCACCCACCCAGCTCCAATCCACTAAGGCCTGTCTGGGAGGTGGTAACTCCTCCCTGTGACAGGAAACCTATTGTCCAGGCCTCCCCTGCCGGAGTTTCGGTCAGCAGCAGGAGGCCAGACTCGTGTCTGTGGCTGCAGCATCCATTTTGTGATGCCAGGATCTGTAAAGTTTCTACCGGGTATACCGGGGCTGTCATGTCTCTCCCTCTAGAAGGGTGGGATCATACTCCCACACCAGTTACTGGTGTGGGGGTATGATTCCAAGGTGTTTGACACCAAACACGACATGTTTCCGTGCAGCCATCCCAAAGTTAGCATTTACCGCTTAGATATAATGCACTTAAGAGTATATGGTCAGGCTGCACACAGGCAACCCCGGAGAGGAGATTCTGAAGGCTGCAGAGGGGCTCTGCTCATGCATGGGCACCCTCTCACATAAAACCAAGCACCCTGCCTTCAGGATTGATAAGGCCTGCCATAGGGGTGACTGATAGGTTTCTATGTGCAGTGATAGGTGAGATACAGTGAACCTATATCTCTGAAAGGGGTGCATGCACCACCTTACTCAGGCTGCTGTAGCAGTCCCGTGGTGTCATTTTGGAGGGCCTTCCAGGGGTGGAACAATACATGCTTCAGCCCCTGGTAGGCCTCTGTGGTACCTATGCCCTGGGTACATAGTATACCATATACTAGGGACTTATAAGGGCACCCCAGAATCCAATCTGAAGTGTACTTAAGGTACATGGAATCAATTTAGAGAGGAAGCAGCTAGGCTGGGGTCCTGGATAGCAGGGCCCCAGCCAGACTAAAGTCGAAAAACAGTGATACATCAGCAAAAAGTGGGGGTAACCATAAGAGGCAGATCCTACTCTCCTACAAGTACTACCATGATGTTGTAAATGGATTAAGTGACAGAGGACACTCAATGGATGGAAATAACAAATTTGTGATCTCTTAGTCCAAAATGAGCTTTGAATTGAAAGGGCATTTGTATAGCGCATGGCTACCCGGAGGCCTCCCAGCGCTGGGCATGCCTAATCAGATGGTGATGAGGAGATTAGGGAAACAGAATAGTTTTCAATTGTTTTCGAAAGACCAGGTGGTTGTGTTCCATCCGGAGATGGAGCGGCAGTGCGTTCCACAATTTGGTAGCATTAAGAGAGAAGAGACGACCACCGCTTCTGGCCCTCTTGACTCTGGGGACTGCTACAAGGTGGAGGTCATCCGAACGGAGTTTCCTGTTAGCTTTGTATGGGTGAATCATGGACGAGATTAATGGGGGCCCTTTCCCCTGCAGGGACTTATGCACGATGCAGAGGGCTTTAAAATGTACTCTTTCCTTCACCGGCAACCAGTGAAGGGAGCGGATGGCAGGTTTGGCTGAGGTGCGATTGGGTACACCCAGCAATAATCTGGCTGCGCAGTTTTGGACCGTTTGGAGTTTGGTCGTAACTGCCATCGGGGCTCCCAGGTAAAGTGCATTTCCATAGTCAATCCTTGAGAGAATTAATAATTGAACTAGGACTTTCTTGGCTTGTGGAGGGAGGAGGGGAAGCACTTTCCTAGCCATTCTGAGCAGGCCAAAACAGGTGGCAACTGTCTTTCTAGCCTGCACCTTGAATGTCAGGTTCTGATCTAGCCAAATGCCCAGACTCTTTATTTCAGTTTTGGGAGCTGGGACTGGGCCCATGCATGCTGGCCACAAGGACTCCAGTGTCGCTTGGGTGGGGTTGCCCAGGATCATGACCTCGGTCTTATCCCCGTTGAGCTTCAGATGGGAAGCGCCCATCCACTTAGAGACCTCCGTTAGGCATGAATGAAGGGCCATAGACTGATTTTTTGCCTGGTTGAGAGCCACGACCAATTGAGTGTCGTCGGCGTAGGTTACCATTTGGATACCAAAAGGAGCAACAATTGCCGCCAAAGGGGCCATATATACATTAAAAAGAGTTGGGCTTAATGATGAGCCCTGGGGGACACCACATATCAGAGGCAGGGGTAGCGAGCTCACATCTCCTTCAAAGACCTGGAAGAGACGACCCTCTAGGAAGGAGCGCAGCAATTTCAAGGCCGTGGCAGCTATTCCTATTTTTTGGAGACGGTGAATAAGAATACGGTGGTTCACCGTATCAAATGCTGCGCTCAGATCGAGAAGGATGATGGCTGCAGAACCTCCGGTGTCCAGGATCTTTCTACTTTCCTCTACCACGGCTAGTAGAGCGGTTTCCGTGCTCTGACGTGGGCGGAATCCGGTCTGGGAGGGGTGCAGTAGGCTATGGGATTCCAGGAAGTTGGAGAGAGTGTGGTTAACGTGTTTTCGGTCACTTTGGCGATCCCAGGAAGAAGGGAAATGGGGCGGTAGTTGCCCAAATCCACCGGATCTAGATTGGGTTTCTTCAAGAGTGTCTTCACCATGGCCCTTTTCCAGTTAGGGGTACTACTCCCGTGTTGAGGAGGTATTGATCACATTTGCAACAGTAGGGGCGACTATGTGTGCTACTTTTACCAGGATGTTCATGGGTGCAGGGTCCCTAGGTGAGCCACTTTTCACCAGAGAGATCAGAGTCAGAAGAGTTTCATGGGAGAGGGGGGGAAGGACTCCAACAGGTGACTGGGGAAAGTAGAGCATTGATCGTCCCGTTCATCCTCAACTTGGGGCAGTAGTTTGAGAATGTTGTGGATTTTGGTGCTAAAAACTCTGCCTGTTTATTGCATCGTTGGCCTGAAGTGTCAGGTGCGACAGGTGGGGCCGGGATTTTAATAAGTTTCTTTATAATGAGGAAGGTCTCTCTGGGGGAGTTAGAGGCCAGAAGAATTTTTTCCTCGAAAAAGATGCTTGTGCCTTATTAATTTCTGCTCTGTATTTGCAGACGGCTCTTCTATAATCGCTCTTCTTGCTGGGTGAGAAGTCTTTCCTCCAGCTTCTCTCATGTACTTTGCATCATTGCTTAAGAGCGCGCAACTCATGGAGTACCAAGGGGATTTGTAAGGACCGTTCTTTTTCCTAATCAGTGTTTTGGGGAGGACCTGATTTAGCGAGTCCTCGATCCAGCTGCAGAAATCCTCATTGGCTGCGACTGGACAGGGATCTGGTGTGGGTCTGGTCTTTTCCAGTTCTTGGGTCCATTTGTCCAGTTGGAGCTTGGACCAAGGCCGACTCAAGGTCCGTAAGGGTTGGGCATGGGGGATGGAGATCCTGGGGCGCCATGAAAGGGGAATGAGGAAGTGATCGGACCAAGGAATGGGAATGGGGTCATTTCTGTAAGGTTCTCCAGATTGGAGAACACAGGGTCAAGGCAGTGTCCTTTGATATGGGTAGCGCGCAGAACCTTTGCGACAGCTGCAGAGACATAAGGTCTTGCGCTAATTCGAAGGCTGTCGCTGCTTTCGAATCGTCGAAGTGCAAGTTAAAATCGCCAAGGAGGGTGAAGTTAGGCGGAGGTGCTGGCTAGGTTGATGGCAGTTTCTACCAGCGCTTTACAAAAGGAGCCTTCCGCTCCTGGGGACGATAGATCAAGATGCCAGTGAGCGAGAGGAGAGGGGAGAATTCTATTGAGAAATGCACATTCTCACAATCTGTGAGAGGGTTTCCAAGTAGGCAGCAGGTGAGGTGGTCTTTATAGAGGATCGCAATTCCCCCACCTTTGCCTATTGCTCTGTCCACCCTCTGTATTAGGTATCCCGGGGGGAGTGTTTCCACAATGTCTGGCTCCGAACTGGAGTTGAGCCAGGTTTCTGTTAAAAACAGGACTTCTGGCGCAAGGTCCTGTAACAGCATTGAGATTTCTACACTGTGTTTAGGCATAGATCTGCAGTTAAGTAGGAACAATTTAAAGAGGACTGTACCTGCAGTGGGGGTGGCGATCTGTGGAGAGAGTGTGAACGGGCAGTGTAAGCAGTCTTTCACCGGTTTGTCACACTGGATCTGGTGGAGACATTTAGCTGTGGGAGCCCTGTTAAGCTGTTGGAGCTGTGCGCTTGAGTAATGGAGGAGGTCCGGCGCGGGAGGTGCAGGGGTCCTGGCCCCTGGGCCCGGTCGGGCGCGGACGGGCGCAGACGGGCACGCCGCTGCCACGCCTTCGGCGCGCCAGCGGCGCGCCCGCTGCACGCGCCCGCTGCGCGCTTGCACCATCTAGCGTTAAGTACCTTCCTTCAGGGTGGGTGGAGACTAGCCCGCAACCCTGCCCACTCCCAAGATGGCGGACGCCGCGCGTGTCAGCTGCGGGCCCCGGGAGTTCCCCAAACACCCTCCTGGGTGAATAGGTGAGTGCAAATGCGCCAGGAAAGTAAATCACGAACTGTGCAAATACGCAATTTTAAAAGACAGATGTCAGGTGATTTTTAAAAAAGCAGCGAAACAACAATAGCATACAAGTCAACTCCCGGCTCAAGCCTCAGGAGGATTAGGCAGCCGCTTTGTGACTTCATGTGTAGGTAAGCACAAATGAGCCACAAAATGTACCTGAACATTGCACATCTCACATATGAACCCTGCAATGCAATGTTTGATCTGATGTGCAAATGTGAAACTGGTCAGCCTAATGATGTACACTCCTTTCGACTTGTCAACAGACAACACCATACTCATGAGGCTTGATGGACTTAACGATGAAGGTGTAATCAATGTAATGCGGAGGCGTCCTGATTATTTATCCCCTTCATTCAAATATCAGTGACATTCTCATACATGTTGGGGGGCACTAGAGGGCTCACGGCAAGATGACTGCGCTGTAGTGCAGCTCTACCGGCTGAACGAATAATCCGTTCATAACCCTGCATTCCCGGCGCCATCCGAAGCCTAAAAAAGGAGGAAAGTGCAGCCGATGTAAAGCGGACGGCTGAGGAATTGCCGTGCTGCAGAAAGCTGCTATATTTGCTGCGCATCGTGATGCTCCCAATAGACGGCCTCAGTGAACAACATGGTGGCCCGCGGTGAAGCGAGGACTCCTGCGGGCCGGAAGCACGACATCAGCCGTGCTGCTTGGGCTGCGTCTGACCCAGGTGAGATCTACACCCGCTCGATGGGACCGGAGCCCGGCGAGGCTTGCAAGGAGTGTACGTGCTGCGGGTCGGCTGTGCGGGAGGCGCGGGGCTGAATGCGTGCTCTATCCCCTGCGGATTGCTAAGCGGCCGCCACAACACCCAGTGGGATTAAGTGCCCCCGAGCTCTGGAAGAGTGCTTATAATTGGATTGTAGCTCCTGGCGGGTGTTCGCGATCGGGCTGGTGTCACCGGATGAGGCCCATGTTGGTTGACGGGGACAGCACTAAGGGCCGGGGCTGAAAGCACCTGGGTGCATGGCCTGATCCCGTCACCCCAGCGCGCATGGAGCTGTGACCAGGCCCACCTGCAGATATTTCACTATTTTAGCCCCTGTTGACTCATTATCTCATCAGTAGACGTGGGCAAACATAACGTCATTCACAACAAATGTCGCACACCTGAAGCGCGACTGTGGTGTGGGTGTGCCTCAGCTACCCAGGTGCAGGAACGCTTGTGAGGCTACAGGCCCTGTAGTGTTACAAACTCTGCTCTTCTGCTATAGCCCTGATTAAAAAGGCGGCGCTAGCTTCACGCGATGTGACTGTCGGGCTGGTACGAGACTTGGAATGACGTGCCCACCCCACTCATGCTG
Source organism: Calotriton arnoldi (assembly GCA_963921515.1). Taxonomy (NCBI): domain Eukaryota; kingdom Metazoa; phylum Chordata; class Amphibia; order Caudata; family Salamandridae; genus Calotriton; species Calotriton arnoldi. The sequence continues at coordinate 478,204 of CAWUFW010012575.1, read as the reverse complement.
AATGGTTGGACCCGAAACTGCGAAGGTCAGCAAACTCAATCCTTTGATCACACGTTGTGAATGTGTACTGGCTGCTGTTACCCTTGCGATAACGAGGCTGCTGTTTGTTAGTGTGGTGCCTAACGCTCAATAAGGGTCTGTGATCACTTTTGGCCACCAGCCTGAGGTATGCAAGCGGGCAACCGTGGGGAAAACCGACAGAGGACAATCCTGTCTCACCTTTGAACCCCGCATGCCCAGCAGATCACAGCAGAATGCTACCTCAGACGTGGAGCTGGATGCCCCAACTGAGAATCCATCGTCACTGGAGACAATGCTCCTTGCCATGCAAAGCAGCCTACAGTCTATTGATGGTAAAATCTGCGCTCTTAATATTAGGATGGATCATATGTCTGCGAAATTAGACAAACACGCCACTAAGCTAGGAGAAGCTGAGAAACGCATCTTGGACACAGAAGATAACCTACAACGAGTGACCTCCAAGACTCTCGATATGGAAAAGGTGCTTGCAGTCATTCAAGCCAAGAACAAGGATTTGGAGGCCCGTCCTGTCGCAACAATCTAGGTATCACTGGCCTGCTGAAATCGACCAATACGGGGAGGCTGGAATCCTATGTTGAGGCAATGCTGTGTGAGATCTTTGGGGTGGAACATTTCTCCCAAGTGCTGATCGTTGAAAGAGCTCACTGTTCACTGCCAGCTCGCCCCCCTCCGGGCGGCCCGCCAAGACCGATTATCGCCCGCCTACTGAACTATAGGGACTGCGATTCCATTCTGCGCATGTCCAGGGAAAAAGGTACCATACATTACCAGGGAAATAACGTGGCCTTCTACCCGGATTTCACCACTATGGTCCAAGCGGCAAGAAAGGAATACCAACCTGTGAAGAAACTGATGATGGTGGAGTGTGTTCCGTATGCCATGCTCTGCCCGGCCCGTCTGCACATCGGCGCAGAGGGAAAGTTTAAGATCTTTACCAACCCCAAAGCAGCTCTGGAATATGCTAAAACCTTTAAACGTAGAAGTTGTGAAACATCTGGCACACCGGACGAAGAAGACTGATCATTGCTGAACTGCGAATAAAGCTGTTCTCGTTAGACGCTAAGAAATTGCAGGACGATGCTCTGGGTTTTCCGGTATTTGGTTATTTCGGTGTATATGCAGAGGGTGGACATACTCGGGGGCCTCTTGGTTTCCTAATGGTTGTCCGTTAAAGCAATTGCAACACAAGCACAGTACAATGATACTATCAACAGGTATGCATTTACATACTTCTCTTTGTTCAGATACTAACAAAATGCGGGAAAAAAAATTCTAAATTGTTCAGCCACCTCCCTTCTCACCTGGGAGGCGGAAGGTGCTCCAGCGCTCCCCCGTGGGTGTACCCCGCACCTAAGGGCCACTATGCTTTGCATTTGGAGTTTGTTGTTGTGTTCCAGGGATGGCTTTGGCAAGTTGGGGGTGCTGAAGTGGGTGGGGGGTGAATATAGGAGGGGGGGTAATGTGGGATTGTTTCATGTGGCAAAATTGAATTTATGGGTACTAATGCTGACCTATACTCTGATCCATTGTAAAGATGCAAAATGTAGATTGTATAATGTGATCACATGACAGTGTTAGATACTGAGCCGATTTCATGTCTGACGTGGAATGTTCGAGGGCTGAATTCCCCCCAAAAAATAAGGCAAGTACTGGTTTATTTGGACAGGCATGATATTAGGATTGCCATCTTACAGGAGACGCATATGATGAAGCAATCTGAGACCAGAGTGGGTGTGCACTGTGCGGGATGTCGCCTGGCATCCTCTTACTCATCATACGCAAGAGGGGTGATGACACTTGTAAAGAAAAATCTCTCGTTCTCCCTGATTAAATCCTGCACAGATGATGGGGGACGCTATGCCATAATGCACGGTAAACTAGCTGGCTCATTACTAACTATAGTGAATGTATACGGACCCAACACTGATGAACCTGGTTTTTTCAAGGGCATATTTAATGTACTACGTGAATGGCCTGCAGCGGAAATTATATTGGGTGGTGACCTAAATACACACTTGGACCCTAGGATGGCTGAACTGGGACTTGTGGACACATGGAGATTTCGCAATGCTGATAGGATGGAGGACACACATGCCTCCATCGCTCATGGCAGCTGGTCGCGACTGGACTACTGGCTGTTGAGCGAGGGCGCTAATGTATGGGTTTCCAAAATAGACACACTGCCCAGAACGCTGTCCGACCACAACCCGGTTAGGGTCACTCTATGCATCCCGCTAAGCTTCCCCCATCAGTTCACGTGGTGTTTCAGATCAGAGGCGCTGCTAGATCCTTTATACACTGAGATGATTAGGGAGGACATAATCCAATATTTTGATTTAAATAAGGGATCGGTGAGCAGTGCATCAACTCTCTGGGAGGCCTTTAAGGTCACTATCAGAGGCACATGCATCAGCACAATCGCAGGTATACTTCGGGATCTCCGGGGCCAACTTTCCAAAGTGAAAAACACACTAGCGCAGCTTGAATGCAACTACGAGACGCTCCCGAGCACGCGTACACTTGCTCAAATTAAAGACCTAATTCTAGAATAAAACAAACTGGCGGCTAATGAGGTTCGCTACCTCTCTAAAAGACACGTGGCCCGTGCATATGGCGAGGGGGGCAAACCTGGGCGTAATTTAGCTTCTAAGATCAGATTCAGAACAGACCATCAAGTCATAATCAAAATTCCAGATCACACAGGGGGGTATCACTATTCTACGCAAGCGATTGTGGCGAAGTTTCGTACCTGCTACGCCGAGTTGTATACCTCACAAGGAGGAATTAAATCTAAGGAGCTAGAAGAATATCTAGCAGATATTGCAATTGCTTGGCTATCCGCTGGACAGCGCGAATACCTCTGTCAGCCGATTGAAATCGCTGATATTCACGAGGCAATTCGCTCGTTGCCTAATAAGAAAGCACCAGGGCCAGACGGCCTCACCTGTGAATTCTACAAGGAATTTGTGGAGGAACTTACACCCTACATGTTGGATATGTACGAAGAAGCATACAAAACGGGAATGCTACCGCCATTGCTTGGAGAACCCTGATAATTACCCTGTTAAAAAAAGACAATCTGCCCTATAACTGTGAATCGTATCGCCCATTGTCACTTATTAATATAGATGCGAAAATTCTAGCAAAAATTCTGGCCACTAGACTTCAACCGCTAATGCTGTTGCTAGTCCTCCCCGATCAATCTGGATTTATTCCAGACAGGTCCACGCCACACAATCTGCGAACAATCTTTGCAATGTTCCATATACTTGACCCTGAGCTTCGGGCTGGGGCAGTGATGCTGGACGCAGCCAAAGCTTTTGACTCTATTGAGTGGGGTTATATGTTTCAAATATTACAGCGCATAGGGATCCCCGAGTTTTATAGTAGATGGGTGCGGTTTCTGTATACTGACCCAACAGCGCGTGTCCGGGTGGACGGACTCACATCGGAACCAATTCGGATCTGTAGGGGCACCAGGCAAGGGTGCCCTCTCTCGCCACTGCTTTTCTCCCTTGTGCTGGAGCCACTGGCTTGCGTCATTAGACAGTGAAATAAAAAGGCTGCCCTGCGCTCTGTACATCGTCCCGTAAGCGTATCACGCTATGCCAACGACATGTTGCTCTTTGTAAGGGAACCGCAAATGTTCCAAGCACAAATTATGCGTGAGTACATTAGGTTCGGGTTTCTATCGGGGGGGCAGCATCAACTGGAACAAATCAGTGATAGTACCTCTGACCACAATCACTGTCCCTCATGCTCTGGAGTTTCCTCTTGCGTGGTCGTCTGACCCTGTTAAATACTTGGGGGTATGTGTCCACCGAGACCCGGAAATAGTTATTAGGGAAAATTATGGCGCTGCTTGCACTGTGTTGGAAAAACCGGTAGATAGATGGACAAGGATGCCGCTATCACTAGCTGATCACATAGCCCTTATCAAGATGATCGTTCTGCCTAGATTTCTGTACCTATTTAGCAACATACCTATAAAATTGACCCAACAATGTTTTAAAACTATACGCTCGCTGCTGGTGAGGTTGGTGTGGGGAGGCAGGCAGCCCCGCGTGTGCTGGGAGACACTGGCCCTGGACTATGTTAAGGGTGGCTTTAGCATCTCAGACATGTATCTGTACTATCTATGCGCACAGGCGCAATATGCATACTATTGGCATCAACATCACAGGTTCATTCCCCATGTGGCGGTCGAGGGCGGTGATGCGCACCCGATTCCACTGAGGTGTATGCTGTCATATGCACGCAGAGATACCCCCAAACAGGAAATCAGTACAATAGACACCACTATTGCAGCCTGGCAGGCATTAGGTTGGATGGCGACGAAGCTCCCACTATATGCCCCTTTGCTCCCATTAGCTCACCACGCAGCACTATCGGTCATGCAGGAGATGGGAGCCATACATACCCTGAAATCGGCAGGTATAGATACAATGCAGGACCTCTACCCAAATGGCAGCTTCATTCACAGAAGAAGAGCTACAATATATACATAACAAGTCACCGTTGTTCTTGTTTCAATTTCACAGACTTAGAAGGGCGATGCAGGCACACTACCACACCTTTCCTGATGAACCGCCGACATTTCAAACCTTACAGACGCTTCTAATTAGCCCCACACGCCATAAATTGATCTCCAAGCTATACAGAGCAGCTAGAGATGAGAAAGTTGCTATCATTGATAGAAGCCTTGATCGATGGAATACTAAACTCCACCCTCAGCTTACGCAGAAGGAGTGGGAATACTGCTGTCAGCTAACTAGTGCATTCACGTCTAATGGTAATATGCGCATTATTCATTTTACATTTTTACACCAAGCATACCACACACCATTCAAACTGCACAAATATGGACTTCGGGATAATGATGCATGTAAAAGATGTGTGGTACAAGGGGCTGATTTCTGGCACCTAGCTTGGGACTGCAGCCAGGTAGCTGGGTTCTGGGCAGAGGTGATACACAGACTACAAATTATGACTACTATTACCCTGCAATACACCCCACAGGTGTGTCTGCTGAGCCACACGCCGTTTCTGAAAGGTGTCACTGGTAAATTTATCAGAATTGCTTTATTGCTGGCAAAGAGGAGGGTGGCGATGAGATGGGAAAGTTCAGCTCCCCCACTGCCAGAACATTGGATAAAGGATCTTGTATATTGCAGGGAGAACTTGGAATTGTATGCAGAAGAATTGCCAGCCCCCTCTCTGTGAGAAGGTGGCCTGGTATATGTTGTCCACTAATTAAAGTGGGCACCCTGTACCAGTCCACATGACCCTTATGATGTATGAGGTCAAAGATAACCTTTAGAAAGCTATCCTAGTGATAGCTGTGGAGAGCAGCCTTCAGGCTTAATCTTGAAGGAATGTAAAGCAGCTTGTTTTGCCAGAATATCACCTCCAGAATGACTAAATGAAAGGAGAACCACACAGTAGTTATATAAAAATATGTATTTATTAATATAACACTCTCTACTAGTCTCTACACGAGATTAGAATACAAAGCACACAATACTGAATCAATAGAACATTCGTAAGTAGCACAATACACAGCGGGCTCCAGGGGGAGACCGAAACATATACTAAAAAAATGGTATAACAATCACAACTTGACTAGACACAGTGCCTAGAGCACGTAGAATCGCTGGGACCCCAAGGAACAACCCAAGGCAGTGACACATGGAGCCCACGGAGGACGGGTGCAGTGAGGAAACACAAACGCGTGCTCCTTACACCTCTATGGGAAAGTCGCGGTTGCAAAGTTATAGTTTTAGGACACTTCTACGAGGACTACAAGAAAACCCTTTGGAACATAGGAGGTTCTAGAGCCAACCCACCAGTGAGTACCGAGGTACCCGTATTACCTATCCCAGAGGAGCCGGGTGCATAGGGGTCAAGTGGTGTCGGAAACCTTCGTTGTTTTCAATGGAGAGCTGCCACGAAGTACTGCTGCTGGGTGTTGCGGTCTGACTGCCATTTTCTGTCCTTACCTGGTCATGTGTGTGTTGCCCGATTGGTGGTGGCTCTCTTTTCTTTTTTCTTGCTCCTGTTCCCATGGGTGGGGTTGCGGGCGGTGGCTTCGTTCCATTGTTTCCTTCCGTGTGCTGCATTTTCACTTCTCTGCGCAGCCGCGGTGGGAGAGATAGGGCGTATGTAAGGGCCGCCTCCTGTTTCCTCCTTGCTTGGGTTCATTTCCGGTTTTGGCCCCGGAAGCATTCTAGCTGTCGGCGTCCTGGCGTTCTGCTGCTGAGACAGAGTTCCTGCCTTGTGGAGATCGCGTTTGCCTCTTTGTTCCAAGGATTTTGTCTGTTCCGGCTGGAGCAGACGTGCATCGATCTTTATTCTGGGTTTCCCTGAGGACGCCAGTCAAGCATCGGGTCAGTGAGGAGTCCGTTACTCCTCGTCTTTATGGATTGTGGCCATTTGTCCCAGTGCACTGGAGACTGTTTAGCAGTCTAAAGACTCTTTTGTTTTTTCCTGGGCAACCCCTTTCCCCCCCTTCTATGCAGAGTGGGGTTTTTTTTACGCTAGGCGTTTTTTCCCACATATACCGGAGTTACCTTGTTATTGGACATTACGTGGAACTTTTGAACAGCAGTATTGTATTCCCTCATTCTTTTTTGGACTGCGTGTAGGTTCCTGTCTACCCTAAAGAGGCCATTCTTAGAGCAAGGGGTGAGCAGAGAGAGCAGGGGTGTTCTTATGTTTTCCTGTCTTGCTTCACACTGTTTCTTTTGGGGTATCCTGTACTCATCTGTTGTGTTCTTTTCTGCAGTATGTTCCTGTTGATGAGTTGCGGTATGCCTGCAGTCCTGAGGACGTCTTGAGGGTAGCTGTTCGACCTTCCACATCCCTCCTCGTTACATACTCTTTCCGGTTCCCCCCCCGGTGCGTTGTCCGCTCGTGCTTTCTGCTATTTGGTGCGAAGGGTCAAGGCATTGGGAAAAGGGGTGAATAGGACTATCTTCGCTCCTGTAGTACCTGTGATTCAGGTGAGTGGGGCTGGAACAGAAACCCAAGCCCACGAAAATGTATACTACCCGAGCGAAGATGGATCAGGACGACATTGATCCCTTACAGAGTGGATTGGGAATGGGTCCTTCCTTGCAGGATTTAGCTTTGGCCCTCGCTTCTTTACAAGAGGAGGTGAGAGACCTACGGCAGGAGAATCAGGCCTTACATGGAGAACTGAATGCCTATAAAGATAAAGAAAGGCTGGGACCTCCTAAAACACATATACAGCCCGCTACCTTCCATTTTGATCGGGCTCCTAGTAGTTCTGGGAGTGCTCCTGTGGCTCTTACAGTGAATACACCTGTGCCAGTGCCATTGGCGGTTCTCGAACGGTTTTCTGGGGACAGCAATAAGTATGGCATATTTATGAATCAGTGCCACTTGCATTTCATGTGTAGGCCAACAGCCTTTCCGGATGATGCAGCAAAGGTAGCCTTCGTGATATCTTATTTGGCTGGGACCGCAGCCTTGTGGTCGGTGCCTTTGGTGGATAATGACGACCCCATATTATATAACTTTTTCGCTTTTAAGGAGCAGATGCGGCACCTGTTTGCTAAACATACCTTTATGCAGGCGAGTGATGCCGAGCTTCTGAAGTTGCGGCAGGGAAAGCAGGATCTGTTGGTGTATATCGCCACATTTAACCGCTTGGTGTCTGAGACACATTGGCCTAATGAAAAAAGGACATCGCTTTTCTATCAGGGTCTTTGTGAAGAACTGAAAGACGTTATATCACAAGTCGTCAATCCCCCTGAGGATTGTACAGAGTTCATTGACCTGGTGGTTAAGTTGGACCATAGGCTACGGGAGAGAAGGGGTGTGAGATATCGGTTGCCTGTGTCTAGGTTATATGTTGGTCGTAGTGACCTCAAGGAGGAGGCAGGGGAAAAGAACCAGCTTGAACCCATGCAGATAGGAGGTGTGCGGGGACCCCTATCTAAAGAAGAGAAGGAGCGGCATCGTAGACTTAACCTCTGCCTTTATTGTGGGAAGAACGGGCATTTTGCACATCAATGTTCGGTTAAGCCCTTATCGGTGCCGGTCAGGAAATCTGTGGCCTTTGTTGGGCAGGGGGAGTCGTTGGCGTACCAGGAGAACGTATGTGACATCAATCCCTGTGATGTGGCTGGGTTGGTCTCCCGGGTGCCTCGCCATTTCACTATTACAGTCACACTGGTGATATCTAGTAATAAAAGGAACACCTTTCCGGTTTTGCTTGATTCGGGCGCTACCGGTAATTTTATGGATATCCAATTGGCTAAGAAATACGTTATTCCCTGTATTTGTAAGACTCATCCAGAGCCAGTGACGGCAATTGATGGCACTGAGTTATCATCGGGACTAATTGTGAAACAGACTGAGCCTCTTATTCTGATCTGTGACAATGGCCATTCGGTGTCTGTAAGCTTCGATCTTATTGATGCCCCGACTTTTGGTATTATCTTAGGGGTGCCCTGGTTGCAGGCACACAACCCCAGAATTGATTGGGCGAGACGTACGGTTACCATCGATTCGGTGTATTGTTTACAACATTGCTATCAGGAAGCGTCGGATTGGGTGTCTCCTTTGGTTTGTGCTTCAGGTAGTTCTTTGGAGAGATCTAGCATCCCACCACAGTATATGCAGTTTGCGGATGTTTTTGACGTAGTCAAGTCCTGTGTCTTACCACCTCATCGTGACTTTGACTGTCATATTGATCTGGTTCCTGGGGGGGTTTTGCCCTGTAGCCGGATATATGCTCTGTCTAAGCCCGAAACACAGCATTTACGGATATATTTGGACGAGATGTTGGCTGCGGGTTTCATCAGGCATTCCTCTTCCCCTGTATCATCACCTCTCTTCTTCGTACCGAAGAAGAGGGGTGAATTGCGCACCTGCATTGATTACAGAGCCTTGAATAAGGTTACAATCAAAAACAAATATCCTCTTCCCTTGATATCCGTGTTATTAGATCAATTGCGATATGCCACTATCTTTACTAAACTGGACCTGCGGGGGGCTTACCATCTCATTCGTGTCCGTGAAGGGGACGAATGGAAGACCGCCTTTAGAACCAAATTCGGTCTTTTTGAATATTGTGTTATGCCCTTCGGGTTGTGTAACGCCCCCGCAGCGTTCCAGTTTTTTATTAACGAAGTGTTGAGGGATCTATTGGATGTTTGTGTCATCGTGTATATCGATGACATACTGGTGTTTTCTAAGGATGTTGGGGAACATGATGTACATGTGTCCCAGGTTTTGCAGCGGTTACGTGATATTCTGTTATTCGTGAAACTGGATAAATGCACCTTCCAGACATCTCGGGTAGAATTTCTGGGTTTCATCATTGCCGCTGATGGCATACAAATGGATCCCAAAAAGACCGAGGCCATTACCACCTGGCCTAGCCCGACCTGTGTTAGAGATGTTCAGGTATTATTGGGATTCGCCAATATCTATCGGCGTTTCATTTCCCATTTTTCCGATGTGGTCACACCTATCACTTCATTGATAAAGAAGGGAGTGGTTTTCCAATGGACGCCGGCAGCTCAGTTGGCTTTTCAGACCTTGGTAGGGAAGTTTACCACAGCTCCCATTTTACATCATCCAGATCCTGCTCTCCCTTCCTTTGTAGAGGCAGATGCCTCGCAGTATGCCGTGGGCGGGGTTTTGTCCCAGCGTGATATCGAGACTGGTCACATGCATCCCCTTGCTTTCTTTTCTAAGAAACTGTTGCCCGCTGAACAGAATTACACAGTGGCGGAGAGGGAACTGCTGGCTATTAAACTGGCATTCCAGGAATGGAGGCATCAGATGAGATGGGTATCGTTCTTTAATGAATTCGATTTCACCATCACATATAGGCCTGCTGCCCAGCAAGTGAAATCCGATGCCTTGTCCCGCATACATGTGTCTCCATTATGTAGGGATGTTCCTTTTGGTGAGGGTTGTATGATACCAACGGAGAGGATTATTGGTTGTACCTCTTATGAGGAGTTTGAGGATGAGATCAAGGTATTGTTATCCTCCGCTGATGTGACTCCTTGGTTGATGGACGCATCGTTACAGATGAAAGATGGGTTGTTGTTTCATGGTACGCAATTGTTCATACCTCCCGAATTGAGAACCAAGGTTTTGGAGTGGTGTCATTCGTCCTCATTAATGGGTCATCCTGGTATCACCAAAACACAGGAGGTGTGCCTTCGTTGGTTTTGGTGGGCTACGATATGTCATGATATTCACGTGTTTGTATCTTCCTGTCCAGTATGTGCAATTAACAAGGCTTCACATACTCTTCCCGTAGGTCTTTTGCATCCACTACCTGTCCCACCTGCCCCTTGGCACACGATCAGTATGGACTTTGTCACCGATTTGCCCTTGGATGCAGGGTGCACTGCTATTTTGGTTGTTGTGGATATGTTCACCAAATCTGCTCATTTTGTGCCCTTGCCTAAGGTGCCCACTGCTCAGGAGTTGGCTGTGGTATTTATCACACAGATGTTGCGCTTGCACGGTATCCCAACTGCCATTGTCACGGATAGGGGGGCGCAGTTTATGTCTCATTTTTGGAGGGAATTGTGTTCCTCGCTGAATATGGAGCTCCGTTTGTCCTCGGCCTGCCATCCTCAGAGTGATGGGCAAACGGAGCGAACCAATCAGACGATGGAGCAGTATCTTCGCTGTCTTCTTACCTCCCTTACTGGCAGTTGGGTGAAGGCCTTGCCCATCACCGAGTTTGCCTACAATAACAGCCTTCATTCGGCTTTGGGTGTCTCTCCTTTTTTTTGTTCTATGGGGTTTCATCCCAGGGCGGTTCCTATTCAGCCTTGTGGCAGGGTTCCGGCTGTTGATACATTGAGCCATGAGCTGACTGCCGTTTGGTGCACAGCCCGTAAACATCTGGTGGCTGCGAAGCATAGGATGAAAGCTACAGCTGATAGGCACCGTCTTCCAGCCCCTTCTTATGCTTCTGGGGATCGGGTTTGGTTGTCATCTAAGAACCTGCATTTGGGTGGGCCCCGGAAATTGCAGCCTTGTTTTTTGGGTCCCTTTCGGGTTCTCCGGGTGGTTAATCCCGTAGCTATGGAGCTGGAATTGCCTGATGATTATCGTATTCACCCTGTGTTTCACACCTCCCTCCTTAAGCCATATGCCCCTACTTCAGTGCCTTTGCCCCCTCCTCCTCCCTTGTTGATTGATGGCGATGTGGAGTATGTGGTGCGTGCCATACTGGACTCTAGGAGACGGCGGGGTCGTTTGTTTTATTTGGTGGATTGGGAGGGCTATCCCCCTAAGGACCGTACGTGGGAGTCTGCTGGTTTTGTCCATGCTCCCCGGTTGGTCCCTTTGTTTCATCTTCGTCACCCTTCCAAGCCCCGTCCGGTGGGGGGTCTTTTGAGGGGGGGTACTGTTGAAGTCTGACTGCCGTTTTCTGTCCTTACCTGGTCATGTGTGTGTTGCCCGATTGGTGGTGGCTCTCTTTTCTTTTTTCTAGCTCCTGTTCCCGTGGGTGGGGTTGCGGGCGGTGGCTTCGTTCCGTTGTTTCCTTCCGTGTGCTGCATTTTTGCTTCTCTGCACAGCCGCGGTGGGAGAGATGGGGCGTATGTAAGGGCCGCCTCCTGTTTCTCCCGCATATACCGGAGTTACCTTGTTATTGGACATTACGTGGAACTTGTGAACAGCAGTATTGTATTCCCTCATTCTTTTTGGACTGGGTGTAGGTTCCTGTCTACCCTAAAGAGGCCATTCTTAGAGCAAGGGGTGAGCAGAGAGAGCAGGGGTGTTCTTATGTTTTCCTGTCTTGCTTCACACTGTTTCTTTTGGGGTATCCTGTACTCATCTGTTGTGTTCTTTTCTGCAGTATGTTCCTGTTGATGAGTTGCGGTATGCCTGCAGTCCTGAGGATGTCTTGAGGGTAGCTGTTCGACCTTCCACATCCGTCCTCATTACTTACTCTTTCTGGTTCCCCCCCCCCGGTGCGTTGTCCGCTCGTGCTTTCTGCTATTTGGCGCGAAGGGTCAAGGCATTGGGAAAAGGGGTGAATTGGACTATCTTCGCTCCTGTAGTACCTGTGATTCAGGTGAGTGGGGCTGGAACACCGGGAAGGCGAAGAGTGTCCGGTGGAATCAAAGCCTGGATTCTAGGTGAGAGGAACCTGAAAGCAAAGGGGACAGAGTCTGGGCCATTTCAGGTGACCAGGGGCTCGGTAGTCGGATGCCCACCGATGTCTGCTGCTTCAGGTGCGAAGAAGGGATGTTTGACTCTGCAGCCACGGGGATCAGGAGACGTCGAGGATGGCCAGGATCCGGAGGTGAGCTGTGCCATGAAGGATGTCGAGTGCTGAGGGGTCGATGTCCGGCTGGAGCACCAACAAGCCTTGGCAAAAGCAACCCACGCAGGAAGGACAAACACGTTACGGTGTAGACCAGCAAGGTCCAGGGGACTCTCTAAGCAAAGGGGAGTCAGGGCACAGCTGGAGCAACCAGGGAAGCCCAAGAACATACAAGGTGACCCTCGCCAGGACCCGCAGGCCAACGGACCAGGGATCGTGAGGAGACCTCAAGCACGTCTGCAAAGCACCAGCCCACGGAGCACTCAGTGCGAGAAGGCTGGATTTCTTCGGTGCAAATACTGCTTTGGTCAGGACTACTCAGAGTCCAATGCACAAGCTCAGGGGTTGCCAACAAGCATATGCACTTGGAAATGTACGCGTTGCACAGGGGTTCGGGTCACGCGGTCCCCACGAGGGATACTGGTCTCAGAATCGCTGAGAGGGCAGATCGACCTCAGCGACCTTCGGAAACCCACCTCTTGTGTTGCTGAAATCTTCGGACTCCTCAGGAGCTCGGGAGATGCAAGCCGGTCAGATGCGCTTAGGAGCCTGCTAGTGCAGGGGAGTAACTCCTTTACTCCAAGGGAGATTCTTCAGTCATCCAGCATCGTGCAGACAGTCGAAGTACTTGGTTTCTTCTTAGTAGAATCTTGTCCAGGTAAAATCTAAAGTCCTGTAGCCAGGAAACCCACTTTATACCCACGGGAAAGGGTTGGACAGATTCAGGGGACCCTCCTAGGGAAGGGGCAGGACAGAGGGGTGGCTACACCCATGTCCTTTGTCCAGTTTCGCACCAGAGCAGGAGCCAATGGTTCCCAGAACTGGTTTGAGCTGGACTATGCACAGGGACACCAAATGTGCCCCCAGTGCAGACTTTCTGGCACTCTCAGAGTGCACCCACCCAGCCCCAATACACTAAACCCTGTCTGGGAGGTGGTCACACCTCCCTGTGACAGGATGGCTATTTTCATGCCTTCCTCTGCTCAAGCTTGGCTCAGCAGCAGGAGAGCAGAATCGTGTCTGTGGCTGGCAGCACCCATCTTGAGCTGCCCGGGTCGAGAAAGCTGGTACCGGGTAGACCCGTGACCCACAGTAGTGGTTTCAGAAGGGTGGAATCATACCTCCCACACCAGTTACTGGTGTGGAGGTATGATTCCAAGGTGTTTGACACCAAACACGACATGTTTCTAAGCAGCCGTTTTAAAGTTAGCATTTACCGTGAGATTATAATGCAATTTAACCTATATGTCTGGCTGCATCACAGACAACCCCGGAGAATGGCCTCTGAAGGCTGCAGAGGGGCTCTGCTCATGCAGGGGCACCCTCTCACGTAAAACCCAGCAACCTGCCTTCAGGACTGATAAGGCCTGCCATAGGGGTGACTGAGTGTAGTGATTTAGATAGATATAGTGAACCTATATCTAAGTAAGTGGTGCAAGCACCAGCTTACACAGGCTGCTGTAGCAGACCTGTTGTGTCATTTTGAATGGCCTCTCATGGATGGCATAATACATGCTTCAGCCCATGGTTGGCCTCTGGGGTACCTATGCCCTTGGTACATGGTGTACCATATACTAGGGACTGATAAGGGTACCCCAGTATCCAATCTGGAGTGTACCTAAAGTACATTCATAGCAATTTAAGGGAGAAAACAGATGAACTGGGGTCCTGATTAGCAGGATCCCAGTCAGACTAGTCAAAACCAGAAAAACACCAGGGAAAAAGTGGGGGTAACTATGCAGTCAGATCCTACCTTCCTACACTCTCGACCCAAGGACATTTGGGAGCCACTGATGCAATATTTGCAGTCTAAAGAACAAGAAACGTTATCAGAATGTGAAAATGTATAGTACTGTAAATGTGCTTTTATTACGCAAACATCTGTAACAACAACTTTGATTGTAATGAGGGCAACTAGGCAGCAAGAATGAATAGCCACAGGTTGTTTGTTTTAACCTGTTCTTGAGATGTATGCGATGTTGATTTTGTACGCAATATGTGTATCTGGAAACTAATTTAAAAAAAAACTTTCTCATACATGTTTGTCTGTTGATGTGTCATCTCATTGATGTCAGTGCTGTGTGGAGATAACAGCTGGCAGGGGCCCACATGTGTAGTCCATGAGGTAAATATGCTGCACATTGGCCAGGAATATCATATCAATGGTCATTGAGAATGACACATACATGTTAGCTCATAGCTACCATCTGGTGTACTGAAATATGGATATGTATGTCTCATCACAGCTGCTGACAGGATGGCACCAATGCAGCGTACAACACCATCCCGGGAAATACAAGACATCCTGGCTGCAGCTGTTAAACCCTCTTGCACCTGTCCATGAGGTAGGTGTGGCATGAAGTGTTTCCCTATCATAGATTCCAAAACCATAACAAATATCCAAATCTCCTTCTGCATAGGATCTGCAATTGGTGTTTACAAAGTTACATACATACCATTTCATTTTTATAAGTGTCACATGTGCCTGTTTGCAAATTAGTAATGCAGATCATTGAGTATGGTTTCACTTCCTTCTCCAGCTGCTGGATCGGGGACCACTTCATCAACTACACCTATGAGGAGCCAGGTTCAGCAGCTGACATCAGGGGGGGATCGCAAAGGAACACAAAGATGTGGCTGGAGCTGGTGAGTTTGCTTGTGCATTGAACATCTCCGTTCAACACCCCAGTGCTATGGTGTGAGCTGTCACGTGTAGGGGTACCCAAACCAGGTCACATGTGCTTCTTCTGTTGATGCAAAGTACAGTAGAACCAACCCTTGTGTTGCACCACATCTTATACTATGTCAATTACTTATCCTGTTGCAACCTCTGTGTTCCAGGTGATGATGATGATGAAGAGGATGGACCTTCCACCAGTGTTGGGCGACGGGCAATCAAAGGGGAAAATCCACTGCTCCTGCAGGCAGTAATGTTGGTTGCAAGTATTGTGCAAGAGGAGGAGGCTGAAGAATTTGAGGATGATGAAGACTGTCCATTCTCTCAGAGGATGAAGATTCAGATTCCACGACCAGAAAATTTCCCACATCTGCCAAATTTGGCAAGGCCTAACGCCCTCCGCCCAGCAAAGTGCCTCAGCCTCAACAAAGAAAGATTGCCTGTCCTCAGCATAGAGCTAACCAGACACAGCTCACACGCATCCCAACACATACATCACTCCCTCACAGCCCTCACATCCAGTACAGACGTGGTGGTTCCACTACAAACTCCTCCCTATACAGTGCATCCCAGGCATTCTCTCCACCATCTGAGGGAAATACCAACCCTGTTGTGGTGCAGGAATCTCCTGGGCACCATTCTCCTGTTCACAGGCTTCCATCTGCCACCCTCCCACCTGCTGCTGGACTGGCGGTCTCATACATGGCCGACCCCTGCAGAGAGGGCCTGCACCTGGCCATGGTGGCCAGTGGGAGCACGACTTCTTCCAACAGCAGGCAGATGTGAGGCAGGACATTTGTGTCATGGGGCTACCCTGTCAGACATGTCTCAGGCCCTGCAAGACATGCGCCAACTCCCTCAGTTGGTGGACAAACTGACCCATGTTTTGGACAGGATGGATAGATCTTGGCAAGACATGTAGAAGAATATTAGAGACATGATATCCATCCAAAGGGAAGAGAGTGCAAGACACCATGCCTTGACCATGAAGATGATGGAGGGCATGCTGAAAGTGATCCAAAGTCTCCCTTCACGGTCATCGCAGGGAGGGAAGCCATCACATCTGCCTGCAGCACATCACACCCACACACCTCTACCACAAACTGCACAGGACCACAGCAAGGGGACACACCCACTACCACCCCTATCCAGGCACTCCCCCCACCTGCACATCTACCACTACCCCCTGAACAGGCACTCCCCCAACCTGCACATCCACCACCACCCCCTGAACAGGCACTCCCCCAACCTGCACATTCACCACCACCCCCTGAACAGGAACTACCACCACCTGCACAACCAGCACCTTTCCACGCACAAACACCAACTGCACATACACCATCCGCCCCTGCACATGAACTTCACCCTGTACAGGCACATGCACCACACCAACCTGCACCTCGGTGACAACCCAGACATAATCCCTCACAGCGATCCTCACCTCCAAATTTGCAAAGTCGCAAGCACGATCCCCATTGATCACATCCAAACATTTTTGACCAGTGTGAATATGTGTAACTGAAAAGAAAATCTCATCACAAGTCAAGACTATGTTGCGTATTATGTCCTGATAGGCAATTGTTTTCCAATTGTGGTGGCCTAGAGATGTGAGGATTTATGTTTGTGCAAGACACATGTACAAGTGTAGCCCCATCATTGCAACAAGTTCTCATGTGCAGAGCAGATGACTCCCAAAATATATGTCCATATTTTGTACAAGACATTCACAATAAAGTTAAACAAGATAGAGACAGTATGATTCAAAATAAAGTTTTATGTAAAAAAAAGTGTGGGATTAGAAAAACAACAACAATCCATTTGGAAGGGAGAAAGGAAAACAAATGATGTTCTTACTACAGAAGGAGAAGGGAACTTGGATTGGGGTGGGGCAACATAAATATAACATGTCAGGGAGCGTCAGGGGAACCAGTCTATGTACAAGGGGGAAAGTAAATAATTGTCCAAATTAGAATAATGTGTCCAACAGTTCAAGTGTCCTTCTGGTTATCCTCTATTTGCACAATGTCCAGATCCTCTGAGTCCGATGCGGGCTCCTGGCTGGCCGGTGCAGGACCAGGCACCACACGGTGTTAGGACACCTGAAGAGTACGGGGGAAACAGTGTGGCGCAACGGACAGGAGGAGACATTGACGGTGGTGTGGGAGGGGGTTGGGGTAGGACAGACAACATGGCTGCAGTCAGGGAATTGACACTGGCAGTGAGGGTGGCCAGAGCTCTTGCATTTTCCTCTCGCATCATCAGCAGCTTAGTACACTTCTGCAGCATGATGCGAGAGGCCATGTCTGGCTGACCCTCACATGCCCACATCACGTCCGGTGGTACAGCCACAGGTGTAACAACAAAGAGAGGGGTTTGGGTGAAACATGAGGGGTGTTGTACCTCGGGTTCTGAGCCAATGCTGGTGTCTGCCTGGCAGCCACGATGAGGGCGACTGGTTGCAGGGGATGCAGCTGGAGGCCCAGATGAAATGGGGTCCTCTAGAGTTAGGGAGGGGCTGATGGCAGGCCCAGGTTGTGTAGTGGCCTGCCCCAGGGACACCTCGCCAAAAGTAAGTGGTGAATGGTCTGGGGGAGAGTCAATCTCCTCCCCCCTCTGGCCAGAGGTATCCAGTTCTTCCCCGCCTTTAATGTCCTCAGCCTCCACCCGGTCCGTAGCACCAGAGGTGTCTTCCTGCTCAGTCTGGGTGGGCGCAATCCCCCTGCCTCCTGATGTAGAAGGTCCTGCCTCATCCTCTTCTTCCTCAGTTGTGGATAGAGGTCGTGGCCGCCGGCGCACCAAAGATATCCTGCTCCGAACCAGGTCCTTTTGGCCAGGTGAGCCCACTGAAATGTAAGACAAATCATGATGTGGTGGTTGTACACGTCAGAACAAGACACATACCTACATCAATCAATAAATCAATCAATCACAGAATTTGTATAGCGCACTACTTACCCGCGAGGGTCTCAAGGCGCTGGGGAGAGGGAAGGGGGGGGTGCTGCTACTGGTCTTACAGCCAGGTCTTGAGTAGCCTCTTGAAGGTCAGCAGGTCTTGGGTCTGTCGTAGGCTTAGTGGAAGGGTGTTCCAGGTCTTGGCGGCGAGGTGTGAGAAGGATCTGCCGCCGGTGGTTGTTCTTCGAATGCGAGGGACGGTGGCGAGGGAGAGGTCGGCGGAGCGGAGCTGGCGGTTGGGGACGTAGAAGAAGAGTCGTCTGTTGAGGTAGGCTGGGCCAGTTTTGTGGAGTGCCTTGTGTGCGTGGATGAGGAGTTTGAAGGTGATCCTCCTGTCGACGGGGAGCCAGTGCAGGTTCCTCAGGTGGGGGTGATGTGGCTGTGGCGTGGTACGTCGAGGATCAGGCGTGCGGAGGCGTTTTGTATGCGTTGCAGTCGCTTGATGAGCTTGGCCGGGGCTCCCGCGTAGAGGGCGTTCCCATAGTCAAGTCTGCTACTGACGAGGGCCTGGGTGACTGTTCTTCTTGTGTCTGTCGGGATCCACCTGTAGATCTTGCGAAGCATGCGGAGGGTGTTGAAGCAGGAGGAGGAGAATGCGTTGACTTGCTTGGCCATGGAGAGCGTTGAGTCGAGGATGACTCCCAGGTTGCGTGCGTGGTCGGTGGGTGTCGGGGCTGCTCCCAGCGTCGTTGGCCACCAGGAGTCGTCCCAGGCTGAGGGGTTGGAGCCGAGGATGAGGACCTCCGTCTTGTCCGTGTTCAGCTTTAGTCGGCTGATCTTCATCCAATCGGCGACGGCCTTCATTCCTTCATGGAGATTGGCTTTGGCGGCGAGGGGGTCCTTGGTGAGGGAGAGGATCAATGAGTGTCGTCGGCGTAGGAGATAATGTTGAGGTCGTGCTGTCTGGCGATGCGTGCGAGCGGGGCCATGTAGATGTTGAACAGTGTTGGGCTGAGGGAAGATCCCTGGGGTACGCCACAGATGATCTCGGACGCTTCGGATCGGAAAGGTGGGAGGCGGACTCTCTGGGTTCTGCCGTCGAGGAAGGAGGTGGTCCATTCCAGGGCCTTGTCTCGGATCCCTGCGTCGTGGAGGCGTACGCGTAGAGTGCGGTGGCAGACAGTGTCGAAGGCAGCGGAGAGGTCCAGCAGGATGAGGGCTGCGGTCTCACCGTTGTCCAGCAGGGTCCTGATGTCGTCGGTGGCGGCGATGAGGGCAGTCTCAGTGCTGTGGTTGCTGCGGAACCCCGATTGGGATGGGTCCAGGATGCTGTTTTCTTCTAGGTATCGGGTTAGCTGTTTGTTGACGATCTTCTCGATGACCTTGGCTGGGAACGGAAGCAGGGAGATGGGCCGGAAGTTCTTGAGGTCTCTTGGGTCCGCCTTGGGTTTTTTGAGTAGGGCGTTGATCTCTGCGTGTTTCCAGCTCTCTGGGAAGGTCGCGGTCTCGAAGGAGAGATTGATAACGTTGCACAGGTGGGGTGCGATGGAGCTGCTGGCTTTGTTGAAGATGTGGTGCGGGAAAGGGTCTGACGGGGAACCGGAGTGTATTGTGCCCATGGTCTTGATGGTGTCATCGATGTTCACGCTGGCCCAGGCTGGCAAGGGGTCATGGTCGATGGTGTGCGGCGGGTCTGGAGTATCTATCTTGGTGGGGGCTGTCTGGGTGTTGAAGCTGTCGTGGATGTCGGCGATACATGAGCCAAGGACAGACTTTGTTCTCCTCTGATCGCACTATACAGTTGTCAGTGATTAAGGCCCACATGCATCAAGCTAATTTGCGATCCCAAACGTTGCGAATCGCAAAAATAGGCCGTTTGTGATCGCAAAATAGCTTGTTCCCATGCATGAAGCAAATTCGCAAAAAATCCTTGTTTTCGCAATATTAGCGAATACCAAAATACCGAATCTCTAATAGCGATTCCGTATTAGGTATTCGCAAATAAGAAATCGCAAAATCGGATGCAACAAAAAATCGCAAATACAGAATAAGACAAGAAACGCACTTTGCATTGCTTAAATAAGAAGAAATCAAATCAGGTGGTAAGAATCTCACTTAACAAAAAACAGGTGTACATCATCAGCAAACTAATTAAACAGTCCCAGAATGCATCTGAATGTTGCACAATGGCAGCGCTCTACGTCGTGGCGAGGAGGATGAGGCTAAGAGCAGCAGCACAGAGAAGAAGGAGGATACAGGAGAGAATATTCAGAGTGCGCGTCACTTTGCTAGGGCAGACGGAGGAGGAGATATATGATAAATATAGGCTGAATGCTGCCACAGTCTTAGATCTCATTGCTGAGTTAGACCCAATACTGCAGCGTCAGACGCGCAGGACACATGCCATACCCACCCATGTGCAGGTCCTGTGTTCTCTGCATATCCTAGCTTCAGGTAGGTTCCAGGGAGTATTTGCTGCAGCTGGAGGTGTTTCTCAGAGTGCAGTATCGCGCTTTTTTAACTGTTTCCTAAATGCCATGTTGCAGAGGATACAACATCACATTAGGTTCCCCACAACACCACAGGAATTGATGCAAACTAAATTAGATTTTTATCAGGTTGCACAATTCCCACATGTGATTGGTTGCATTGATGGGACGCATGTACCCATATGTCCCCCCTCAGTGAATGAGTACATCTACCGAAACTGCAAATCTTACCATTCACTGAACATCCAAGTAGTCTGCAACTCGAAAACAATTATCACAGACATAGTGGCAAGTTACCCTGGCAGTGCACATGACGCATACATCTTCCGGCATAGTGGCATACACAGATGTCTACTTGCGGGTGAATTTGGAGAAGGATATTTGCTTGCTAAACAGATTTAATACTGTCTTGCACACCTGTCCGCCATGGTGACACATAGCAGTGACTAATGTATATTTAATTTTCACATCCTGTAGGTGATAGCGCATACGCTGTGAGGTCTTTCATCCTCACTCCCTATCTGAATCCATCTACACAAAGGGAGCAGCGATACAATCAGGCACACATTCTGACCCACAATGTGATTGAGAGGACATTTGGTGTACTCAAATCCAGGTTTCGCATCCTCCACAAAACCGGTGGGGCCTTACAGTATAGGCCGGAGACATGCTGTAAAATTGTTGCAACATGTGCTATGTTGCACAACATAGCCACTAATAGGGGCATTCCCTGGAAGACTCTGATAGCGAGCCAGAACTCGACAACCAGCCAAGACAACCACCGCAAGCAGCATGCGGTCCAAATGCAGCAGAGGGGAGACGGAGACGTGCATGAAATCACGCAACGTTACTTCTAAGATGAGTAATGACAAAACAACACAGGCTTTGCTCAAAGGATTTATTGTGCTAGTTGTGTGGATGTGTGGATGCACACATACCATGTGCAGACAAGTGCAGTGTGGGTACAGACAATTAAAAGTCATTGCCTTGGAACTGCAACTTCTGTGTGCACAAGTTACACATTTCTGGTTACGGCACCAGATTTTAACGTGTCCAAAGGTCTATTTCCTCCGCCCACGCACTCCTGTGGGCCTTTCTGTAGGCTCTGCTACATCCCTCATTGTGCCTTCTGTGCTGGCATGACTCCTGGTACTGCGCCTCCTGCTATGTGCCACAGGTACCAGTAGGCTGCTGAGGCTGGAGGCCTCCTCACTGTCCCCCCCCTGCATGCATGATGTTTCCACTAGCTGCTGCTGTCTGTAGTCCTTCCACAGCAGTGGTGACCTGGATGAGGCCCCTGGCCACATCCCCACAGCAGTGCTCATCTCCACCTGCATGCTGACCGCACTCATGGAAAGCTGAGCTGTTGTGGTACTCAGCCTATTTATTGCCCTTGTGTAATTGTGCATGCGACCCATAGAATGGTGATGCCTCCTGCCATTTGAGACATGCTCAGCCTGGATGACCCTTAATGGCTGTTGCTACACGGTCAAGTTTCTCACTGTTTGCACTGTGCCCTTTAACTACCGCAGTTGTCAGCTCTCTCAGGCAGTCATGTATCCCACCCATGTGTGTAGCCATTGATCCCATTTGTGCCTGCATTATATGCATTTTTTCCTTGCAGGTGCTGGACCCTCAACATCTTGGCCTCAAGCACACTGCAGGCAGCTTCACCATTGTCCTCAGCAGACGTCAGGAGTGCACTGGGCCTTCGCCTGCGGAACTGCATGGAGCGGCGCCGCATTGTTACCTCTGGTGCTGGTGCTGGTGGTAGTGGTGTATGGGCAGGCTGCTGTGTGGGGGCTCCTGTTTGGCTGTCCTCATCACGCTCCAAATCAGGCAGTGGTTGTACTATTCTCCTGCGGCGAGTGGGAGCAGGTATGGGTGAGGATGCAGGCAGTTCTTGTCCCTCATCAGGCTGTTCAAAAAGGCCCTCTGACTCATGGTCGTCAGCAACGTCACTGTCCTGTGCTGCATCCGTGATTAAAACAGTGCAAGTTCAGTTACTTTCTTTTGCACATGTTTGTAACATAGCGCCTGCAAAGGTCTATTAAATTTGATTCTGTAATGTACAAAGTCTACTGTTGTCACTTCCTTGCTGTACTCTGCTGTAGTGGAGCTGTGTTAGACCCTCCATGCCTTGCACTAACATTTGTCTGCATACAACTCCCACAATGCATTAGGGTGTTGCAAGTAAAAGGTGGACTGGACTCAGGTGTGCTACACTATGCAGGGTATGCATGTGGGCCAGTTTGGGTAACATTTGACATGAAAATATGTTTAGCTGTGCTCTTACCTTGGGAGGTACACGCATGTCCTGAGGTGTCGATCTGTGTGATCCCGACAACTGCCTCTGGCTGCAGAGTGGATTCCACCATGTCCTCCAGTGGGGTGTTTGCACGGTCGGTTGATGGTCCCCCTCCTGTTTTCTTGGCTGAGGCTAGCCTTTTTGCCACCCTCTCTTTTGCTCTGCTGCGCAGGTCATACCACCTCTTCTGCAGGTTAGGAATGTCACGATGTGTTACCCCCACAGCATTGACCTTCGCTTGTATCCCAAGCCAAATCTTCCTCTTCACAGACTCAGCAACATGCAGGGATAGCTTTCCAAACAGCTGGTCATGCTTCAATGCCACTTCCTCAGTGAGGATTTCAAGTTCCTTGTCACTGAATTTGATTTTTCTCTTCCTGCCTTCTCCTTTTTTTTGTACCTTTTCTGTGACCATGGTGTTGTTGTGTCACAGCTTCTGCTCCAAATAAAGTTTCTCCAGGCTGAGCTCCACCAGTCTTCCTCCTCCTCAGACTCTCCCTGTGTACAGGTGTGTGGAATCAGTGAATCACTTCCTGGTTGTGATGTCATCACAATGCAGCAATCTGGGAAATTCGCAATTACCGATTCAGTAATTGCGAATTCGCAATTACAGATTCAGTAAATAAGTGATCGCTGTTGAAAATAGCGATTTTTAAGAAATCGCTATTTTTTTGCGATTTTCTTGCTGCATTAGCTTTTGCGATTCTTTAATAGCGATTCCTTATTTATCGCTATTAAGGAATCGCACTTTCATTTTTTGATGCATGTGGGCCTTAGAGCTTAAATTATGTGTATGTTCACTGTCATCTCTAACCCCAGGCGGAGCTGGCATAGTGCCACTACGCGGACTTACACGGAGTTGGAAAAAAACCGTGGAACTCCACTCCGCTCCCCGCCTTCCCCCCTAACAAAACAATTTAAAAAATAGAATTAAAGAAGAATAAAACACGCTTACCTCTACTGTGGCGTCTCTGGGCTGCCCTCCTCCTCCTCGCCGTGGTCTCTCTCCTGCAAACCCCTACGTCGGACGTATGTCTTGCGAGAACTGCGCATGCATGTTCAAGACATCTGAATCGCGACTTCAACAGACCAAAAGTGCCCTCTATGATGGCTCGAGTTCGTATGTGTGCCCTATTGTACCTACGCTGAGGTACAGTGGTTGGATGTCTTTAAGGTGTGAGGAGTTGTGGGGAGAGTGCATACCCAGCATCGCCTGAGGAGGGAAGAAAGGGCAATTGTTTACATTTCCCTCTTTAATTTACACAGAACATGATCTATACTTCGGTACATGCAGTGTCTGTTGAGACCGTGTATGTTGCTTGATGATTCTTATTGTACAATGGTTGTTAATGTAAGGTGGCATTCTTACATTTCACTTACACATATCCCTCATTTTTAGTGCTTGGTACTTACCCAGTAGCCACATGTTTCCAAATTCTTCTGCAGCCATCCGCAGGGCAAGAGGTGACTTGCGGAATACAAAGCTATCATGGGTACTGCCTGGAAACACTGCATGCACATCAATGAATCTCCCACTGGCATCACAGACACCCTGCACATTGATGGAATGCCATTGGTGTCTGCTGCAGAATATGTGTGCAATGGGGTGGGGTGGCTGAAAGGCCACATGGGTACAATCAATTGCACCCAGCACATGTGGGAAGCGAGAAATGAGATAGAAATCTCTAGCTGCCCTTTGTCTCATGTCCAGTGTATGGGGCATTTGTATATGGATGCAGCTCAGTGTAGGAAAGTAGGATCTGCTTCTTATGGTTACCCCCACTTTTTGCTTGATGCTGTACTGTTTTTGACTAGTCTGACTGGGATCCTGCTAAACAGGACCCCAGTCTAGCTGCTTTCTCCTTTAAATTGTTGCACATGTACTTTGGTACACTCCAGATTGCATACTGGGGTGCCCTTATAAGTCCCTAGTATATGGTACCCATGTACCCAGGGCATAGGTACCCCAGAGGCCTCCCATGGGCTGAAGCATGTATTATGCCACCCCTGAGAAGCCATGCAAAATGGAACTACAGGTCTGCTACTGCAACCTGTGTAAGCTGGTGGTTGCACCACTTACTTTAGATATAGGTTCACTATATCTATAAGTCACTACACTTATTTTATTTATTTATTTAATGCATTTTTATATAGCGCGGACTTTACCCGAAGGTGTCAGAGCGCTGAACAATAGAACCAGTTACGTTACATGAGAGAAATTATACAAAATAGAGCGTTACAAAAATAAACAGGAGACTAGAAGAGGTAGGGTAAAACCATAGAAGGCAAGAACACAATATCAAACGCAGCAAGCAAGGGTGAGGAATGTACAAGAAAAAATATTACAAATTTACAATGATGAACGAACTTCCTAGAGGGGTCTGAGAATGAAGGTATTAGTTCTGAAAGTGTCTTTGGAAGAGAAGAGATTTGAGGTCAGCTTTGAAGATCCGGGTAGAGGTGGTGGCACGGAGCAATGGAGGAAGCGAGTTCCAGATTCTCACCGCATTACCTGAGAACGATTGAGCCATCGATCTGTCCCTTTTGAAGGAGGGGGCTCAAGCAGAAACTTTTCTGCATTCCGAGAAGGTCTCGAGCCTCCAGACATTTTCAGTTTATTCGCCAGGTAACGAGGGGAGGAAGTATGCAAGGCTGTGTGGGTGATGCAGGCAGTTTTGTAAATAGCTCTTGCCTCGATGGGAAGCCATCGAAGAGAAGACTGGATAGGAGTGATGTGGTCACTTCGTTTGGACCCTGAAATAAAGCGAGCTGCAGAGTGGAGGACGGATTTGAGAGGGGAGAGGTGGGATTTGGGTATGCCAGTCAGAAGAGAATTGCAATAATCCAGTCTAGAGAGAACCAGCGATTGGACCAAGGTTTTTAGGTCTTTCTCCGGGAAGAACCGACGAATCCCCCACAGAAGGCGCAGCTGGTAACGTGCGTTCTTAGCAATGGAGTTGATGTGGGAGATTAGGTTGAGTCTTTTGTCAAGTATGACACCTAGGGATTTAGCTCTGTCGACAATGATGGGTTTATTGTTGAGTAAATTCAGCTGATCCATCCAGGATTGAACAGGAGGAGGGGAGAGAAAGGTAGATAGGAGGAGGAATTCAGTTTTGGAGGGATTGAGAATGAGTTGGTGAACTAACATCCAGTTGTGAATAGAGTTGAGAGTAGAGTTGAGTAGTGAGAGATCGTGTGCGGAAGACACCTTGAGGTAGATTTGAGTGTCATCCGCATAGAGATGGTAGTGGATCCCAGAGTTACTTAGGAGGTTCCCTAATGGTTCCAGATAGAGATTAAACAAAGTGGGTGCAAGGATAGAACCTTGAGGGACGCCTTGACCTACCGCCAATGGAGACGAAAGACTGTTCGCTATCGTGATCATTTGGGATCTGTCCGAGAGGAATGAGGCAAACCATTTAAGCACTGTGCCTTCCAAGCCCATTCTCTGTTGAAGAGTGTTAAGGAGGGTGTTGTGATTAACAGTTCAAAGGCTGCAGAGAGGTCAAGAAGAATCAGAAGGCACGATTCCCCAGAATCGAGTATATGCAGCGCATCATCAATCACTTGCAGCAGGGCTGTTTCAGTGCTGCAATTTTGAATGAAGCCAGACTGGAACACGTCAAGGAGATTATTGTCCATAATATGTAGGGAAAGTTGTTTCGCAACACATTTTTCTGTGATTTTTGAAAGAAAAGGGAGGTTGGTGATGGGGCGGAAGTTGTTGAGGTCGTTCGCATCTGCGGAGGGTTTTTTTAGAAGAGGGGTGACCTGTCCTGTTTTGAGGGCAGCAGGGAGGGAGCCTTGATGAGGAAGAGATTAACTAGCCTGGTCCAGTAAGAGAGAGTATGGGTGTAGAAATCAATGGCGATGACACTAGGGATGGGGTCAGAAGAATGGTTGGAGGGTTTGGTTTCGAGGATGCATTTGAGGAGGTCATCTTCCGAGATGACGGCAAAGTTCTGCCAAGTGACTAAGGATTTTCGTTCCTCAATGGGGGTGGGGTGGGTGACCTGATCCACCAGTGATTTGACCTTTTCATCAAAGAATATAGCAAATTCTGCTGCTTTCTTTGAAGAATCCTCAGGCTTGATGGTTTGGGGAGAGCAGTTTGGGTTTTTGATGAGGTCAAAAAGTTTTTTGGGTCTGTTTTTGGCTGAGTCGAGGAGGGATCTGAAATGTGATGCTTTTCATGGAAGATGTGCTTGTGGTATTTGGATCTTGCTGAACGTAAATGAGAGAAATTGGAGGTAGATGGAGATTGTCTCCAATGTTTCTCCAAGATTCTAAGGTTCTTCCTTTCATCATAGAGAGCTTTATTGAACCAAGGTGCTGAGGGGGTGGGTCTTTTCCTTTTGCTTTGGAGTGGAGCGACATTATCGATTTTGACTGCTAGGACTGAGAGGCACTGGGAGGTGAGATCGTTGACATCCACGTTAGGGTCTAGTCTAGGAAGTGAATGCATAGCAGAATCACACAGAGTGTCAAGATCAATGTTTTTAGTGTTGCGGAACCAGGTAGTAGCCCTTTTAGGTTGGCCGAGAGTTATAACGTGCAATAGGTGAAAACGGAAGGGAATGAGGAAGTGGTCTGACCAGTCTACATGGATGGGGTGAGCAATAGTAAGCAGGTCTGCTTTAGATATAACAAGGTCCAGAATTGAGCCCTTAGAGTGTGTAATTTCCGAGCAGTGTTGGAAAAGATCATTGGCTGAGAGAAAGGTGGCAAGCTTGTTGGCAGCCGAGTCTTCCAAAGAGCCCCAGTGGAGATTGAAGTCACCCAGGAAGATCTGTCTGTCACTTTGAGAATATTGGTCACTGATGAAGTCGGTGAGTTCCTCCAAAAAGGAAGAGCAGTTACCGGGCGGGTGGTAGATGGCATGGAGCCTGAAGGGTGAGCCGTGATGTACTTGAAGTTCTAGGGATAGGCATTCGAATGTACGGAAGAAGGTGGTAGGAAGGGCTTTAATTTGAAGGGAGTTTCTGAAGATGATAGCGACACCTCCCCCAATTTTGTCTGTTCTGTCATTTCTGAGGATAGAGTAGTCGGTAGGTATCAGAAGATCAAACAAAGTATGAGAGGAGTCGTTAAACTAGGTCTCAGTGAGGAAGAGCATGTAAAGATTGTAGTGGGTGATAGTGTCAGAAATTTCCAGTTTGTGTTTGATTGCAGATCTGCAGTTGTGGAGCAAACAGTGCAGCTCTGACGCAACAGTTTTGGTGATGGGGGTGTTTGGGCTGTTAAGGGAGATAGGGATAAGATTCTTGTATGAGGGTGCCAGGGAAGAAGAAGAAGGCTGGTTAGTTCTGATGGAAGAGATGGTCTGAATAGTGAATTGAGTAGAATTATTAGGAGAGGAAAGTGGAGGGGGAGTGACGTTGGTAGTCTTGTAGCTAGCCAGTAAGTTGGAGATGTCTGCGGAGGACAGACTGTGGTTGGCTTTATTGGGGCGCGGGAGCAAGGAACTCCTCGGGAGGTTATTAGGGAAGGGGGATATCTTGGCACTTAAAAGTGAGATGGACGCTTCAAGCTGGGAAATGGAAGAGATGAGAGAATCAAGTTTATTTTCCAGGGAGAGGAGGGCTGAGCACGGAGTGTTGGGTGTCTCGATGGTTAAGGGAGGGAGTGCAGTAGGTGAGGGAGGACAGGGAGAGGTGGGGGAACGGGGGGGTATTGGGGTGCAAGGGTAGAAGGTGGGGAAAGATGGTGGTAGAAAGGAGTGGATGGTGTTACAGTGATATTTTTACTGGTGTTGAGCAGAGGGGTAGAGTATAGATCATAAGTAGGAGGAGACAGTTGAGGAGTAGAGAGGGAGGGCGGGAGGTGGGGGGGAAAGAGGGGGGTTAAAGGAAGGCCAGAGGTACGGGAAGATGAGAGGAGAAGGGGCTGTATAGGGAGGGGAATGAGGAGGGTCAAAGGAAGGCCAGAGGTACGGGGAGATGAGAGGAGAAGGGGCTGTACAGGGAGGGGAGGGAGGGGGGTCAAAGGAAGGCCAGAGGTGCTGGACAGGTACCGTAGGCTATGAAAGGTGAATGTAGGGGGACAGGCACCAGGCAGAGTGGGGGGATTGGGCTAGATGGTAATTGGGGGAGGAGTATGGGACTGTAACGTCAGAGGGAGGGAAGAGGACGGAATTACCGACAGGGGAGACAGGGTTGTGAAGCATAGGAGGAGGAAGGGGAAGTTGAAGAGAGATGGGAGGTGTAAGAGAAGAATTTAGGGTACGAGGGAAGGGGAAGAGCGGAAAGGGATGAGGAGAAGGGGGGAGGAAAGGGGGAAGGTAAGGAAAGTTGATTGGTAGACCAGGTTGCAAGAAAGGTGGATTAAGTAGGGGGAGATGGGTAGGATTAGGGGGATTAGGGGCGGGAGATGGCATTGGAATATTGGAAAGAAGCAGGGTGGGGAGGGGAGTGGAAGCCGGAGGTAAGGCAGATGAGATAGGGGGAAGATCAAATTGGGAAGGGGGAAGAATGGGAGAGGAGGGAGCAAGAGAAGGGGGGACAAAGGGTAGACCTGTGTCTCCCGGGAGAGCGGCCTGATGGAATATAAGGGGGTCTGGGGGGGAGAAAGGGAGAAAGGAGAGGAGCTAGAAGAAGAAGAATCAAGGGAGATCGTAGTTGCATGGGTGGGACGAAGGGAGTGGAAGAGGTGGTCAACGAGAGAGACTTAAAACTTATAAGTCACCCCTATAGCAGGCCTAATCAATCCTGAAGGTAGGGTGCTGAGTTTTTAGTGAGAGGGTGCCCCTGCATGAGCAGAGCCCCTCTGCAGCTTTCGGAGACCATTCTCCTGGATTGTCTGTGACTTAGCCAGACATATAGGCAGAGGTGCATTATAACCTCGTGGTAAATGCTAGCTCGAAAACGGCTGCATAGAAACATATTGTGTTTGGTATCAAACACCTTGGAATCATACCTCCACAACCGGTAACCAGTGTGGGAGGTATGATTCCACCCTTCTGAAGCAAGCTTCGTGGGGTCACTGGTCTATCCGGTGCCAGCCTTCTCGACCCAGACAGCACAAAATGGATGCTGCCGACCAGAGACACATTTCTGCCCTCCTGCTGCTGAGCCAAGCTCGAGCAGAGGAAGGCAGCACAATAGGCATCCTGTCAAAGGGAGGTGTGACCACCTCCCAGACAGGGTTTAGTGTATTGGGGCTTGGTGGGTGATCTCTGAGAGTGCCTGAAAGTCTGCACTGGCGGCACATTTGGTGTCCCTGTGCATAGTCCACAATCCTGGAAAAGGTACCCCTACACCTTCTGGTAATTTTGCGCCACCTTCCCTCCCTTTCGAGGTACTCCAGATGGATTATATTGAGATGCAACGAGTTAATAATTTGAAATATGTGCTAGTGGTTGTTTGTGCATTTAGTAAATGGATTGAGGCCTACCCAACGAAAGAAAACACAGCCATGGCGACGGCGAAGGCTCTTATTAAGGAGTTTTTCCCACGCTGCGGCTTGCCCCATTTGATTTGGAGTGACAACAGAAGTCACTTTAATGCAAAGGTGATCCAATTGGTGTGCGATGGTCTGCACATCAACCAAAAATGTCATGCAGCAAATCATCCTCAGTCAGCAGGTTTAGTTGAGAAGTACAATGGTACTCTCAAGCTAAAATTGGCTAAAATTAAGGAAAGTACTGGGTTGCAATGGCCAGATGCATTACCCCTTGCTCTATTGTCCACCAGAATGACAGCCCATTCTAGAACTGGATTATCGCCGTATGAGGTGGTCTTTGGCCGTCCCGCAAATGTGTGGGGCGTTCCTAGAACGAAAAGTTTTCTGAAATTGATTATCCTCTACTTGTCAATTATTTATATGATCTTACTAAAAGTTTACGTTCTATTCATCAACAGATACATGAAGCTTTGCCTCCAGCACCAGAGGGGCCCGGGAACACCATACAGCCTGGTGATTTTGTCCTCATTAAGACGAGGCAAGACAGCTTGGAACCCAGATGGAAAAGACCATATTTGGTCCTCATCACGACAAGGACGGCAGTGAGAGCGGACGGCCGGAAGCATTTGATCCATACCTCTCATTGTCGGCAAGTGGCGCTCCCCCTCCCCTATGATGGTTGAGTTCGCGAGGGGATAGGAGATCACGAGACGGAGAAGGTTCCACGTTTTGTTCCCTTTTCAGACACCCAACTGACTTGGTCGCAGACGGAGGAAGAGAGTGAGGCAGTTCTGAAAGCGGCAGTTCCCCCAGAAATTAGGGCTGCCCAGGCTTCTTCTTCATCGAATCTGCAGGAGCCTGAGTCTCGGTCTCCGACACCCCTGAATTTCAGATTCTTCTCCGTGATGAGACAGTGCCTGGAGTAGCAAGGTACAATTTGCGTCCTCGACGGAAGGATAGTGCTCCAAAAGAGAAGTGAGTGTAGCAGGGATGAACTTCGTAGATAAGATCAGTAAAAATGCCCCTTGTTTCTGCTTTTTCCTATTAGACTAAGGATCAGAAGATTGGTGCACTGCCTGTGACGCAGGACAGGATAAGTTGAGGGTATTTTCCAAGGAAGGAGAGTGCCCTACCCTGAGAACAGTGAACATTTGCCGATGGGCTGCAACAGTGTGGCTCCACCGTGAAGTGCTCAATAGCACCACCAAGGATCGAACAATAGAATCCTGCCAGGGAGGCTAGTAACGGACCCTGATCTTCTCAACGTTTTCATTTTTTTTTCATTTTTTTGTGTCCTTTCCATCATTGGTTCCATTACATGATGTCTCTGCGGCCCCGCCCCCTCACTGACCTTGACTGGTAGGTCGCTCCCCCACCACACAGCTCCGTCTGTGTGCCCTGCTGCTGCCCCTGATTGTGCTCGTTTTTCCTTTCTGTGCCCCCTTGATGCCCTGATTGTGCTTGTTTTTTCCTTTCTGTGCCCCCCCTTGCTGCCCCTGATTGTGCTCGTTTTTTCCTTTCTGTGCCCCCTTGCTGCCCCTGATTGTGCTCGTTTTTCCTTTCTGTGCCCCCTTGCTGCCCCTGATTGTGCTCGCTTTTCCTTTCTGTGCCCCCTTGCTGCCCCTGATTGTGCTCGTTTTTCCTTTCTGTGCCCCCTTGCTGCCCCTGATTGTGCTCGTTTTCCTTTCTGTGCCCCCTTGCTGCCCCTGATTGTGCTAGTTTTTTCCTTTCTGTGCCCCCTTGCTGCCCCTGATTGTGCTCGTTTTTTTTTTTTACTTTCTGTGCCCCCTTGATGCCCTGATTGTGCTCGTTTTCCCTTCTGTGCCTGTTTCCCGCCGCTGCGCCTGCGGCCCCGCCCCCTCACTGCCCATTCGCTGCCCCATTCCCTGCTCCTCCCTCCCACCTCCCCATTTATGGCGGCCGCTGCGTGGTGAAGAGAGCGACCCCTGACCTTGACTGGTAGGTCGCTCCCCCACCACACAGCTCCGTCTGTGTGCCCTGCTGCTGCCCCTGATTGTGCTCGTTTTTCCTTTCTGTGCCCCCTTGATGCCCTGATTGTGCTCGTTTTTCCTTTCTGTGCCCCCCCTTGCTGCCCCTGATTGTGCTCGCTTTTTCCTTTCTGTGCCCCCTTGCTGCCCCTGATTGTGCTCGTTTTTCCTTTCTGTGCCCCCTTGCTGCCCCTGATTGTGCTCGTTTTTCCTTTCTGTGCCCCCTTGCTGCCCCTGATTGTGCTCGTTTTTCCTTTCTGTGCCCCCTTGCTGCCCCTGATTGTGCTAGTTTTTTCCTTTCTGTGCCTCCTTGCTGCCCCTGATTGTGCTCGTTTTTTTTTCCTTTCTGTGCCCCCTTGATGCCCTGATTGTGCTCGTTTTCCCTTCTGTGCCTGTTTCCCGCCGCTGCGCCTGCGGCCCCGCCCCTCACTGCCCATTCGCTGCCCCATTCCCTGCTCCTCCCTCCCACCTCCCCATTTATGGCGGCCGCTGCGTGGTGAAGAGAGCGACCGCTGACCTTGACTGGTAGGTCGCTCCCCCACCACACAGCTCCGTCTATGTGCCCTGCTGCTGCCCCTGATTGTGCTCGCTTTTCCTTTCTGTGCCCCCTTGATGCCCTGATTGTGCTCGTTTTTCCTTTCTGTGCCCCCCTTGCTGCCCCTGATTGTGCTCGTTTTTCCTTTCTGTGCCCCCCTTGCTGCCCCTGATTGTGCTTGTTTTTCCTTTCTGTGCCCCCTTGCTGCCCCTGATTGTGCTCGTTTTCCTTTCTGTGCCCCCTTGCTGCCCCTGATTGTGCTAGTTTTTCCTTTCTGTGCCCCCTTGCTGCCCCTGATTGTGCTCGTTTTTCCTTTCTGTGCCCCCTTGCTGCCCCTGATTGTGCTAGTTTTTCCTTTCTGTGCCCCCTTGCTGCCCCTGATTGTGCTCGTTTTTTTTTTTCCTTTCTGTACCCCTTGATGCCCTGATTGTGCGCCTAAGGCAAGCCCGTCTGCGCCGTGACCGCGCCCAGCGCCAGACCCCCTGGTCCGGGCATCCCCCGCGCCCGCCACATCAACAGATGCCGATACGACGCCAGCACCCTCCACGCACTCAACCCCGGAAAAGATCACGCCTGCTACCAGGCCACCCCGAAGCGCACCCAAGGGCCCTTCACCTGCCGGAACTGCAGCTTCGCCAGCACCCGCCCCGCCAAACCACCGCCCAGGAAAGAACCCAACTACCTCAGATGCATCCTCCTCAACACCCGCTCCGCCCGCAAACACGCCATCGAACTCTGGGACCTTCTCGACTCAACCTCCCCAGACGTCGCATTCCTGACGGAGACCTGGCTGAATCCCGCTTCAGCCCCCGACATCGCCATTGCCATCCCGGACGGATACAAGATCACCCGCAGGGACCGCACCAACGGAGTCGGAGGAGGCATCGCCATCGTCCACAGGAACACCCTCAGAGTCTCAACCAACACCGACGACACCCTCAGCACCGCCGAACACATGCACTTCCAGATCCACACCGATCCCAACACCACCCTCAGAGGAACCCTCATCTACAGACCCCCGGACCCCGACCACAGTTCAGCGATTCCATCACTGACTTCGTCCAGCACACACGCCATCGCCTCCACGGACTACATCCTCCTCGGGGACCTGAACTTCCACCTCGAGAACAACAAGGACACCAACTCCACCACCCTGATCGACAACCTCGCCACCCTCGGACTCAGACAGCTCGTGACTACACCCACCCACGCCGCCGGCCACACGCTAGACTCCATCTTTTCCGCAAGCCCACACGTCTCCTTCAACCACACCTCCGAACCCCACTGGACTGACCACCACTGCATCCACTTCACCTACAGGAAGCCCACCACGCACCACCGCACCGAACAAATGCCTCGCCGCTGCTGGAGCAGAGTCACGGAAGACCAGCTAACCACAACCTCGCCCTGAGCCCACCCGCCGAACCCTCCGACACCGCCGCCTGCAACCTCAGACAGTGGATCGACGACTGCGCCAACACCCTCGCCCGCTCAAGAATCCGCCCAACAGCCACACCAGCAAGAAAGCCACCTGCTTCACCGAAGACCTCCAGGCCTCCAAACGAACATGCCGAAAACTGGAGAAGATCTGGCTCCACGAACGGACAGCGGACAGCTACACCGCCCACAAGAGCGCCACCCGCAGTCACCATCACCTCATCAGATCCGCCAAAAGGGCCTCTCTCAAAGACCGCCTAGACAACAACGCACACAACAGCAAAGAGCTCTTCAACATCGTGAAGGAACTCTCCAACCCCAGCTCCAACACCAACGACATCCAGCCGTCGCGAGACCTGTGCGACTCACTGGCCACCTTCTTCCACCGCAAAATCGCCGACATCCACGACAGCTTCAACACCACGACCGCCCCGGCAACCACCGAGACCACTTCCCCCACAACCACCAACCGCCTGCTCTCCTGGACCAACATCAACGACGAGGACACCAGCGAGATCATGAACACCATCCACTCCGGTTCACCGCTAGACCCGTGCCCTCACCACATCTTCAACAAAGCCAGTACAGCCATCGCGCCCCATCTCCGGAAAATAATCAACATCTCCTTCGAGACAGCAACCTTCCCGGAAAGCTGGAAGCACGCCGAGATCACCGCCTTACTCAAGAAACCCAAGGCAGACCCCAAGGACCTCAAGAACTTCCGACCCATCTCTCTGCTCCCGTTCCCCGCGAAGCTCACCGAGAAAATCGTCAACAAACAACTGACCCGCTACCTCGAGAAGAACAACATCCTGGACCCTTCCCAGTCCGGCTTCCGCAGCAACCACAGCACCGAAACCGCCCTCATCGCCGCCACCGATGACATCAGGACCCTGCTAGACAACGGAGAAACAGCAGCCCTCATCCTCCTGGACCTATCAGCCGCCTTCGACACGGTCTGCCACCACACACTACGAACACGCCTTCACGACGCCGGGATCCAAGAGAAGGCCCTGGACTGGACCACATCCTTCCTTTCCGGCAGAACACAAAGCGTCCGCCTCGCCCCTTCCGATCCAAGGCCACCAAGATCATCTGCGGCGTACCCCAAGGCTCCTCCCTCAGCCCAACGCTGTTCAACATCTACATGGCACCCCTCGCCCACGTCACCCGACAGCACAACCTCAACATCATCTCCTACGCCGACGACACCCAGCTGATCCTCTCCCTCACCAAAGACCCTCACACCGCCAAAGCCCACCTCCACGAAGGAATGAAGGCCGTCGCCGAATGGATGAGGACCAGCCGCCTGAAGCTGAACTCGGACAAGACGGAGGTCCTCATCCTTGGTTCCAACCCTTCAGCCTGGGACGACTCCTGGTGGCCAACATCACTGGGAACAGCCCCGCCACCCACCGACCACGTACACAACCTAGGGGTCATCCTCGACCCCACCCTCTCCATGACTAAGCAGGTCAACGCCGTTTCCTCATCCTGCTTCAACATCCTCCGAATGCTCCGCAGGATCTTCAAGTGGATCCCCACCGAAACAAGAAAAACAGTCAGCCAGGCCCTCGTCACCAGCAGGCTGGACTACGGAAACGCCCTCTACGCAGGAACGACGGCTAAGCTCCTGAGACGGCTGCAACGCATCCAGAACGCCTCTGCACGTCTTATCCTCGACATCCCCCGACGCAGCCACATCACACCCCACCTGAGAGACCTGCACTGGCTCCCTGTCAACAAGAGGATAACCTTCAAGCTCCTCACCCACGCACACAAAGCACTCCACAACTCCGGACCAGCCTACCTCAACAGACGACTCAGCTTCTACACCCCCACCCGCCAGCTCCGCTCGACCAGCCTCGCCCTCGCCACAGTCCCCCGCATCCGGAAAACGACCGCCGGCGGCAGATCCTTCTCCCACCTCGCCGCCAAGACCTGGAACACCCTCCCCACCAACCTCCGACAGACCCAAGACCTACTGGCCTTCAGAAGACTCCTCAAGACCTGGCTCTTCGATCAGTAGCAGCACCACCCCCCTCTTCCCCCAGCGCCTTGAGACCCTCTCGGGTATGTAGTGCGCTTTATAAGTGACATGATTGATTGATTGATTGATTGATTGATTGATTGATTTGTAAATCTATAGTAAAAATGTGTCTGTCTGGTCGTCCCATTGTAGAAGATGAACAGCCTTTTGTTGCCCTGCGACTGGGGCAGCTCAGTTTCGATTGGTTGCTCAGAAAGAAGGTGTTCTGTATTGTTTTCATATTACTGTTCATATTGGTGGGAGGGGGGATGTTTTGGGTCTTGGAGTGTTCTGGTGATACCCCATTGTGTGCTTTATATCAGATTGTCTCTTCAGATCGTAGTAAAAGAGCTATACAAAGTAATGTTTTCTTAGATACGCACAGAAAGTTTTTCGGCGATAACACAGCTTGTTATCCCACTGATTCTGTTACAGGTTTATGGACTGCTTACCCATTATCGTTGGTGAATTATACATATGTTCGTCCTCCCCATTTTGTAGTGGCGAAAGGTAAGTTTGGTATGGGATATCCTGGCCCTTGTTTATATTATAGAAAACCCAGAGGGACAGGGTACCCAGGTTGCATGCCTGAACTGTATTGTGATAATCTGTATATTGATAAACGAAATGTCACTCTGACAGGTTGGCATTATCAAGATCTGACAGTCACTAAAGAGGCAGGTATTTATCCTGCGTGTTGCCCAATAATAAATAGTACTGATGCTTATTTGTATCTAAATTGTTCTGGATCAATTGTATACAAAAATATATTGCGTTTAGGAAGAAAGTATGACCCTAGTATGAAGGGCATGAATACTTGATATGCTCCATTGGATTATCAGGATCCGCTTTATACACACCCAGGTTTTTATTTTTTGTGAAATGGTACCTATTCTAATATGTACAACGGCACAGAGGATGTGGCCTTGGGAATGGTGTTACCTCTTGGGGTACCTTGCAAGTATAGTAAACCAAATACAAGATGGGTGAAAAGAACGTTGACCAAGGACTTTTGTGAGGGAGTTACTGATTTGGAAGTCAACAATTACAGTAACGGTATCACTTTTGGATATATACTTTCCTCTATTATCACATTTGGTGGCACTGCCATGGCCAGGGGTGAACGAGCTAGAGAGTATTTTGGGTGCAACCTGCAGATTATGTCTAATTCTACAGTGGCAGCTTTACGTGACATCACCACCCATTTAGAAAGTATGTGCATATACTCTGAGCAAACGAGATATGCGGTTGATTTTATTTTAGCTAAGGGCGGTGGTGCATGCGCAATAATAGGAGAGCAGTGTGTGGTCGGTATCACGAATATGGAAAGGAATATCACTCAGCATATTTTAGACATTTTGGAAAATGTTCGAGGAATGGAGAGCGGAAACCTGAGTTGGTCTTTATTTGGTGGTGGGGTTGGATTCTAGAAAAGGTCATATATTTCATTGTACTCTTAATTTGTTGCTGGGTTTTAATTCAATGCCTTCCTTTATGCTGCTCGTACTGAGTTACTTACCTCTCTCCCAAAAGGATTTCAGTTCATGATACTAATGTGACTATAATGCTTCAAAAGGAACTTGATACTATTATGCAAATAGATGAAGGTGTTTTTGGTTCAACTACTTCTCTTGCAGGTTCTGTTCCTGATGTTACTTGCACCGCTAATGTCTAGTGTTATTTTCTTCCATAATTTTGCAATGCATATATACATACATATATCCGTACTTCTCATATTATTATTACCTGTATTTCTATATTGTCTCCACCTTTAGAATTGTAGAGACCCTTACTTGATAGCAAGAATAAAGGTGTTGGCGTTAGCTAAATAATGCTAAAAGGAGGGTCTGTTAGAATTTAAACATATTACTGCCATATTACTCGTATTTTACCTGGTATTATGTTAGCATTTATTTAGCTATCTTATAATACATTCTTGCTAGATGTATACGCAATTAACAAGGGCAGATGTTATGTAAGTTAGGTTGACATCTGTGCCACCGTTTTACCTCTCGAAGACGCCATTTTGTATTATAATCGAAACTGTTACTTGATCATTTACAAGAAATGGTCCTTAGTAAGTTTTGTTTCTCAAATGCTGAATCTTGCTCATTAACGCATGCCTTTTCTGTTACATAGATGCCTTCTCCCACCTGTCTAGTGGGGAGGATAAGCCAGACAACCTTGACCAGTAGATAGCTTGTGCCAGGCTGCGGAATCGAAACTTATGTTCTGTACCCCCATTGTATTACGACAGCTACCAGTGTTTTTCCATAATAGGCGGGTCTTTGTGGGCTCCACAAACATACATAATGTAACTTTATGCTTGTTAGAGTCAGTCCCTCGTCAGCCATCATAGGAGGCTGGTCAGATTGGACTCCACTGCAGTGTACTTTGTGAATAAACTAGTTTGCTAGTATTCTCTACTGCGTCATCGCCTTTTCATTTCTTGGAAGGCTAGAGGAGGTCGAGAGTGACCCGGGTGGCCCTAATTGGGTTACTTCCTCCATAC
The DNA here is from genome assembly GCA_963921515.1 of Calotriton arnoldi. Lineage (NCBI taxonomy): Eukaryota > Metazoa > Chordata > Amphibia > Caudata > Salamandridae > Calotriton > Calotriton arnoldi. The sequence continues at coordinate 439,557 of CAWUFW010012575.1, read as the reverse complement.
TTAGGGTGAAAGGGGTGGGCAATGTCACTGCAAACCTCCTTGTTTTTTACGGTGCCCCATATTTACAAGGGTAGCGTAAATATGGGGGAGTGCGGAATAGTTAAGACCATGGAAAACATGTTCTTAAACATGTGCAAGAATAAGAAATGTTTAATTTCTCATATTTGCTGTTTTTTTGTGTGCTGCGTTGTATGGCACACATAGAAACAGCAAAAGGCCATTGAATGCTCATGTGCAGGAAGGTGAGCCTTCCTGCTCATAAAAGATCTTCCGCTCAACGCAGACACTCTTGCACTATTGTGCAAGGGAGCCTGCCTGATAAATTCTGCACCCGCGCAGGGGAAAATGCAGTGCTACACAAATATGATGTAAATATGGTGCAGCCCTGCGTTTCAGTAGTGGCAGAGTGCAGCGTGATGGCAAGCAGGCTAACGCCATGCTCCACCACTTCCTGGTAAATAAGCCCAGTTGTCTTTCAAAAAGCAGAGTTGTGACATATGTTTACTGAGATGTTTCAATTAGATGTATACAGCATGACTCATGGATGTGTAGCTGAGTAGACACATCCAACTATGTGGTGAATTGTTGAGAATTGATTTGGTTAACAGTTGTACATGAGTAACACTTAGTGCTTAGTGGTCTGCCAAATTTTCAACCAGTGCATCTTATGTCTTGGTGTAAATGCCACACCCTGGCTCTGCAATGGGCCTGTAAAGCTGTCTCCTTGAGGACATTCCCCTGGTAGACTCAGTCTAAGTCTGTGTCCGCGTCATCATTAAACTCAGCTAATCTACCACTGTTGCTCCTCTCCTCTGCCCTTGATACGTCACATACCATAAAGTGCCATGTCGGTATTACTATCAGGTTTTGATAAGAGTTTTCCTTCACAATGAACTTGTCAGGTCATGTCCTAAGTTGCAAACAGTTGATAAGAGCGTAGAGGTCATGTTTTTGAACACTTGTGTTTGTGAGATACACTGTGATTGTCATTTGTCTTGGATCTCACATCTCTTTCTGTGTGTATTTCTTTACAGACAACATGTCACCTGAGGAAGCCAGGCTGATCCAACTGCGGAAAGACGGCTATAAACACATTCGCCGAGTGGCTAAGGGGTACCATGCCATGGCAACGAGGTACCATGAGGAGAGGGCTTCCGGACATTGGAAGTCCGTTCCGGATTCTGCAACAAAAACTAGACAAAAGAGTGGTGTCCTGCCTGCCTCTTCAATGCAGCAGAGGGAGAATGATGCTATGACAGGCCCTTCTGGCATCCGACGAGGAGGCACACATTCTAACCGGTCTGCTGCTTACCAAACTACCACACCTTCCCAACCTGCTACAACAACATCAGCTCTGCTACCGGATGCCCCATCACAACCTGCCCTGCAAAGCACAGCAGCTCAACCGGCTGCAGCAACACCAGCACAACCCAGATAGACAATTGGCTACAGCAATGAGGACCGAAGACTACTTTTGGACCTGAATATGCGCATGACGACTGTGGAGCAGGACATATCGGAGATGGTGACCCACCTCCAGGACATAAAGGCTGCCCTGGGGCTCCCCTTCTGAGCTGAAACATATTTTACAGCACCCCTTGTACAGTCCTCCTATTCCTTGATGCTAAATTTTTCTCTTTTTGATTACTGTAGGATATTTGGTAGTTTTAGAGTAGGTATAGCTTAATGTTAAGTGCAGGTTAGCTTTTAATTTTTTTTGCGGTTTACATAGTGTTTTGGGTTAAGCTTCCTTTTCCTTTGGGTGGGGGTTTAATGTTTTTTACTTTAAAAAAATATGTAAATATATATATATGTATATATATATATTACCTACTGGCGGTCGCCAGTAGGTAGTTATAGTTAGAACCTTGTTTCTATTCAAAATTGTTTTTTCTTTTGCCAATATCTTTGGTGCCGTTTGACGAATCTTCGTGAAATTTTCAAAACTAATGGGGCGCTCCGGTCAGCTCCTGTCTTGAACGTTTTGGAGTGATTCGTCAAGTGGGGGCCGAGAAAAAAGGGGGTCCCAAAACGCATTTTCCACATGTTAATTTCCATAGGAAACTTTAGGCAAGGCTACAGCCCGAACTGCTGAACAGAATTACACCAAATTTGGCAAAAAGGTAGCTCTTGGTTCAGAAAGTGCCCTTTTTTTAAATGGTGTAAATCTGTTCAGTAGTTTTTTAAATATTAAAGGAAAAATAAATATATATATCTGGATGGAGCCTAACCACACATCTCATCGTGAGATCTGATTGGCTGTCAGCACTTCATCCAAGAAGTGTTGGCAGCCATCTTGGGACCAATAAACATGATAGCACCCCATAAAAATGCATTGTAGTGAATGGAAGGTTTTGAGGGTCACCAAAAGGAGAACGTATAAAGGGTGATAAGACTTTAGTTACATTATAAATCATTTGCTGATGGTACCATACTAATTTTAGGAATTGTGGTGTGTTCTAAGGTGATTTTACCCTGTGAAAAAGCCTTCTGCTGGGATATCATGAATCATGTTTGAAAGAAAACTATTTTCTCATACTTTTCCCATAGAGGTTTGGAAGGTGATCTAGAAGGTAAAATGAGAACATATTTTCTGTAAATTCACATTATCTGTCTCAGTCATGTAAGAATGAAGTCTGACATTCTCAGTAAAACATGTACATCCAACAAGGGCAGAGACTGTCAGTTGATTCCTTTGTGTTCTACTGCAGCTTCCCAGAGTGTTCTAAAGAACAACTAGAGCGCTAACAGTCTTACTTATGACAAAAGTATGGCACACCTGAAGCCATCTTGATTGGAATAAACTGGTAACACTTAAAACATGTAATTCAAAAAGGAACAAAATGAGGGGTTCATTTTGCCATAGAAATTATGATTAGTGCTGCAGAAAGAAAAATTAGGGCACATTTTGAGTGACTTCTCAAATCCTCTTCTATTTCATTAAAAAATTCTGACATGCAGACTGAAACATGCACTTTCAATACCAGCAGCAGACTTCCCTGGTGAGCAGTAGCTTTACTACAGTGATCTAATGAGCAACTAGAGTGCTAACATTCTGAATTTATGGCAAATGTGTGACACATCTGAATGCCTTCTTGATGGAATCAAAGTAAAAAACTGAAAGTATTTCCTACTGAGGAGACTGTAGTAAATTAGGAAATTAGGAAACGTCATAACAAATAAGTCTCCCAAGATGTCCACCAGAGACAAAAGAGCCCAAATGTAGCACAAATAGCACCCAGATGTAGCCCACGTATAGCCCAATGACAGAATGTCCCAGAGTGTTCTAAAGAACAACTAGAGCGCTAACAGTCTTACTTATGACAAAAGTATGGCACACCTGAAGCCATCTTGATTGGAATAAACTGGTAACACTTAAAACATTTAATTTAAAAAGGAACAAACTGAGGGGTTCATTTTGCCATAGAAATTATGATTAGTGCTGCAGAAAGAAAAATTAGGGCACATTTTGAGTGACTTCTCAAATCCTCTTCTATTTCATTAAAACATTCTGACATGCAGACTGAAACATGCACTTTCAATACCAGCAGCAGACTTCCCTAGTGAGCAGTAGCTTTACTACAGTGATCTAATGAGCAACTAGAGTGCTAACATTCAGAATTCATGGCGAATGTGTGACACATCTGAATGACCTTGATGGAATCAAAGTAAAAAACTGAAAGCATTTCCTACTGAGGAGACTGCAGTAAATGAGGAAATTAGGAAACTTCATAACAAATAAATCTCCCAAGATGGCCACCAGAGACAAAAGAGCCCAAATGTAGCACAAATATCACCCAGATGTAGCCCACGTATAGCCCAATGACAGAAGTGTGCAAAACACTTTTTATTTTTTGTTTTTTTGCAGTTTTATATAGTGCAGACTGGTCAGGTATTGGAGTGCTTTACATGAGCATTGGTTACATCACACAAGGACAAATTCATGTTGGTTGTAGACATGGGGCGATTAAGAGATCTGACCAGAATCACAGAATGTCGAGCTGAAGCAGAAACTCCAACCTGGTTCCCCAGTTGCAAAGTCTGCAGCTCTGGAAGTGATACCACATCCTCTCCCCTAAGTGCAACATTTAATCAAGTGGTCAACTGGATAAAAAAACATAAAGATAACAAATAATTTAAAAGTGCTTTGTCGCTATTTGAAAACTCAGAAAATATGTCCTCATTTTAGTTTTTTAGAGCACTAACCATAATTTCGATGAAAATAAAACCCTCTAATTTCTGTAATTTCTAAAGGAAATGCTCTAGGTATTACAGTTTTGATTACATCAAGATGACGTCAGGCGTGCCACACTTTTGTAATAAATATAGAATGTTAGCAATCTAGTTGTTCATTAGGACACTGTTGAGAGGCAGAGGCCAGGGGCACGGACTCAGAAAATTGAAGGCAGGTAGGAGGGTGCAGAGGCAACAATTTGACCACACTGGGCAGCCAGGAAGGGCAGTGGCAGCACAACAGACTATGGAGGGCAGTGGAAAGGGGGGCAGGGGCAACAAACCAACAATGCAGGACAGGCAAGAGAGGCTGTGGCAATATAATAGACCATTGTGGGCAGAAGGAAGAGGCAGTGGTAGTACAACCATACATGCCAACAGACCCGATTCAGCCAGAAAACGCCCAATGTTTTTAAGCCCAAATAGGCTTTATTTAATCTGTCTCCTGTCTACAATCTCCTCTTTTTCAATGTAAGTCAATGGGGAAAATCAATACCCCAGTTTTTTTTTCAAAATCTCCCTCTTACCAAGTTCAAAATGTTAGCAAGTATGGTACATTGGATCATGGAAGGCAGAAGGAATTGGGGTAGGGACATGGACTCGGATAACAGAGGACAGGAGGTACATGGACAGGTGCACCAAACTGACCTTACAGGGCAGGCATCAGGGTTTGCAGCAGCACAATACACAACACAAGGCATGCGGGACGGGAGTGCAGCACAACAATTCATGGAAAGCAATAGGGAGGGGACAGGACCATGCACATGGACAACAGAGAACAGAGGGGAAAGAGGCAATGGCAGCTAGCTGACCATAATGGACAGACAGGAGAGAAAGCTGCAGCATAACGGACCATAAAGGGCAGGAGGTAGGGATCAGGGGCATTACAATGGAACAGACAAGCCAGGAGGGAGGGAACAGGGGTCTGCACATGGAAAACAGGGGGCAAGGGGGCAGGGCAGGAGCAGCAAGCTGACAATGGAGGTCAGGCAGGATGAGCACTAGAAGCAAGACACACCATGGAGAGCAACAGGGAGACTATAATGGCATACACACAGACCATGGAGGGAAGGTAAGAGGGGGTCAAGGGCAGCTAGCTGACCACACAGGGAAGGTGGGAAGGGCCGTGGCAGCACAGAAGACCATGCATGGCAAGCGGGAGGGGCCGTGGCAGCACAAAGGCCATGATGGGCGAGAAGGAGTGGGCAGGTGCATGCAGAAAGGACCATGGAGGATAGAAGGGAGGGGTAGGAGCTGGGCACAGACAAGAGAGTTCAGGGGAAGGGGCCTCACAACAGACCACGCGGGGCAGGCAGGAGGAGCAGTTGCAGCACAACAGACCAGGGAGGGCAGAAGGGTATGGCAGTAAAATGGACCATGGAGGACAGGAGGAAGGGGATAGGGGCATGGAACGTGGACAGGCAGGGTGGAGGTGGAAGGGACAGGTTGCAGTCATCTGACAATGCTAGGCAGGTGGGAGGGAAGTGGCAGCTCAACAGAACACTCAGAGTAGATAGGAGGGGCAGGTCCATGGAACATGGTGGGCAAAAAGGATGGAGCAGGGGCATGCACACAGACATCGTAGGGCAGGGGGAAGGGAGAGTAGGGGCAGCAAGCTAAGCACAGAGGCTAAGCAGGAGGTCAATGATGGGGCATAGAATTGGGCAATGGAGGGCAGGAGGAGTGGACTGGGACATCATGCTAAATGGAGGGCAGTGGAAGCACATCAGACCATGCATGGCAGGAGGGAGAAGGCTAGTGCATGGATTCAGACAACAGAGGATAGGGAGGAGGTGGATGGGGCAGCAAGCTAACTGTTCAGGGAAGGCCAGTGGCAGAACAGCGGCCACACAGGGCTGTAATGAGGGAGCAGGGGCATGGACTTGGACAATGGATGGCAAGGAGGAGGGGAGGCAGGAGCAGCAAGCTTGGGTGGGGGCAGCACAATGCCAGGCCAGGCCCTGCTTCCAACCCCCCATCATCCATTGTGATAGGCATCTTCCTTAACGTTAAAAAAACCTAGAAATTCGCTGAAAAAAACAAAGATTACAGGGATGTTATAGTTAGACTCAGATTTCACTCGTACAAAACCAGTGAAATTCAGCAGTTATAGTTGCCTGAGCTAACTATAACTTACACCCCGCAATGCCTTGCTTATGACCTAAGATATTACATCATTCATGCCATGGTCAGTGACATCACTCATGACATCACTCATGACATCTCAAATGAGCTGTGAATGGAATGGAACTATAATCGCTAGAACTTTATTTATGGATAGTGTGTGTATATTAACACCCCTTTTATTTCTTTTCTTTCGTGTAAGAACCATTATAATGCGCAACGTGCCCTGATCAATATGGCCGATAGCCTTTCACTTTAACTCCTTTGCTGCTTCGAACGTTCCGCGCCAGTGCGGAACGTTCTATTAAGCGGGCGGGGCCGCGTCGGCCAACGGACGTGCGCAGCACTACCGAGGTAGTGCTCGCGACGGCCGTTGGCCGACGCCCGCAGCAAAAGGGTTAAAGTAATGTGTAGTCCATTGTTTATGTTGATGTTTGCAATCCTAAGTATGTTTATTATGAACAAGTCACGTTGACGAACATACAGGTACGGCGGTCACGGGGCAAGATATGCTGAAATGACATTGTGTGCATATTAACACTTGTTTTCTTTTCTTTATTGTATCAATTCCTGAATTTTCACATCGTGAACAGGCCAATATGGCCGCTAGCTTTTTGGATTAAAGTAATATGTAGTCCTTTGTTAATGTTGGCAACTGGAGGCATTTGTACATTTAAATAAGGATGCTACAATGACGTATTTTATAGTTATCAAGTTTCTTACGAGCCAAAACGCGTGGATCGCATTTCGCATTTGAGATGTCATCAGTGATGTCATCAATGATGTCACTGATCATGTCATGAGTAATGTGTTATGTGATGTCATCAGCAGTGAAAATGAAATGAAATGAAATTTGTACTTGTAAAGCGCACTGTTACCCTAGGGTGTCCTGGCGCTGTACGCATACCGCTGTGGAACCCTTCCTGTCTTTTCCCTGTGAAATGTCCACTCCTGGGCACCCCCAGGGTGAAGCCAGGCATCCCAGCGCTGGTGGGGCCGTTGTGGAGATTAAGCAAGCTATTGCCCAGAGTTGCAGAGTGGGACCCATGATTAGAATAGGCACCGAGGCGAGAATTATCAGGTCCGAGGAAATTGAGCCCAAGACCCGCCGAGGCGGGAATTGAACCCTGGTCCCGGGCCAGATCTCTGCATCAGGGTCTGCCGCTCTAACCATTGAGCCACACTTCTCCGCAGTGCATTGCGGGGGCGTGAGATATATATATATATATATATATATATATATATATATATATATATATATATATATATATATATATATATATATATATATATATATATATATATATATATATATATATATATATATATATATATATATATATATATATATATATACATATATATATATATATATATTATCTACTGGCGGTCGCCAGTAGATAGTTATAGTTACAACCTATTATCCATAGGAAATCCGCGACATTCTATTTGAAATAACTCTCTTGCCGGTTGACGTATCTTCGCGAAATTTTCAAACTTTGTGGCCCGCTCCGGTCCGCTCCTACCCTGAAAGTCTCGGGGGATTCGTCAAGCGGGGGCCGAGAAAAAGGGGGTCCCAAAACGTGTTTTCCCCATGCACTTTTCCATAGGAAACTTTAGACACGGCTACAGCCCGAACTGCTGAACGGAATTACACCAAATTTGGCAAAGAGGTAGTTCTTGGTTCAGAAAGAACCCTTTTGTTAAATGGTGTAAATCCGTTCAGTAGTTGCTGAGAAAACGAAAAGTAAAAAGTTAGTGATATCTATGGCCGAGTAGGGTCCGCGTACCCTCAGCGCACCCTGCGCGCACCGTCCCGATCACGAGCTGCATGTTAATTGGCTGTCAGCTGGCTGTCAACATTCCGATTCAGGAAATGTTGGCAGCCATTTTGTCCCTCGGTAGAACCGAGGGACAGAAACAAGTGCGCAAAGCGCACAAAGGGGGCAGGGTAGAAACACCCTGACCCCTAGGTTTGCTCAGGGGTCCCACAAGGACCCCTGGGCAAAAAAAAAAAAAAAATTTTTAAAATCGGCAGGATGCGCTCAGGGTGCGCGAATCCTGCCGAACATCGAAGCGCGGTCTCCGCGCTCGATAGCACTGGCCCCCGGGTGGCCCAAGTCCCGGGGGCATGGTGGGGGGGATAATTTAATGTGTGGGGGCCTCAAAGGGCCTCCCAAGCCCCGGGGACCGCCACCCCCGGGGCTTTTTGAAAAATGGTGCGGGAGGGCTCTGAGCCCTCCCGCAGCCCCGGGGACCACCACCTCCCGGGGCTTTTTTTAATTAAATTGTAAAACCTGTGTGGGGGGCTCCAGCCCCCCACACGCCCGGGACTGCCACCTCCCGGGGCACTAAACAAATTAATATGGGGGTCCGTTACGGACCCCAGAGCCCCGGGGACCACCACCTCCCCGGGGCTGTGTAATGAATGGGAGGGGGCCGCGCGGCCCCCTCCTGGAGCCCTTGATGGCCCTGGGGACCACCACCCCCCAGGGCCGGCTCCTGCAGTGTCCCGGGGTGCCTACCCCGGGACACTGCTGTTTGCAATGACAGGACGGGAGCCTCGCGGCTCCCGTCCTGTCATTGCAAACTGCTTTGGATATTGGAAGAGAGAGCAGGAAACCTGCTCTCTCTTCCAATATCCAAAGCAGATTGCTTTCCACATGGGGAGCAGCATGTTAGCTGCTCCCCATGTGTAAGCAATGCCGGCTCCCGTAGGACACGGGGAGCCGGCGGGAATGTGGGGGATTGGGGACCCCCCACAGTCCCCAACAGAGAGGGCCAGCCCCGGGGGATGGGGTCCCGGGGCAAGTAGTGGCTCGGGAGGGGGCCACGCGGCCCCCTCCCCAAAAATGAAAAAAAAATAATAAAAAAAAATGATAAGGCCGGCCCCGGGGATGGGGTCCCGGGGCCTTAAAATGGCCAGAGGAGGGGGGCCACGCTGCCCCCCTCAAAATAATAAATATAGAGGCCATGCCCTGGGGGATGGGGTCCCCAGGGCCCAAAAACAGAAAAAAGGAAGGGGGGCCACACAGCCCCCCTTCAGGGGACACAATAAAAATAAATTTAAAAAAAACGAACGGGCCCGCAGGCCCCGCCCCTTCGTTCACCACTCTGCAAACGCGCCCCTGGCGCGTTTGCAGAGGGGAACAATTCCCTTGAATACTGGGGGTCTCTGGGGGCCAACTAGCCCACCAGGAACCTCCAGTATGCGCCAGGGGGCTGCCTTGCAGAGAGGTGTACAGAGGCCATGCCCCTTTTTACACCTCTCTGCAACGCAGCTCTGTGGCGCTTTTTGGAGGTATATGGTGGGCTAGTTGGACTCCGGGGACCCTCAGGATTCAAGGGGACTTAATCCCCCAACTTAAAACGCGCCACGGGCGCGTTTGCACAGTGGTGAAGGGAGGGGGCGGGGCTTCAGGTGACATGTGTGCAAACAGGCCCCGTGGCGCGTTTTAAGATGGGGAATTACATCCCCTTGAATCCTGAGGGTCCCTGGGGGCCAACTAGCCCAACAGGTACATCCAGAAAGCGCCACAGAGCTGCGTTGCAGAGAGGTGTAAAAGGGGTGTGGCCTCTCTACACGTCTCTGCAACGCAGCCCCTGGCGCATATTGGAGGTTCCTGGTGGGCTAGTTGGCCCCTAGGGACCCTCAGGATTCAAGGGGACTTAATCCCCAACTTAAAACGCGCCACGGGGCGCGTTTGCACAGATGTCACCACAGGCCCCGCCCCCGCCCTTCACCATTGTGCAAATATTCTTCTAAAATCATCCGAAATACGAATTCCGATTTACTCACCTGTTATAAGGAGAGACCTCAGTGCTGCATCTTTCAGCCCAGTACTGGTCCTGAAAAGTAATTTTAACCGTACTTACCAGTAACTTGAATTTCCTTCCATAGGATATCATTGCCTGCTTTTTGCTGAAAAAGTTTCTAAGTGTTGATTTTTGAAACATACAAATATTCCTCTAAAATCAGCCGAAATACGAATTCCGATTTACTCACCTGTTATAAGGAGAGACCTCAGTGCTGTATCTTTTAGCCCAGTACTGGTCCTGAAAAGTAATTTTAACCGTACTTACCAGTAACTTGAATTTCCTTCCATAGGCTAACATTGACTGGTTTCACTTGGAAATTCTTCAAAGTGTGGAGTTTTGGAACTTTAAAATATTCCTCTAAAATCATCCGAAATACGAATTCCGATTTACTCACCTGTTATCAGGAGAGACCTCAGTGCTGCATCTTTCAGCCCAGTACTGGTCCTGAAAAGTAATTTTAACCGTACTTACCGGTAACTTGAATTTCCTTCATAGGCTAACATTGACTGGTTTCACTTGGAAATTCTTCTAAGTGTGGAGTTTTGGAACTTTATAATATTCCTCTAAAATCAACCAAAGTACGAATTCAAATTTACTCACCTGTTATCAGGAGAGAACCCAGTGCTGCATCTTTTAGCCCAGCACTGACCCTGAAAAGTAATTTTAACCGTACTTACCAGTAACTTATATTTTCTTCCATAGGAATCCATTGTCTGGTTTTCAGCAGAAAAGTTTCAAAGTGTCGATTTTCACAAACTACTAATATTCCTTAAAAATCGCCTGTATGACTTAAACGCATTCTTTCAACTGTTTACAGGAGATGCACCAGTGCTGGATCCAGGATCCAACACTGAGTAACAAAAAGTAACGATAACACTACTTACCTGCTAAGTGAATTTCCTTCCATAGGATAACATTGGTCATTCTATGAGAAAAAGTTTCTAAGTGTAAACTTTTAAAATACAATAATATTCCTTAAAAATCACGACTGTAACCAAAACGCTTTTACTCAACTGTTTACAGGAGATGTGCCAGGACTGAATCTAGGATCCAGTCCTGTGGTTAGAAAAAGTAATCCATAAAGTAACTAATTGCATTTAACTAGAAATTCACATTGATCTGAATGTTGCATTGTGTTTGAAAATGTGTTGCCCATTGCAACAACTGTAACTACTGTACTTAAAAGTCTATTGCCTATGTGCAAAGTATTTAAACAAAAGTAATTCATTCTGAGAAAGTATTTTTGTAATGTAATGTATAATGTAATTACAATGTAATTTAAAAAATAAAATATGTTATAAAAAATTGTTTCTAAAAATGTAGTAAATCAGTATTAAAAAAATGTATATAACAATTAATACATTTAAAAATTGTCATTTACAAAACCTTTGAAATTCACTGAAAAAACCGTAGGTTTCAGACATGTTATAGTTACAAATTAGCATTTAAAAAACCTTTGAAATTCACTGAAAAAACCATAGGTTTCAGGGACGTTATAGTTACAAATTAGCATTTAAAAAACCTTTGAAATTCACTGAAAAACCATAGGTTTTAGGGACAGTTATAGTTAGTTGGACATTGCACTCGTACAAAACCCATGAAATTCCCCCGTTATAGTTAGTCCAGCTAACTATAACTCGCGCCCCGCAATGCACTGCTGATGACGTCACATATTACATCACTCATGACATGGTCAGTGACATCACTGATGACATCACTGATGACATCTCAAATGACATCACTGATGACATCACTGATGACATCATCCGTGTGATAATTTCATGCATCTTCTCACACCCTAATATAACCTTTGATACACCCACTCTAAATTACAGACTGCCATTCGCAAAACCATAGACACTCCAACACCAATAACTACATACCCACACACTGATTCTTAGGTCTACGCACACATCCACTCACTCACCCGTACAGTCACTCATACTTACGGTCACTCAGTACAGGACTATCATATGCACTCATACTCCTATATAGACACTCAAACACCGCCACTCATCCATAGAGGTACTCACACACCTAGTCAGTCATGCAAATAATTAAACACACTACCATTTACTCACCTACACAGTTATACACACACAAGCTCACTTACTCATACAAATACTAGCACATTCTTACGCTCTTATACAATCACTGATACAAGCACACACTCATCCATACAGCCACTATCACAATCAGTCACTCTCGCTTATAGCTATTTATATACTCCAACACACATATATACTGCCTTTCACATATGTAGTTACTCACACATGTACCACTGGGACATACATTCACTCACTAACACACTCTTACACACACTTACCCACCCATACAGTCTATCACAGATGCACTCTTGAAACCATCCACCCAGTGAATCACCCACTCACACATCTATGCACAGAGTCGCACACACCCCTCCCACACAAACACTCAGGCACCCATACAGATACTCACACAAGCATTCAATAACTCAAATAGACACTCATGTAGCTATTCACAAACACATGCAGCCACTTACACAGCAACAGACAGACGGATACAGACATTCACCCAGTTTAGTCACTAACCCATGCATTCAGTAAGATACGTTAAATCACTCACTTATACAGTCAGTCACGCACCTACTAAATCATCCATACAGACACTTACACACCCACTCATTCTTCAATACGTCTTTTCCTATATATATTAAAAATATTTAAACTTTACAGAAACACACAGTCACTGGATGATGTCATCAGTGATGTCATCAGTGATGTCATTTGAGATGTCATCAGTGATGTCATCAGTGATGTCACTGACCATGTCATGAGTGATGTAATATGTGACGTCATCAGCAGTGCATTGCGGGGCGCGAGTTATAGTTAGCTGGACTAACTATAACGGGGGAATTTCACGGGTTTTGTACGAGTGCAATGTCCAACTAACTATAACTGTCCCTAAAACCTATGGTTTTTTCAGTGAATTTCAAAGGTTTTTTAAATGCTAATTTGTAACTATAACGTCCCTGAAACCTATGGTTTTTTCAGTGAATATATATATATATATATATATATATATATATATATATATATATATATATATATATCTACTGGCGGTCGCCAGTAGATAGTTATAGTTAGGACCTATTTTCCATAGGAAATCCGCGACATTCTATTTGAAATAACTCTCTTGCCGGTTGACGAATCTTCGCAAAATTTTCAAACTTTATGGCCCGCTCCGGTCCGCTCCTACCCTGAAAGTCTCGGGGTGATTCATCAAGCAGGGGCCGAGAAAAAGGGGGTCCCAAAACGTGTTTTCCCCATTCATTTTCCCATAGGAAACTTTAGACACGGCTACAGCCCGAACTGCTGAACGGAATTACACCAAATTTGGCAAAGAGGTAGTTCTTGGTTCAGAAAGAACCCTTTTTGTTAAATGGTGTAAATCCGTTCAGTAGTTGCGGAGAAATTAAAAAAATAAGAGTCAAAAAATCAATTTCCCATAGGAAACTTTATGCAAGGCTACAGCCCGAACTGCTGAACGGAATTACACCAAATTTGGCAAAGAGGTAGTTCTTGGTTCAGAAAGAACCCTTTTGTTAAATGGTGTAAATCCGTTCAGTACTTGTTGAGAAAATCAAAAGTAAAAACACATATATATCTGGGTGGAGCCTAACCACACATGTCATCGTGAGATCTGATTGGCTGTCAGCACTTCATCCTGGAATTGCTGGCAGCCATCTTGAGACCAATATACATGATAGTACCCCATTGAAATGCCTTGTAGTGAATCAAAGATTTTGAGGGTTACCAAAAGGAGAACTATTAAGGGTGATAACAGACTTTAGTTACATTAGAATTCATTTGTTGATGGTACCATACTAATTTCAGGAATTGTGGTGTGTTCTAAGGTTATTTTACCCTGTGAAAAACCTTCTGCTGGGATATCATGAATCATGTTTGAGAGAAAACTATTTTCACATGCTTGTCCCATACAGTTTTGGAAGGTGCTCCAGAAGCTAAAATGAGAGCATATTTTCTGTAAATTCACATTATCTTTCTCAGTCATGTGAGAATGAAGTCTGACATTCTCAGTAAAACATGTACATCCAACAAGGGCAGAGACTGTCAGTTGATTCCTTTGTGTTCTACTGCAGCTTCCCAGAGTGTTCTAAAGAACAACTAGAGTGCTAACAGCCTTACTTATGACAAAGGTATGGCACACCTGAAGCCATATTGATTGGAATAAACTGGTAACACTTAAAACATTTAATTTAAAAAGGAACAAAATGATGGGGTTCATTTTGTCATAGAAATTATGGTTAGTGCTGCAGAAAGAAAAATTAGGACATGTTTCAAGTGAGATCTCAAATATCTTCCTGTTATATTTCAACAGGAGCAGCCTGCCAGTTGATGCCTTTGTGTTCTACTGCAGCTTCCCAGAGTGTTCTAAAGAACAACTAGAGCGCTAACAGCCTTACTTATGACAAAAGTATGGCACACCGGAAGCCATCTTGATTGGAATAAACTGTTAATACTTAAAACATTTAATTTAAAAAGGAACAAAATGAGGGGGTTCTTTTTTAAATAGAAATTATGGTTAGTGCTGCAGAAAGAAAAATGAGGGCATGTTTTAAGTGAGATCTCAAATCCTCTTCTATTTCATTAGAAAATTCTGACATGCAGACTGAAACAATCACTTTCAATACCAGCAGCAGACTTCCAGTTAACTCCCTGGTGAGCAGTAGCTTTAGTACAGTGATCTAATGAGCAACTAGAGTGCTAACATTCTGAATTTATGGCAAATGTGAGACACATCTGAATGCCTTCTTGATGGAATCAAAGTAAAAACTGAAAGCATTTCCTACTGAGGAGACTGCAGTAAATGAGGAAATTAGGAAACTTCATAACAAAGAAGTCTTCCAAGATGGCCACCAGAGAAAAAAGAGCCCAAATGTAGCACAAATATTACCCAGATGTAGCCCAATGACAAAAGTGTGCAAAACACTTTTTATTTTTAGTTTTTTTGCAGTTTTATGTAGTGCAGACTGGTCAGGTATTGGAGCGTTGCATCTTAAAACATGACCCCCTACACTACAAAAACACTACTGCACTACTCTAAACCCTAAAACACTACCCCAGCACGACTCCCTACACTACACAAGCACCACTGCACTATCCTAAACCCTAAAACACTACCCCCAGCATGACCCCCTACACTACACAAACACCACTGCACTACCCTAAACCCTAAAACACTACCCCCAGCACGATCCCCTACACTACCCAAACTCCACTGCACTAACCTAAATCCTAAAACAATACCCCCAGCACGACCCCCTACACTACCCAAACACCACTGCACTACCCTAAAACATGACCCCCTACACTACACAAACACCACTGCACTACCCAAAACCCTAAAACACTATCCCAGCACGACCCCCTACACTACACAAGCACCACTGCACTACCCTAAACCCTAAAACACTACCCCCAGAACGACCCCCTACACTGCCCGAACACCACTGCACTGCCCTAAACCTTGAAACACCAGCCCCTTCACGACCCCCTACACTGTTCGAACACCACTGCACTGCCCTAAACCCTGAAACACCACCCCCAGCACGACCCCCTACACTGCCCGAACACCACTGCACTGCCCTAAACCCTGAAACACCACCCCCAGCACGGCCCCCTACACTGCCCAAACACCACTGCACTGCCCTAAACCCTGAAACACTATCCCCAGCAAGACCCCCTCCACTGCCCAAACACCACTCCACTGCCCTAAACCCTGAAACATCACCCCCAGCAAGACCCCCTACACTGCCCGAACACCACTGCCCTAAACCCTGAAACACCACCCCCAGCACGACCCCCTACACTGCCCGAACACCACTGCACTGCCCTAAACCCTGAAACACCACCCCCAGCACGACACCCTACACTGCACGAACACCACTGCTCTGCCCAAAACCCTGAAACACCAGCCCCAGCACGACCCCCTACACTGCCCGAACACCACTGCACTTCCCTAAACCCTGAAACACCAGCCCCAGCACGACCCCCTACACTGCCGGAATACCACTGCACTACCCTAAACCCAGAAACACCATTCCCAGCACGACCCCCTACACTGCCTGAGCACCACTGCACTGCCCTAAACCCTGAAACACCAGCCCCAGCATGACCCCCTACACTGCCCGAACACCACTGCACTGCCCTAAACCCTGAAACACCAGCCCCAGCACGACCACCTACACTGCACGAACACCACTGCACTGCCCTAAACCCTGAAACACCAGCCCCAGCATGACCCCCTACACTGCCCGAACACCACTGCACTGCCCTAAACCGTGAAACACTAGCCCCAGCACGACCCCCTACACTGCCAGAACACCATTGCACTGCCCTAAACCCTGAAACACCAGCCCCAGCACAACCCCCTACACTGCCCGAACACTACTGCACTGCTCTAAACCCTGAAACACCACCCCGTGCATGACCCCCTACACTGCCCAAACACCACTGCACTGCCCTAAACCCTGAAACACCACCCCCAGCACGACACCCTACACTGCCCGAACACCACTGCACTGCCCTAAACCCTGAAACACCATTCCCCCTGCACGACCCCCTACACTGCCC
The DNA here is from genome assembly GCA_963921515.1 of Calotriton arnoldi. Lineage (NCBI taxonomy): Eukaryota > Metazoa > Chordata > Amphibia > Caudata > Salamandridae > Calotriton > Calotriton arnoldi. The sequence goes on along the minus strand of CAWUFW010012575.1, from coordinate 422,746 downwards.
GAACACTACTGCACTGCCCTAAACCCTGAAACACCATCCCCAGCACGACCCCCTACACTGCACGAACACCCCTGCACTGCCCTAAACCCTGAAACACTACCCCCAGCAAGACCCCCTACACTGCCCGAACACCACTGCACTGCCCTAAACCCTGAAACATCACCCCCAGCAAGACCCCCTACACTGCCCGAACACCACTGCCCTAAACCCTGAAACACCACCCCCAGCAAGACCCCCTACACTGCCCGAACACCACTGCACTACCCTAAACCCTACAACACTACCCCCAGCACGACCCCTACACTACACAAGCACCACTGCACTACCCTAAACCCTAAAACACTACCCCCAGAACGACCCCCTTCACTGCCCGAACACCACTGCACTGCCCTAAACCTTGAAACACCAGCCCCTGCACGACCCCCTACACTGTTCGAACACCACTGCACTGCCCTAAACCCTGAAACACCACCCCCAGCAAGACCCCCTACACTGCCCGAACACCACTGCTCTGCCCAAAACCCTGAAACACTACCCACCACTGCTCTGCCCAAAACCCTGAAACACTACCCCCAGCAAGACCCCCTACACTGCACGAACACCACTGCTCTGCCCAAAACCCTGAAACACCAGCCCCAGCACGACCCCCTACACTGCCTGAACACCACTGCACTGCCCTAAACCCTGAAACACCAGCCCCAGCACGACCCCCTACACTGCCCGAACACCACTGCACTACCCTAAACCCAGAAACACCATCCCCAGCACGACCCCTTACACTGCCTGAGCACCACTGCACTGCCCTAAACCCTGAAACACCAGCCCCAGCATGACCCCCTACACTGCCCGAACACCACTGCACTGCCCTAAACCCTGAAACACCAGCCCCAGCACGACCACCTACACTGCACGAACACCACTGCACTGCCCTAAACCCTGAAACACCAGCCCCAGCATGACCCCCTACACTGCCCGAACACCACTGCACTGCCCTAAACCGTGAAACACTAGCCCCAGCACGACCCCCTACACTGCCAGAACACCATTGCACTGCCCTAAACCCTGAAACACCAGCCCCAGCACAACCCCCTACACTGCCCGAACACTACTGCACTGCCCTAAACCCTGAAACACCACCCCGTGCATGACCCCCTACACTGCCCGAACACCACTGCACTGCCCTAAACCCTGAAACACCATTCCCCCTGCACGACCCCCTACACTGCCCGAACACTACTGCACTGCCCTAAACCCTGAAACACCATCCCCAGCACGACCCCTACACTGCACGAACACCCCTGCACTGCCCTAAACCCTGAAACACTACCCCCAGCAAGACCCCCTACACTGCCCGAACACCACTGCACTGCCCTAAACCCTGAAACATCACCCCCAGCAAGACCCCCTACACTGCCCGAACACCACTGCCCTAAACCCTGAAACACCACCCCCAGCAAGACCCCCTACACTGCCCGAACACCACTGCACTACCCTAAACCCTAAAACACTACCCCCAGCACGACCCCCTACACTACACAAGCACCACTGCACTACCCTAAACCCTAAAACACTACCCCCAGAACGACCCCCTACACTGCCCGAACACCACTGCTCTGCCCAAAACCCTGAAACACAAGCCCCAGCACGACCCCCTACACTGCCCGAACACCACTGCACTGCCCTAAACCCTGAAACACCACCCCCAGAATGACCCCCTACACTGCCCGAACACCATTGCACTGCCCTAAACCCTGAAACACCACCCCCTGCACGACCCCCTACACTGCCCGAACACTACTGCACTGCCCTAAACCCTGAAACACCGCCCCCAGCATGACCCCCTACACTGCACGAACACTACTGCACTGCCCTAAACCTTGAAACACCAGCCCCAGCAAGACCCCCTACACTGCCCGAACACCACTGCACTGCCCTAAACCCTGAAACATCACCCCCAGCAAGACCCCCTACACTGCCCGAACACCACTGCCCTAAACCCTGAAACACCACCCCCAGCAAGACCCCCTACACTGCCCGAACAACACTGCAGTGCCCTAAACCCTAAAACACCACCCCCAGCACGACCCCCTACACTGCCCGAACACCACTGCTCTGCCCTAAACCCTGAAACACCAGCCCCAGCAAGACCCCTACACTGCCCGAACACCACTGCGCTGCCCTAAACCCTGAAACACCACCCCCAGCAAGACCCCCTACACTGCCCGAACACCACTGCGCTGCCCTAAACGCTGAAACATCAGCCCCAGCAAGACCCCCTACACTGCGCGAACACCATTGCACTGCCCTAAACCCTGAAACACCACCCCCAGCAAGACCCCCTACACTGCCCGAACACCACTGCACTAAACCCGGAAACACCAGCCCCAGCAAGACCACCTACACTGCCCGAACACCACTGCACTGCCCAAAACCCTGAAACACCACCCCCAGCACGACACCCTACACTGCCCGAACACCACTGCACTGCCCTAAACCCTGAAACACCACCCCCAGCATGACCCCTACACTGCCCGAACACCACTGCACTGCCCTAAACCCTGAAACACCACCCCCTGCACGACCCCCTACACTGCCCGAACACCACTGCACTGCCCTAAACCCTAAAACTCTACCCCCAGCATGACCCCCTACACTGCCCGAACACCACTGCACTGCCCTAAACCCTGACTCACCACCCCCTGCACGACCCCCTACACTCTCCGAACACCACTACACTGCCCTAAACCCAGAAACACCACCCCCAGCACGACCCCCTACACTGCCCAAACACCACTGCACTGCCCTAAACCCTGAAACACCACCCCCAGCACGACCCCCTACACTGCCCGAACACCACTGCACTGCCCTAAACCCTGAAACATCAGCCCCTGCACGACCCCCTACACTGCCAGAACACTACTGCACTGCCCTAAACCCTGAAACACCACCCCCAGCACGACCCCCTACACTGCCTGAACACCACTGCACTGCCCTAAAGCCTGAAACACCACCTCCAACACAACCCCCTACACTGCCTGAACACCATTGCTCTGCCCTAAACCCTAAAACACTCCCCCAGCATGACCCCCTGCACGACCCAAACACCACTGCACTGCCCTAAACCCTGAAACACCACCCCCAGCAAGACCCCCTACACTGCCCGAATACCACTGCACTGCCCTAAAGCCTGAAACACCACCTCCAACACAACCCCCTACACTGCCTGAACACCATTGCTCTGCCCTAAACCCTGAAACACTGCCCCCAGCAAGACCCCCTACACTGCCCGAACACCACTGCACTGCCCTAAACCCTGAAACATCACCCCCAGCAAGACCCCCTACACTGCCCGAACACCACTGCCCTAAACCCTGAAACACCACACCCCAGCACGACCCCCTACACTGCTCGAACACCACTGCACTGCCCTAAACCCTGAAACACCACCCCCAGCACGACCCCCTACACTGCCCAAACACCACTGCTCTGCCCAAAACACTGAAACACCAGCCCCAGCACGACCCCCTACACTGCCCGAACACCACTGCACTGCCCTAAACCCTGAAACACCAGCCCCAGCACGAACCCCTACACTGCCCGAACACCACTGCACTACCCTAAACCCAGAAACACCACCCCCAGCACGACCCCCTACACTGCCCGAGCACCACTGCCTGCACTGCCCTAAACCCTGAAACACCAGCCCCAGCACGACCCCCTACACTGCCTGAACACTACTGCACTGCCCTAAACCATGAAACACCATCCCCAGCACGACCCCCTACACTGCACAAACACCACTGCACTGCCCTAAACCCTGAAAAACTACCCCCAGCAAGACCCCCTACACTGCCCGAACACCACTGCACTGCCCTAAACCCTAAAACACCAGCCCCAGCACGACCCCCTACACTGCCCAAACACCACTGCACTGCCCTAAACCCTGAAACACCAGCCCCAGCACGACCCCCTACACTGCCCGAACACGACTGCACTACCCTAAACCCATAAACACCACCCCCAGCACGACCCCCTACACTGCCTGAGCACCACTGCACTGCCCTAAACCCTGAAACACCAGCCCCAGCATGACCCCCTACACTGCCCGAACACCACTGCACTGCCCTAAACCCTGAAACACCAGCCCCAGCATGACCACCTACACTGCACGAACACCACTGCACTGCCCTAAACCCTGAAACACCAGCCCCAGCATGACCCCCTACACTGCCCGAACACCACTGCACTGCCCTAAACCGTGAAACACTAGCCCCAGCACGACCCCCTACACTGCCAGAACACCATTGCACTGCCCTAAACCCTGAAACACCAGCCCCAGCACAACCCCCTACACTGCCCGAACACCACTGCACTGCCCTAAACCCTGAAACACCACCCCGTGCACGACCCCCTACACTGCCCGAACACCACTGCACTGCCCTAAACCCTGAAACACCACCCCCAGCACGACACCCTACACTGCCCGAACACCACTGCACAGCCTTAAACCCTGAAACATCACCCCCAGCAAGACCCCCTACACTGCCCGAACACCACTGCCCTAAACCCTGAAACACCACCCCCAGCAAGACCCCCTACACTGCCCGAACACCACTGCACTGCCCTAAACCCTGAAACACCACCCCCAGCACGACCCCCTACATTGCCCGAACACCACTGCACTGCCCTAAACCCTGAAACACCACCCCCTGCATGACCCACTACACTGCCCGAACACCACTGCACTGCCCTAAACCCTGAAACACCATTCCCCCTGCACGACCCCCTACTCTGCCCGAACACTACTGCACTGGCCTAAACCCTGAAACACCATCCCCAGCACGACCCCCTACACTCCACGAACACCCCTGCACTGCACTAAATTCTGAAACACTACCCCCAGCAAGACCCCCTACACTGCCCGAACACTACTGCACTGCCCTAAACCCTGAAACATCACCCCCAGCAAGACCCCCTACACTGCCCGAACACCACTGCCCTAAACCCTGAAACACCACCCCCAGCAAGACCCCTACACTGCCCGAACACCACTGCACTGCCCTAAACCCTGAAACACCAGCCCCAGCATGACCCCCTACATTGCCCGAACACCACTGCACTGCCCTAAACCCTGAAACACCACCCCCTGCATGACCCACTACACTGCCCGAACACCACTGCACTGCCCTAAACCCTGAAACACCACCCCCAGCACGACCCCCTACACTGCACGAACACCATTGCACTGCCCTAAACCCTGAAACACCACCCCCTGCACGACCCCCTACACTGCCCAAACACTACTACACTGCCCTAAACCCTGAAACACCGCCCCCAGCATGACCCCCTACGCTGCACGAACACTACTGCACTGCCCTAAACCCTGAAACACTACCCCCAGCAAGACCCCCTACACTGCCCGAACACCACTGCACTGCCCTAAACCCTGAAACATCACCCCCAGCAAGACCCCCTACACTGCCGGAACACCACTGCCCTAAACCCTGAAACACCACCCCCAGCAAGACCCCCTACACTGCCCGAACAACACTGCAGTGCCCTAAACCCTAAAACACCACCCCCAGCACGACCCCCTACACTGCCCGAACACCACTGCTCTGCCCAAAACCCTGAAACACCGGCCCCAGCACGACCCCCTACACTGCCCGAACACCACTGCACTACCCTAAACCCTGAAACACCACCCCCAGCACGACCCCCTACACTGCCCGAACACCACTGCACTGCCCTAAACCCTGAAACACCACCCCTAGCACGACCGCCTACACTGCCTGAAAACCACTGCACTGCCCTAAACCCTGAAACACCAGCCCCAGCACGACCCCCTACACTGCCCGAACACCACTGCCCTGCCCTAAACCCTCAAACACCAGCCCCAGCACGACCCCCTACACTGCCCGAACACAACTGCACTACCCTAAACCCTGAAACACCAGCCCCAGCAAGACCCCCTACACTGCCCGAACACCACTGCACTGCCCTAAACCCTGAAACACCAGCCCCAGCAAGACCCCCTACACTGCCCGAACACCACTGCGCTACCCTGAAACACCACCCCCAGCAAGACCCCCTACACTGCCCGAACACCACTGCGCTGCCCTAAAGGCTGAAACATCAGCCCCAGCAAAAGCCCCTACACTGCGCGAACACCATTGCTCTGCCCAAAACACTAAAACACCAGCCCCAGCATGACCCCCTACACTGCCCGAACACCACTGCACTGCCCTAAACCCTGAAACACCAGCCCCAGCACGAACCCCTACACTGCCCGAACACAACTGCACTACCCTAAACCCAGAAACACCACCCCCAGCATGACCCCCTACACTGCCCGAGCACCACTGCCTGCACTGCCCTAAACCCTGAAACACCAGCCCCAGCACGACCCCCTACACTGCCTGAACACTACTGCACTGCCCTAAACCATGAAACACCATCCCCAGCACGACCCCCTACACTGCACGAACACCACTGCACTGCCCTAAACCCTGAAAAACTACCCCCAGCAAGACCCCCTACACTGCCCGAACACCACTGCACTGCCCTAAACACTGAAACATCACCCCCAGCAAGACCCCCTACACTGCCCGAACACCACTGCCCTAAACCCTGAAACACCACCCCCAGCAAGACCCCCTACACTGCCCGAACACCACTGCACTGCCCTAAACCCTGAAACACCAGCCCCAGCACGACCCCCTACACTGCCCGAACACCACTGCACTGCCCTAAACCCTGAAACACCACCCCGTGCAGGACCCCCTACACTGCCCGAACACCACTGCACTGCCCTAAACCCTGAAACACCAGCCCCAGCACGACCCCCTACACTGCCCGAACACCACTGCACTGCCCTAAACCCTGAAACACAACCCCCAGCACGACCCCCTACACTACCCGAACACAACTGCACTGCCCTAAACCCTCAAACACTCCCCCAGCATGACCCCCTACACTACCCGAACACCACTGCACTGCCCTAAACCCTAAAACACTCCCCCAGCACGACCCCCTACACTGCCCGAACACCACTGCACTGCCCTAAACCCTAAAACACTCCCCCAGCATGACCCCTTACACTACCTAAACACCACTGCACTGCCCTAAACCCTAAAACACTCCCCCAGCATGACCCCCTGCACGACCCAAACACCACTGCACTGCCCTAAACCCTGAAACACCACCCCCAGCAAGACCCCCTACACTGCCCGAACACCACTGCACTGCCCTAAACCCTGAAACACCACCCCCAGCACGACCCCCTACACTTCCCAAACACCACTGCACTACCCTAAACCCTAAAACACGACCTCCTACACTACACAAAGACCACTGCACTACCCTAAACCCTAAAACACTACCCCCAGCACGACCTCCTACACTACACAAACACCACTGCACTACCCTAAACCCTAAAACAATACCCCCAGCACAAACCCCTACACTACCCAAACACCACTGCACTACCCTAAACCCTAAAACACTACCCCCAGCAGTACCCCCTACACTACCCAAACACCATTGCACTACCCTAAACCCTAAAACACTACCCCCAGCAGTACCCCTACACTACCCAAACACCACTGCCCTACCCTAAACCCTAAACCACTACCCCCAGCACGACCCCTACACTACCCAAACACCACTGCACTACCCTAAACCCTAAAACACTACCCCCAGCACAACCCCCTACACTACCCAAACACCACTGTAATACCCTAAACCCTAAAACACTCCCCCAGCACGACTCCCTACACTATCCAAACACCACTGCACTACCCTAAACCCTAAATCTACCCCCAGCATGACCCCCTACACTACACAAACACCACTGCACTACCCTAAACCCTAAAACACTACCCCCAGCACGACCCCCTTCACTATCTAAACACAACTACACAATTTGTTACAGGCGTTGCAACGCAGGCCTGTGGTGCTTACTGGAAGTACTTGGTGGGCTAGTTGGGCCCCAGGGACCCTCAGGATTCAAGGTGACCTAATCCTCCAACTTAAAACGCGCCACGGGGCGCGTTTGCACAGTGGTGAAGGGAGGGGGGCGGGCCTCAGGTGACATGTGCGCAAACACGCCCCCTTGAATCCTGAGGGACTCTGGGGGCCAACTAGCCCACCAGGTACCTTCAGTAAGCACAACAGAGTTGCGTTTCAGAGAGGTGAAAAAAGGTGCATGGCCTCGGAACGCCTCTCTGCAACTCAGCTCTGTGGTCCTAACTGTAGGTACCTGGGGGGCTAGTTGGGCCCCAGGAACCCTCAGGATTCAAGGGGACTTAATCCCGCAACTTAAAACGCGCCACGGGGCGCGTTTGCACACGCGTTTTAAGAGGTAGTTTTAATCCCCCTGCCCTATTATGTACTAGGGACTTACAGAGGAGGTCATGCTAATCACAGGGGTACCCCAACGCATAGTGTTCCCTAGTGTATGTAGGTGTTTTCACTGTATTCTAAGTGTCTTTTAGCATAGCACTGACTCTGGTTAGTCAGAGTCAGGTACCACCAGTACCTGTCTGAAAAAGTTGTGGGCACAGGATGATTTTGCAACATGGCCTCTTTCTGCTCCTCTGTTGGTTCTTTCTGCACATCTTTTGCTTCTTCCTGCACTTTTCTTCGTCTTTGTGGACTTCTGTTGCTTCTTTCTGCATTTCTTTTGCTTCTTTCTGCGCGTTTTTTCTTCTTTCTTCACATGTCCTACCTCTGTAGGCATAGTTAGAAACTAGCATTTAAAAAACCTTTGAAATTCACTTAAAAATCATAGGTTTCAGGCATTTTATAGTTAGAAATTAGCATTTAAAAAACCTTTGAAATTCACTGAAAAAACCATAGGTTTCAGACACGTTATAGTTAGAAATTAGCATTTAAAAAACCTTTGAAATTCACTGAAAAAACCATAGGTTTTAGGGACAGTTATAGTTAGTTGGACATTTCACTCGTACAAAGCCATAGAAATTCCCCCGTTATAGTTAGTTCAGCTAACTATAACTCGCGCCCCGCAATGCACTGCTGATGACGTCACATATTACATCACTCATGACATGGTCAGTGACATCACTGATGACATCACTGATGACATCTCAAATGACATCACTAATGACATCATCCATGTGATAATTTCATGCATCTTCTCACACCCTAATATAGCTTTTGATACACCCACTCTAAATTACAGACTGCCATTCTCAAAACCATACACACTCCAATACCAATAACTACATACCCACTCACTGATTCTTAGGTCTACACACACACATCTACTCACTCACCCGTACAGTCACTCATACTTACAGTCACTCAGTACAGGACTATCATATGCACTCATACACCTATATAAACACTCACACACCGCCACTCATCCATAAAGGTACTCACACACCTAGTCAGTCATGCAAAAAATTAATCACACACCCATTTACTCACCTATACAGTTATACACACACCAGCTCACTTACTCATACAAATACTAGCACATTCTTACGCTCTTATACAATAACTGATACAAGCACACACGCATCCATACAGCCACTCTCACAATCACACACTCTCACTTATAGCCATTTAAATACTCTAACACACATATATACTGCCTTTTACATATGTAGTTACTCGCACATGTACCACTGAGATATACATTCACTCATTAACACACCCATACACACACTCACCCACCCACCCAAGCAGTCCATCACAGATGCACTCTTGAAATCATGCACCCAGTGAATCACCCACTCACACATCTATGTACAGAGTCACACACACCCCACCCACACAAACACTCAGGCAGCCATACAGATACTCAGAGAACCAATCAATAACCCATATAGACACTCATGTAGCTATTCGCAAATCCATGCATCCACTTACACACCAACAAACAGACGGATACAGACATTCACACAGTTTAGTCACTAACCCATGCATTCAGTAAGATACGTTTAATCACTCACTTGTAGAGTCAGTCACGCACGTACTAAATCATCCATTCAGACACTTAAACACCCACTCATTCTTCAATACGCCTTTCCCTATATATATTAAACATATTTAAACTTTACAGAAACACACAGTCACTGGATGATGTCATCAGTGATTTCATTTGAGATGTCATCAGTGATGTCATCAGTGATGTCACTGACCGTGTCATGAGTGATGTAATATGTGACGTCATCAGCAGTGCATTGCGGGCGCGAGTTATAGTTAGCTGAACTAACTATAACGGAGGAATTTCTATGGTTTTGTACGAGTGAAATGTCCAACTAACTATAACTGTCCCTAAAACCTATGGTTTTTCAGTGAATATATATATATATATATATATATATATATATATATATATATATATATATATATATATATTATCTACTGGCGGTCGCCAGTAGATAGTTATAGTTAGGACCTATTATCCATAGGAAATCCGCGACATTCTATTTGCAATAACGTTGGCGCCGGTTGACGAATCTTCGCGAAAGCTTCCAACTTGTTGGGGCGCTCCGGTCCGCTCCTACCCTGAAAGTCTCGGGGTGATACGTCAAGCGGGGGCCGAGAAAAAGGGGGTCCCAAAACGCGTTTTCCCCATTCATTTTTCCATAGGAACCTTTAGTCGCAGCTACAGCTCGAACTGCTGAACGGAATTACCCCAAATTTGGCAAAGAGGTAGCCCTTGGTTCAGACTGGTGCCTTTTGCTAAAATGGTGTAAATCCGTTCAGTAGTTCCTGAGAAATTCACAATTAAAATCACATATATATCTATGGGCGCGTCGGATCCGCGTACCCTCCCGATCACGAGCTGCATGCTAATTGGCTGTCAACACTCCAAATCAAGAAGTGTTGGCAGCCATTTTGTCCCTCGGTAGAACCGAGGGACAGAAACAAGTGCGCAAAGCGCAAAAGGGGGCAGGGTAGAAACACCCTGACCCCTAGGTCTGCTCAGGGGGTCCCACAAGGACCCCTGGGCAGAAAAAGCATTTTTTTAAATCGGCGGGATGCGCTTAGGGTGCGCGGATCCCGCCGAGAAAAAAAAGAAACAAGTGCGCAAAACGCACAAAGGGGGCAGGGTAGAAACACCCTAACCCCTAGGCCTGCTCAGGGGTCCCACAAGGACCCCCTGGGCAAAAAGCATTTTTTTTTTAAAAATCGGCAGGATGCGCTCAGGGAGCGCGGATCCTGCCGAAAAATCGAAGCGCGGTCTCCGCGCTCGATGTTAATTGCCCCCGGGTGGGCCAAGTCCCGGGGGCATGCTGGGGGGTTTATTTTATGTATGGGGGCCTCTAAGGGCCCCCAAGCCCCGGGGACCGCCACCCCCGGGGCTTTATTAGAAAAGTTGCGGGAGGGCTCTGAGCCTCCCGCAGCCCCGGGGACCACCACCTCCCCGGGGCTTCTTTATTTATTAAATTAACCTGTGTGGGGGACTCCAGCCCCTCACACGCCCGGGACCACCACCTCCCCGGGCACTAACAAAATTGAAAATGGGGGTCCGTTTTGGACCCCAAGCCCCGGGGACCACCACCTCCCGGGGCTTTGAAAATGTGGGGAGGGGGCCGCGCGGCCCCCTCCTGGAGCCAGTGATGGCCCTGGGGACCGCCACCCCCAGGGCCGGCTCCTGCAGTGTTCCGGGGTGCCTACCCCCGGGACACTGCTGTTTGCAATGACAGGACGGGAGCCTCGCGGCTCCTGTCCTGTCATTGCAAACTGCTTTGAATTTTGGAAGCGAGAGCAGGAAAGCTGCTCTTGCTTCCAAAATTCAAAGCAGAATTAGCTTTCCACATGGGGAGCTGCATATTAGCAGCTCCCCATGTGGAAAAGCAATGCCGCAGGAGGCGGGGAGCCAGCAGGGTCCGTGGGGGATTTGGGGTCCCCCACGGACCCCAAAAGGATAGGGCCAGCCCCGGGGATGGGGTTCCCGGGGCCTAAGGAGGCCTTAGGAGGGGGCCAGGCAGCCCCCTCCATCAAATAAAAAAAAAGGTGGCTATGGCCCGGGGATGGGGTCCCCGGGTCGAAATTGGCCACGGGAGGGGGCCCACGCGGTCCCCTTCCCAGTCCTTTTTTATTTTATTTTTTTTAAAAGGGGGACAGGCCCTGGGGGATGGGGTCCCCAGGGCTCAAAAAATTACTAAAAAAGGGGGCCACACAGCCCCCTTTAAAAAAAAATTAAAAAAAAATTTAAAAAACGGCATCGCGAGGGAGGCCACGCCCCCTCAATCAATCAATCAATCACGGCATTTATAGAGCGCGCTACTCACCGGGGAGGGTCTCAAGGCGCTGGGGGAGGGGGTAAGTTACTGCTCGAACAGCCAGGTCTTGAGCTGCTTCCTGAAGGAGAGATGGTCCTGGGTTCGCCGAAGGTGAGTGGGGAGGGAGTTCCAGGTCTTGGCTGCCAGGTAGGAGAAGGATCTTCCTCCGGCGGTGGTTCTGCGGATGCGTGGTACGGTGGCGAGGGCGTGGCTGGTTGATCGTAGCTGGCGGGTGGGCGTGTAGAAGGTCATGCGGTCGTTGAGGTACTTTGGGCCCAGGTCGTGGAGGGCCTTGTGTGCGTGGATGAGGAGTCTGAACGTGATTCTCTTGCTGACGGGGAGCCAGTGCAGGTCTTTCAGGTGTCCGGTGATGTGGCTGTGTCGGGGGATGTCCAGGATGAGTCGTGCGGAGGCGTTCTGGATGCGCTGGAGTCTTTTTGAAGTTTGGCTGTGGTTCCGGCGTAGAGGGTGTTCCCATAGTCCAGTCGGCTGGTGACGAGTGCCTGGGTGACGGTCTTCCTGGTTTCAGTGGGGATCCATCTGAAGATCTTGCGGAGCATGCGCAGGGTGTTGAAGCACGAAGATGAGACGGCGTTGACTTGTCTGGTCATCGACAGGGAGGAGTCCAGGATGAAGCCCAGGTTTCGTGCATGGTCCGTTGGCTTGGGCGCGGTGCCCAGGGCCGGGGGCTGCCAGGAGTCGTCCCAGGCGGAGGGTGATGAGCCCAGGATGAGGACTTCCGTCTTGTCTGAGTTCAGTTTAAGGCGGCTGTTCCTCATCCAGTCGGCGACGTCTTTCATCCCGTCGTGTAGGTTGGCTCTGGCGGTGGTGGGGTCGTTGGTGAGGGAGAGGATCAGCTGGGTGTCGTCGGCGTAGGAGATGAGGTTGAGGTTGTGTTGGCGTGCGATGGCTGCGAGGGGGCTCATGTAGACGTTGAAGAGGGTTGGACTGAGTGAAGATCCTTGTGGAACGCCGCAGATGACTTCGGTGGCCTCGGATCTGAACGGGGGAGGCGGACTCTCTGGGTTCTTCCGGCGAGGAACGAGATGATCCATTCCAGTGCTTTCTCTCGGATTCCGATGTTGCTGAGGCACTTCACTAGGGTGCGGTGGCAGACGGTGTCGAACGCCGCGGAGAGGTCCAAGAGGATGAGGGCTGCTGTTTCCCCGTTGTCGTTTAGGGTTCTGATGTCGTCGGTGGCTGCGATGAGGGCGGTCTCGGTGCTGTGGTTGGCCCGAAACCCGGACTGCGAGGGGTCGAGGGATCCATTCGTCTCGAGGAGGGCGGCAAGCTGTCTGTTGACGGTCTTCTCGATGACTTTGGCCGGAAACGGAAGGAGCGAGATGGGACGGTAGTTCTTGAGGTCGGTGGGGTCCGCCGTTGGTTTCTTCAGGAGGGTGGTAAGCTCGGCGTGCTTCCAGCTCTCCGGGAAGGTGGCGGTGTGGAAGGAGGAGTTGATGATGTCCCGGAGATGGGGTGCGATGGTGGCGTCGGCTTTGTTGAAGACGTGGTGTGGGCAGGGGTCGGTTGGTGATCCGGAGTGGATGGAGTTCATCGTGCGGGTGGTGTCTTCGGTGCTGATCGGGGTCCAGTTGCAGAGGGTGGTGGTGGCGGGCGTTGGTTCGGCGGTAGGGTGCGTGGTTTGTGCGTTGAAGCTGTTATGTATGTCGGTGATCTTGCGGTGGAAGAACGCGGCGAGTGAGTTGCAGAGGTCTTGCGAGGGGTGATGTTGTTGTTTCCGGCGCTGGGGTTGGAGAACTCTTTGACGATGCTGAAAAGTTCCTTGCTGTCGTGGGCGTTGTTGTCCAGTCGTTCTTTGAGTGCCGACTTTTTGGTGGCACGGATCAGCTGGTGGTGTTTGCGGGTGGCGTGCTTGAGGGCGGTCCTGTTGTCTGTGGTCTGGTCGAGTCGCCAGGTTTTCTCGAGAGTGCGGCAGTTCTTCTTGGATTCCTTGAGTTCGTTGGTGAACCAAGGGGTTTTCTTGCTTCCGGGTCTGCTGGGAGGGTTTTTAGTGGTGCGAGGTCGTCGGCGCAGGCGGTCAGCCACTTGGCGAGGTTGCTGGCTGCTTCGTTTGGGTCCGTTGTGTTGGTGGGTGTGTTCTGGCTGAGGGAGGCGGTGAGCTGCTCGGCGGTGATCTTGCTCCAGCTCCGGCGGGGAGCCTGTTGCGGGTGGTGGTGGGTCGCAGTCTTTCTGAAGCTGAAGTGGACGCAGCTGTGGTCGGTCCAGTGGAGTCCGGTGGCGTGGCTGAAGGAGATGTGCTTGCTGGAAGAGAAGACGGGGTCAAGCGTGTGGCCGGCGTAGTGGGTGGGCGTGTTCACCAGTTGCTTGAGTCCGAGGTTGGCGAGGTTGTCCAGCAGGGCGGTGGTGTTTCTGTCGTTGTTGTTCTCCAGGTGGAAGTTGAGGTCCCCTAGGAGGATGTAGTCGGCGGAGGGCATGGCGTGCGGGCTGATGAAGTCTGCGATGTCTTCGCTGAATAGTGTGCGTGGTCCCGGGGTCTGTAGATGAGGGTGCCTCGGAGGGTGGTCTTGGGGTCAGTGTGTATCTGGAAGTGTAGGTGTTCGGCGGCGGTGAAGGTCTCGTCGGAGTTAGTCGAGATGCGGATGGTGTTCTTGTGTACGATGGCGATGCCTCCTCCCGTCTGGTTGACGCGGTCCCTCCGGGTGATCTTGTATCCGTCCGGGATGGCTATGGCGATTTCGGGCGCTGAGGAGGCGTTCATCCAGGTTTCGGTGAGGAAGGCGACGTCCGGTGCTGTTGCGTCGAGCAGGTCCCAGAGTTCCACGGCGTGCCTGTGGACGGAGCGGGTGTTCAACAGGATGCATTTCAGGTGGTTGCTGCTGGTGCACGTCTTGGCGGGGTGGTGCACGTCCGGGGGCAGGTGAATCGGCAGGCTTGGCAGGTGAAGGGTCCGTGGGTGCGTCTCGGTGAGGCTCGGTAGCAGGCAGGGTTCCGGCCGGCATTGAGTGCGGTGAGGGTGGCGGCGTCGTAGGTCCGTCGAGTAGTGTTGCATCGGTGGGATCCAGGGGTTCTGGCGCTGGGCGCGGTCCAGTCGCGGACGGGCGCAGACGGGCTTGCCTTAGGCGCGCCTTTGGCGCGCCAGCGCGCGGCGCGCGCAGCGGCCGCCATTTATGGGGAGGTGGGAGGGAGGAGCAGCTGGGAGGCGGGAGGCAGGGGCAGCGAATGGGCAGTCAGGGGGCGGGGCCGCAGGGACGCAGCGGCGGGAATGGCGAGAGGCAGCGGGGGCACAAAGTACAAGGGGCGAGAAAAACAGACAAATTACAGCACAACGCTAATGGGGCAGCGAGGGGCACAGAGAGGAAAAAGGGGGGAGAAAACAGACAAATTACGAGTACAACGCTAATGGGGCAGCGAGGGGCACAGAAAGGAAAAAGGGGGTAGAAAACAGACAAATTACGAGTACAACGCTAATGGGGCAGCGAGGGGCACAGAAAGGAAAAAGGGGGTAGAAAACAGACAAATTACAGCACAACGCTAATGGGGCAGCGAGGGGCACAGAAAGGAAAAAAAGGGGGAGAAAACAGACAAATTACGAGTACAACGCTAATGGGGCAGCGAGGGGTACAGAAAGGAAAAAAAGGGGGAGAAAACAGACAAATTACAGCACAACGCTAATGGGGCAGCGAGGGGCACATAAAGGAAAAAAAGGGGGAGAAAACAGACAAATTACGAGTACAACGCTAATGGGGCAGCGAGGGGTACAGAAAGGAAAAAAGGGGGAGAAAACAGACAAATTACAGCACAACGCTAATGGGGCAGCGAGGGGCACAGAAGGAAAAAGGGGGTAGAAAACAGACAAATTACGAGTACAACGCTAATGGGGCAGCGAGGGGCACAGAAAGGAAAAAGGGGGTAGAAAACAGACAAATTACGAGTACAGCGCTAATGGGGCAGCGAGGGGCACAGAAAGGAAAAAGGGGGTAGAAAACAGACAAATTACGAGTACAACGCTAATGGGGCAGCGAGGGGCACAGAAAGGAAAAAGGGGGTAGAAAACAGACAAATTACGAGTACAACGCTAATGGGGCAGCGAGGGGCACAGAAAGGAAAAAGGGGGTAGAAAACAGACAAATTACAGCACAACGCTAATGGGGCAGCGAGGGGCACAGAAAGGAAAAAGGGGGGTAGAAAACAGACAAATTACAGCACAACGCTAATGGGGCAGCGAGGGGCACAGAAAGGAAAAAGGGGGGTAGAAAACAGACAAATTACGAGTACAACGCTAATGGGGCAGCGAGGGGCACAGAAAGGAAAAAGGGGGGTAGAAAACAGACAAATTACGAGTACAACGCTAATGGGGCAGCGAGGGGCACAGAAAGGAAAAAGGGGGGTAGAAAACAGACAAATTACAGCACAACGCTAATGGGGCAGCGAGGGGCACAGAAAGGAAAAAGGGGGGTAGAAAACAGACAAATTACAGCACAACGCTAATGGGGCAGCGAGGGGCACAGAAAGGAAAAAGGGGGGGAGAAAACAGACAAATTACGAGTACAACGCTAATGGGGCAGCGAGGGGCACAGAAAGGAAAAAAAGGGGGAGAAAACAGACAAATTACAGCACAACGCTAATGGGGCAGCGAGGGGCACAGAAGGAAAATGGGGAGACGGGCAAGAAATACGGGCACCGGGGCCACAAGTGGAGGGCGATCTTACCTGCAGAAGCAGCGGGCAGACAACACAGGCGGAGCTGTGTGGTGGGGAGCGACCTACCTGGCAAGGTCAAGGGTCGCTCTCCTCACCGCGCAGCGCCGCCATTTATGGGGAGGTGGGAGGGAGGAGCAGCTGGGAGGCGGGAGGCAGGGGCAGCGAATGGGCAGTCAGGGGGGCGGGGCCGCAGGGGACGCAGCGGCGGGAATGGCGCGAGGCAGCGGGGGCACAAAGTACAAGGGGCGAGAAAAACAGACAAATTACAGCACAACGCTAATGGGGCAGCGAGGGGCACAGAGAGGAAAAAGGGGGGGAGAAAACAGACAAATTACGAGTACAACGCTAATGGGGCAGCGAGGGGCACAGAAAGGAAAAAGGGGGTAGAAAACAGACAAATTACGAGTACAACGCTAATGGGGCAGCGAGGGGCACAGAAAGGAAAAAGGGGGGTAGAAAACAGACAAATTACAGCACAACGCTAATGGGGCAGCGAGGGGCACAGAAAGGAAAAAGGGGGGGAGAAAACAGACAAATTAAGAGTACAACGCTAATGGGGCAGCGAGGGGTACAGAAAGGAAAAAAAGGGGGAGAAAACAGACAAATTACAGCACAACGCTAATGGGGCAGCGAGGGGCACAGAAAGGAAAAAAAGGGGGAGAAAACAGACAAATTACGAGTACAACGCTAATGGGGCAGCGAGGGGTACAGAAAGGAAAAAAGGGGGAGAAAACAGACAAATTACAGCACAACGCTAATGGGGCAGCGAGGGGCACAGAAGGAAAAAGGGGGTAGAAAACAGACAAATTACGAGTACAACGCTAATGGGGCAGCGAGGGGCACAGAAAGGAAAAAGGGGGTAGAAAACAGACAAATTACGAGTACAGCGCTAATGGGGCAGCGAGGGGCACAGAAAGGAAAAAGGGGGTAGAAAACAGACAAATTACGAGTACAACGCTAATGGGGCAGCGAGGGGCACAGAAAGGAAAAAGGGGGTAGAAAACAGACAAATTACGAGTACAACGCTAATGGGGCAGCGAGGGGCACAGAAAGGAAAAAGGGGGTAGAAAACAGACAAATTACAGCACAACGCTAATGGGGCAGCGAGGGGTACAGAAAGGAAAAAGGGGGTAGAAAACAGACAAATTACAGCACAACGCTAATGGGGCAGCGAGGGGCACAGAAAGGAAAAAGGGGGTAGAAAACAGACAAATTACGAGTACAACGCTAATGGGGCAGCGAGGGGCACAGAAAGGAAAAAGGGGGTAGAAAACAGACAAATTACGAGTACAACGCTAATGGGGCAGCGAGGGGCACAGAAAGGAAAAAGGGGGTAGAAAACAGACAAATTACAGCACAACGCTAATGGGGCAGCGAGGGGCACAGAAAGGAAAAAGGGGGGTAGAAAACAGACAAATTACAGCACAACGCTAATGGGGCAGCGAGGGGCACAGAAAGGAAAAAGGGGGAGAAAACAGACAAATTACGAGTACAACGCTAATGGGGCAGCGAGGGGCACAGAAAGGAAAAAAGGGGGGGAGAAAACAGACAAATTACAGCACAACGCTAATGGGGCAGCGAGGGGCACAGAAGGAAAATGGGGAGACGGGCAAGAAATACGGGCACCGGGGCCACAAGCGGAGGGCGATCTTACCTGCAGAAGCAGCGGGCAGACAACACAGGCGGAGCTGTGTGGTGGGGGAGCGACCTACCTGGCAAGGTCAAGGGTCGCTCTCCTCACCGCGCAGCGGCCGCCATTTATGGGGAGGTGGGAGGGAGGAGCAGCTGGGAGGCGGGAGGCAGGGGCAGCGAATGGGCAGTCAGGGGCGGGGCCGCAGGGGACGCAGCGGCGGGAATGGCGAGAGGCAGCGGGGGCACAAAGTACAAGGGGCAAGAAAAACAGACAAATTACAGCACAACGCTAATGGGGCAGCGAGGGGCACAGAGAGGAAAAAGGGGGAGAAAACAGACAAATTACGAGTACAACGCTAATGGGGCAGCGAGGGGCACAGAAAGGAAAAAGGGGGGTAGAAAACAGACAAATTACGAGTACAACGCTAATGGGGCAGCGAGGGGCACAGAAAGGAAAAAGGGGGTAGAAAACAGACAAATTACAGCACAACGCTAATGGGGCAGCGAGGGCACAGAAAGGAAAAAGGGGGGAGAAAACAGACAAATTACGAGTACAACGCTAATGGGGCAGCGAGGGTACAGAAAGGAAAAAAAGGGGGAGAAAACAGACAAATTACAGCACAACGCTAATGGGGCAGCGAGGGGCACAGAAGGAAAAAGGGGGTAGAAAACAGACAAATTACGAGTACAACGCTAATGGGGCAGCGAGGGGCACAGAAAGGAAAAAGGGGGGTAGAAAACAGACAAATTACGAGTACAGCGCTAATGGGGCAGCGAGGGGCACAGAAAGGAAAAAGGGGGTAGAAAACAGACAAATTACGAGTACAACGCTAATGGGGCAGCGAGGGGCACAGAAAGGAAAAAGGGGGTAGAAAACAGACAAATTACGAGTACAACGCTAATGGGGCAGCGAGGGGCACAGAAAGGAAAAAGGGGGTAGAAAACAGACAAATTACAGCACAACGCTAATGGGGCAGCGAGGGGTACAGAAAGGAAAAAGGGGGTAGAAAACAGACAAATTACAGCACAACGCTAATGGGGCAGCGAGGGGCACAGAAAGGAAAAAGGGGGGAGAAAACAGACAAATTACGAGTACAACGCTAATGGGGCAGCGAGGGGCACAGAAAGGAAAAAAAGGGGAGAAAACAGACAAATTACAGCACAACGCTAATGGGGCAGCGAGGGGCACAGAAGGAAAATGGGGAGACGGGCAAGAAATACGGGCACCGGGGCCACAAGCGGAGGGCGATCTTACCTGCAGAAGCAGCGGGCAGACAACACAGGCGGAGCTGTGTGGTGGGGGAGCGACCTACCTGGCCCCCTCTTTGACAGCACTCTGCAAACGCGCCCTGGCGCGTTTGCAGAGGGGAACGATTCCCCTTGAATACTGGGGGTCCTGGGGCCAACTAGCCCACCAGGAACCTCCAGTATGCGCCAGGGGCTGCGTTGCACAGAGGTGGACAGAGGCCACGCCCCTTTTTAAACCTCTGTGCAACGCAGCTCTGTGGCGCTTAATGGAGAAAGCTGGTGGGCTAGTTGCACCCCAGGGACCCTCAGGATTCAAGGGAGTTAATCCCCGACTTAAAATGCGCCACGGGCGCGTTTGCACAGTGGTGAAGGGAGGCGGGGCCTGAGGTGACATGTGTGCAAACAGGCCCCATGGCGCGTTTTAAGATGGGGAATTAAATCCCCTTCAATCCTGAGGGTCCTGAGGCTAACTAGCCCAACAGGTACATCCAGAAAGCGCCACAGAGCTGCGTTGCAGAGAGGTGTAAAAGGGGTGTGGCCTCTACACGTCTCTGCAACGCAGCCCCTGGCGCATACTGGAGGTTCCTGGTGGGCTAGTTGGCCCCTAGGGACCCTCATGATTCAAGGGACTTAATCCCCAACTTAAAACGCGCCACAGGGCGCGTTTGCACAGATGTCACCTCAGGCCCCGCCCCTCCCTTCACCATTGTGCAAATATTCCTCTAAAATCTGCCGAACTACGAATTCTGATTTACTCACCTGTTATCAGGAGAGACCTCAGTGCTGCATCTTTCAGCCCAGTACTAATCCTGAAAAGTAATTTTAACCGTACTTACCAGTAACTTAAATTTCCTTCCATAGGATATCATTGCCTGCTTTTTGCTGAAAAAGTTTCTAAGTGTTGATTTTTGAAACATACAAATATTCCTCTAAAATCAGCCGAAATACGAATTCCGATTTACTCACCTGTTATCAGGAGAGACCTCAGTGCTGTATCTTTCAGCCCAGTACTGGTCCTGAAAAGTAATTTTAACCGTACTTACCAGTAACTTGAATTTCCTTCCATAGGCTAACATTGACTGGTTTCACTTGGAAATTCTTCTAAGTGTGGAGTTTTGGAACTTTAAAATATTCCTCTAAAATCAGCCGAAATACGAATTCCGATTTACTCACCTGTTATCAGGAGAGACCTCAGTGCTGCATCTTTCAGCCCAGTACTGATCCTCAAAAGTAATTTTAACCGTACTTACCAGTAACTTGAATTTCCTTCATAGGCTAACATTGACTGGTTTCACTTGGAAATTCTTCTAAGTGTGGAGTTTTGGAACTTTATAATATTCCTCTAAAATCAACCAAAGTACGAATTCAAATTTACTCACCTGTTATCAGGAGAGAACCCAGTGCTGCATCTTTTAGCCCAGCACTGACCCTGAAAAGTAATTCTAACCGTACTTACCAGTAACTTGTATTTCCTTCCATAGGAATCCATTGTCTGGTTTTCAGCAGAAAAGTTTCAAGTGTCGATTTTCACAAACTACAAATATTCCTTAAAAATCGCCTGTATGACTTAAACGCATTCTTTCAACTGTTTACAGGAGATGCACCAGTGCTGGATCCAGGATCCAACACTGAGTAAGAAAAAGTAACGATAACAGTTTTTACCTGCTAAGTGAATTTCCTTCCATAGGATAACATTGGTGATTCTATGAGAAAAAGTTTCTAAGTGTCAACTTTTAAAATACAATAATATTCCTTAAAAATCACTACTGTAACCAAAACGCTTTTACTCAACTGTTTACAGGAGATGTCCCAGGACTGAATCTAGGATCCAGTCCTGTGGTTAGAAAAGTAATCCATAAAGTAACTAATTGCATTTAACTAGAAATTCACATTGAGCTGAATGTTGCATTGTGTTTGAAAATGTGTTGCCCATTGCAACAACTGTAACTACTGTACTTAAAAGTCTATTGCCTATGTGCAAAGTATTTAAACTAAAGTAATTCATTCTGAGAAAGTATTTTTTGTAATGTATAATGTAATTACAATGTAATTTAAAAAATAAAATATGTAAAAAAAATTGTTTCTAAAAATGTAGTAAATCAGTATGAAAAAAATAAATATAACAATTAATACATTTAAAAATTGTCATTTACAAAACCTTTGAAATTCACTGAAAAAACCGTAGGTTTCAGACATGTTATAGTTAGGAATTAGCATTTAAAAAACCTTTGAAATTCACTGAAAAACCATAGGTTTCAGACACGTTATAGTTAGAAATTAGCATTTAAAAACCTTTGAAATTCACTGAAAAAACCATAGGTTTCAGGCACGTTATAGTTAGAAATTAGCATTTAAAAAACCTTAGAAATTCACTGAAAAAACCATAAGGTTTTAGGGACAGTTATAGTTAGTTGGACATTGCACTCGTACAAAACCCGTGAAATTCCCCCGTTATAGTTAGTTCAGGTAACTATAACTCGCGCCCCGCAATGCACTGCTGATGACGTCACATATTACATCACTCATGACATGGTCAGTGACATCACTGATGACATCACTGATGACATCTCAAATGACATCACTGATGACATCACTGATGACATCATCCATGTGAGAATTTAATGCATCTTCTCACACCCTAATATAAGTTTTGAAACACCCACTCTAAATTACAGACTGCCATTCTCAAAACGATACACACTCCAATACCAATAAGTACATACCCACTCACTGATTCTTAGGTCTACACACACACATCTACTCACTCACCCGTACAGTCACTCATACTTACGGTCACTCAGTACAGGACTATCATATGCACTCATACACCTATATAAACACTCACACAACGCAACTCATCCATAGAGGTACTCACACACCTAGTCAGTCATGCAAATAATTAATCACACTCCAATTTACTCACCTATACAGTTATACACACCAGCTCACTTACTCATAAAAATACTAGCACATTCTTACGCTCCTATGCAATCACTGATGCAAGTACACACTCATCCATATAGCCACTCTCACAATCACACACTCTCACTTATAGCCATTTATATACTCCAACCAACATATATACTGCCTTTCACATATGTAGTTACTCACACATGTACCACTGAGATATACATTCAATCACTAACACACCCATACACACACTCACCCACCCATACAGTCCATCACAGACGCACTCTTGAAACCATGCACCCAGTGAATCACCCACTCACACATCTATGCACAGAGTCACACACACCCCACCCACACAAACACTGAGGCACCCATACAGATACTCAGAGAACCAATCCATAACCCATATAGACACTCATTTAGCTAGTCAGAAACCCATGCAGTTGCTTACACAACAACAGACAGACGGATACAGACATTCACACAGTTTAGTCACTCACCCATGCATCCAGTAAGATACGTTTAATCACTCACTTATAGACTCAGTCACGCACCTACTAAATCATCCATTCAGGCGCTTCTACACCCACTCATTCTTCAATACGCCTTTCCCTATATATATTAAACATATTTAAACTTTACAGAAACACACAGTCACTGGATGATGTCATCAGTGATGTCATCAGTGATGTCATTTGAGATGTCATCAGTGATGTCATCAGTGATGTCACTGACCATGTCATGAGTGATGTAATATGTGACGTCATCAGCAGTGCATTGCGGGGCGCGAGTTATAGTTACCTGAACTAACTATAACGGGGGAATTTCACGGGTTTTGTACGAGTGCAATGTCCAACTAACTATAACTGTCCCTAAAACCTTATGGTTTTTTCAGTGAATTTCTAAGGTTTTTTAAATGCTAATTTCTAACTATAACGTGCCTGAAACCTATGGTTTTTTCAGTGAATTTCAAAGGTTTTTTAAATGCTAATTTCTAACTATAACGTGTCTGAAACCTATGGTTTTTCAGTGAATATATATATATGCTGCTCCATGGTCTCACCATAACCGCTGAACTCTTTCAAGGGCGGGTGCTACCGTTGTACGAGGGTGATGTGGGACATAAATAATCGCAGTACCAGCGTTGGTGCGGGGACACGCTGCAACCGGGGATTATCCATTAGAGCGATGCAGCCCTTCCATTGGCTGAGAGTCAACCAATCAGAACTGGGGACACTGAATATAAGCCAATGGGACACCAGGTACCATATTTGAGCAGTTCAAACACTGAAGAAGGCATCACGCTGAAATGCATCTGGAGAACTGCTTTTAATAAATATCTGCTTTGAAACCCAGTGAGTGCTTCGTATCCTTACCGATGGAACTTTTATATATATATATATATATATATATATATATATTTATATATTTATTACCTACTGGCGGTCGCCAGTAGGTAGTTATAGTTAGGACCTCGTTTCTATTCAAAAAGCGTTTTTTCTTTTCCCAATAACTTTGGCGCCGGTTGACAAATCGTCGCGAAATTTTCAAAACTAGTGGCCCGCTCCTGTCTTGAAAGTTTTGGGGTGATTCGACAAGCGGGGGCCGAGAAAAAAGGGGGGTCCCAAAACGCGTTTTCCCCATGTTAATTTCCATAGGAAACTTTAGACAAAGCTACTGCTGCTTTAGACGAACTGCTGAACGGAATTACACCAAATTTGGCAAAAAGGTAGGTCTTGGTTCATAAAGAGCCCTTTTTTTTTAAAATGGTGTAAATCCGTTCTGTAGTTCCTGACAAATTAGAAAAAGAAAAAGTTTTGATATCTGTGGGCGCGGTGGGTTCGCAAACCCTCCCGAGCACGAGCTTCATTCTGATTGGGTGCCAACACTCCAAACCAGGACGTGTTGGCAGCTGTCTTGTGACTCGGTAGAAAACAGTAAAACAAAGATAAAAAACAAGAAAAGGGGGCAGGGTAGAAACACCCTGACCCCCTAGGCTTGCTCAGGGGGTCCCACAAGGACCTCCAGGGCCAAAAAAAGCATTTTTTAAAAATATTTTCGGCGGAATTCGCATTGGGGTCGCGAATCCCGCCAAAAATCTTTAACAAAAAGGAAGCGCGGGCTCCCGCGCTTCATTTTAATGAGGCCCCTGGGTGGGCCAGGTCCCGGGGGCAATGCCAGAATGAAAAAGTGACCTCAGTATCCGGACCCTTGCAGAGCAAGAACAGTACTCAATAACTGCCAGCTGATCATTATAGCCAAGCTGTGCTCCACGTGCCGTTGTGCTTCCGGTTCCGTGACCTGACCGCAGGAGGATCCTGGGCTGCTTGTGGTAGACACTGTATTTGTTGAGCGGTTAGTGCATCACTAATGCCGTTGAAAGGTTGCTCACCCGAAACTGCAATTCAGCCCTGCTGCGTGGATGCGATAACAGTGAAAAAAGCACTTGAATGCTGAGCAGGGACACCTGGCAAGTCCCGGGGATCAGCTGGTGTGTAGATGGTTCGCCAGAGAAGAGCCTTTATGTGTTGCCCTGTGGGTGGGAGCCCGCACACAGCAGCGCTCGGCGGGGGCTCCTCCAGCCTCTGCAAACGCCAGTGAACCACTCCAGCCCCCGCCTCGTGCTAGCCATTGCCTCTCAGCGCTGAGGTACCACGCGCCCCCGGAGGCGCGGCTGGCGAGCACAGGTGCATGGAGGGGCTGCGGGGCTGAGCACGCCCTTCCACCAGCCGGGGAGGAGGCAGCGCACCAGCGCCAGAAACAAAGGCTGCGGTCCGAGATGGCTTCCCTGAGCCTCAGCTTCTCCCGCAAGAAGCATCAGCAGGAATGCGACAGTGGAGCGGAAGAACCTGATCACGATGTGCAGGTAAATCCTGGGGCAGGGCGGGCTGCGGGGCGGTGGGAAGTGTGGGGCGCACAGCTGCGGGTGGGCAGCAGAGGCTCCCGTGACTGCTCGCAGCAGCGCTTCCTTCTTCTTCTCAGAAGCGCCGCTCTGTCTGGAGATGACTTCATGTTTGTGCCCTTCTATCTGTACAGATGGACGTGAACAGGCTTTACCATAACTCGGAGTCTGCGAGCAGCGTTGAGGGGTGATGTCACCCGAGCTTGCAAGCTTCTGGTGCATGCCGTGGCAGCATGTGCAGGGGCGTGAGGGACGTGTAGAGGTAGCGTGACTAAGAGTGCAAGGTGAAGGTGCGTACAGAGTGAGGAGTATGAGGGGCGTGTAGCGACAGTGTAAGTGCGAGGGGCTGGTGCATGGAGTGTGAGAGAAATGTAGAGGCAGTTTGTGGCAGGTGTGCGAGGGCAGGTGCATGCAGTGTGAGGGAAACATAAAGGCAGTTTGTGGCAGGTGTGCGAGGGCAGGTGCATGCAGTGTGAGGGAGATGTAGAGGCAGTGTGAGCAGGTGTGCAAGGGCAGGTGCATGCAGTGTGAGGGAGGTGTAGAGGCAATGTGAGCAGGTGTGCGAGGGGCAGGTGCATGCAGTGTGAGGGAGGTGTAGAGGCAGTGTGAGCAGGTGTGCGAGGGGCAGGTGCATGCAGTGTGAGGGAGGTGTAGAGGCAGTGTGAGCAGGTGTGCGAGGGGCAGGTGCATGCAGTGTGAGGGAGGTGTAGAGGCAGTGTGAGCAAGTGTGCGAGGGGCAGGTGCATGCAGTGTGAGGGAGGTGTAGAGGTAGTGTGTTTATGGAGTTAGGGGCAGGTAGAGGCAGTAAGAGTGTGTGAGACAAGGGTATACCGAGAGAAGCACAAGTAGAGGCAGTGTAGGTAGTGGTGCTTAGGGTATGTATGGAGATAGTGTGGGAAAGTGTGTGGGACATCTGCAGAAACAGCAGTTGTGAGGAGCATGTGTAGACGTGTGTAAGAGACTGGAGTGTACAAATTGCAGGGGCGTAACACAATCCCTCTGCGGGCAGGGAGGGGCATAGCTTCCAGGAGCCTCCAGATCCTTCAGCGGCCCTCATTCGGCCAAGGCCAATGATTATCTGTGCGATATGGGATACTAAGGGGGCCTTCTTCGCATTCTGCAGGAGACGCCCTCATTGTGTGTTACTCCACTGACAGTGTGGAGCGTGAGATCTGAAATGCTCAGCATGCTCAAAGCAAGAGGGTGCATGTGTGAAGACTGCATGTGTGTCAGGGGGGCATGTGTTAAGACTGCATGTGTGTCAGGGGGGCATGTGTGAAGACTGCATGTGTGTCAGGGGGGCATGTGTGAAGACTGCATGTGTGTCAGGGGGCATGTGTGAAGACTGCATGTGTGTCAGGGGGGCATGTGTGAAGATTGCATGTGTGTCAGGGGGGCATGTGTGAAGACTGCATGTGTGTCAGGGGCATGTGGAAAGACTGCATGTGTATCGGGGGGCATGTGTAAAGACTGCATGTGTGTCGGGGTCATGTGTGAAGACTGCATGTGTGTCTGGGGGGCATGTCGAGAGACTGCATGTGTGTCGGGGGCAAGTGTGCAGAGAAACATTTGTTGCGTAGACTGGTCAGTTGAGATATTGTACAGTAATTTCTATTGCGGTACACATTGCATTTAGGAGTTTTCACAGCTAACTGCACTCCTCTGGTTTTTGTACAATAAACTTCGGCAGGCTTACTGACCGACACGTGGATTTTGGTGCTGTAAGAACCAAAATCCTCACATTAGTATCTGGTAAGGGGACAAACGCGTAATTGAGAGGGATATGTCAAACCTGATACATATCAACCCAGCATTGTTGGATATTATTGAGTAGAATAAATATCAGCCCAGCCACCTGGCCAGGTGGAGTGAGGGGCATCTGAGGTGCACTTATGAAAGCAGAAAAACTAGCGTACGATGGAATTTCTGCATTTGCAAGTTTGTTGCTTACAGGGTTTTCACTGTTTCTTGGTGATGCGCCTGCAGAAGTGTCCTCTACAGGTCGCGTTCCATTGTGGAAATACATACATTTGCTGTGGTAGAAAGCAGGAGTATTTATTTTATTTTGCCCATTAGTTGACTGGAGTAGGTACCTGTCCTAACAGAAGTTGTGTGCATAGTTGGAAATGCAGGTCCAAAGATCAGGATACAGCATTGCTCGGTAACTCAAAGAAATTGTGGTGGTAGAAGCCAGGTGGGTGACCCCCAGACACATGCTCTACAAGACAAACAACGTAATAAGGGCATTCTGGCAAACCAATCAGCATTGCAGCATTCTCATATCCTTTAATGGGCCCCTAAAGAGCTTTATGTGTGGGAGGTGTTGGTAGAGGTGTTGACTAAGATTGTCATTAGGTGTTTATTTATGCAATGTAGTATTTGAGGGAAGAGGAGAGAGATTATTCTGACGTTATCATTCTTGAACCAGGGGGACATTTTGAGTTTTTCAACTAAGTGAGGGAGGGGATGGCTTGAAGCTAGAATGGATGTTTCAATGAAGTTTCAGGGAGCTTGAAATATATGAATTTAGGAGGAGCAAAGGGGGATTTGAGTAAGCAGGCAAAGGTTGGCTGAGTGTAATGGAGGGCATTGCCTCATAAATTGTGAGGGGTAGGATGGAGATGTACTGTTCATGGCTTCAGACACCGGGGTGGATTCTTTTTACTGTACCCTACAAGTGATTTTTCTGCCATCTGTCCACTAACTTGATGTTGGTGTGATGAGGATTGTGTGTGTGTCTTGGCAGACGTTGAAGATTCATGTTGAAATAATGTATAATTCTATTAGGGAGAAAAAAATGAATATGTGGAAATTCCACCAGTAGGGAATTGTGGTGGTCCAGCCTACTGGAGACCACTTTGTTTATCAGTAGCAAGTTAGCATAAAAAAGGAGATATTGGAGCATTTTCTCGTTATTGAGCAGTGAAGGTATGACTCTGTTAAGGTTGTTGTGGTGAATGATGCCAGTCTCTATTTGACGTTAAATTGTACTCCAAGGTTCCTGCATGTTGTCAAGATGGCAGACAAGTGCATAGGAGGCTGATCTAGCTGGGAAGTAGAGGCTCTTGGTGGAGTTGAGCACTAGGGAGGAGTGTGCTTTTTATGTAAAGTAGTAAAGCCAGGGGCTTTATAAGAAGAAAAGCAGAAACATGTGGATATTCGTTGCCTATAGATGTGATATGAAACTAATTTCAGTAATGACTTAACCAAAGGAGAGATCGTTCATGGATGCCAGCTGGGTTATTGCGCCTGCTGCGGAGGTGCTGATGCAACCGCAGATTGGAATCCGGCCCAACTTGCCATTCTGCGGCGGCCCACGAAGCACCTAAGGGCTTAAATGTTAACGTCCGCTCTCAGCGCCTTGAGACACCGTTCTGTTGGCGCTATATAAATTGTTTAAAAGTAGGTGGTCGTCTGCCACAGGATCCGTTTCTGACCTGGAAGTTGTGGAAGGTGCCGCAGGGCTGTGGTTTCTCGGCTCTTTCTAGCTAAGATGATGGATGGTGCCGGTGGGGAGGGGGTGGCGCTGAAGATGCCTCCGGCCCCTGGAGTATTCAGGTAGCTAGCTGCAGGAGAGATAAGAAATGGAGCGGCGTCTGCGTAGCGCACAAAGGCAGTGGATGAAGGCTCTCCCCCAGGAACCCCGGCAGGAGGCGGGTGGGGGGAGGGAGGGTCAGTCACTGGTGAGGGGGTGCAGTAGCTGCTCTGGGAGGTCCGGGCACAGCAGCATCCCTCCCAGCCAAGCTCCGGAGACAGTAGCTTCCCTTGGATCGGCTGCTGGTAATGGATGGATAGGCAGAGGGGAGGAGGTGTGGGAGGGGAAGATGAAAGAGGCTGGGCATGGGCGGGGGAAGGCAGTCGAGACACAGAGCACACAGTGAAAGAGGGGAGAGGGAGCTGAGAAGAGGAGGAACGTAGGAAGAAGTGTGTGTGCGGGGGGTTGTTAAAATAGGGGTGGCGTTGAGAGAGGAGGAAAACACAAAGAAATCTAAAATTAAAAAACAAAATAAAAGTATTATGAATGCCAGTACGCCTGTCTTTAAAATCAGTGCCTCCTAAGAAATGATGCGTTTAGGCTTTCAAAAAGTCATCATGCTAGCACTCTGTCGCCCAACTTAGCGCTCATGCATTCATCCATCCATTGACTCATTTGTGCATTCCCGCCCTTATACAGCTACAGTAAATTTCCAGACAGACTCCACAACTTATGCAAGATAAATTAAAAGAATACTCATATGGCAAACATGAGCTTGCAATAAATACAAATAAACCTATCTGCAGGTGGGCATCTTGCAATGGTATTGTGCATGGTGTTTGATAGTTTTGAAGTTCCTTCATGGCTGCCACCAGAGCTTTAAGAGGGCAGAGTAACTCTGAGTCTCAGACCTGGTAGTGATTAAACCCTAACATAGAAATGGGTCCTTACTGGGGCCTTTAAGCATGCCCTTAACTTTACAGACAAAAACACTGATCGATTTCTGGGCAATTAATTTAATACATGGTATGGTAATCGAAGTCAGCAACTTATTTCCTGTTTTTTTTATATTTTAAATATTTTACTTTATCGTCCATTCCCTACAAGTGTTTGTTATTTTTTATGTTATGTTTCTGTAGTTTTTTGTAGCATAATACTCTGCATATTGTAAACTTTGAGCTGAGTTGCATCCGTGTGTTTATAATGGACTACGATTGAGAGTTATGCAGTCGAGGCTGAGGGAAGTGAGAGTTCCTCACAGGGGCTGTAAATGGGTGAAAAGGTGCTCACAATACATGGACATCCAATCCTTGGCCTCTCTGCAGAGAGCAAAGAGTATTAGTCACGTATGTCTGTTGCATAACTGTGATTCTTTGCAAATATGTGTGAAGGAGATAAACAGAGGTCAAAATATGGGCAAATACAGTGCCTAGAGGTGAGTGGGGGCTTTTCGTATGTGTGTGGTGGGATGGTGAAGTGAAGGAGACCGAAGAAGTATACAGACAGAGTAGAGTGAAAAGATGGTGTCGAAGAGGAAAGAGATAGGGTGTAAGATGTGCACATGGGGATTTCAAAAGATTTGAAGAGAAAAAGGGCACAAGTGTCTAACAGACTGCATAGGAATGAGGTGTGAAAGGAAGAACAGTCACACCCTTAATTACAAAGACCACTCTCCTTTAAGAACCTCTGCCTAGTTTTTCACCACACTTAAAGCCCTGGCCGCCATGTTGAGAACCAATGTGTTGGCCATCTTGGAATGGTAAAACAGTGAAACTATGGATAATACCATACCAATGCGGCGGCCTGGCCTAAAGGCTGTGGCTTCGCAGGATGGGGTGCACTGCAGATTAAATAAACGGCAGGCAAGCAGCCTTCAGCGCTGTCTGGGGAGCTGTAGTGTGCTCTAAAAACAATTACAATAAAAGGATGAGAAGGAAAGAAACGATAGGAAAAATTGGAAAACTGAACGACTGGCCCACCAGTCCTGTCGCTGAAGCGCTCTTATTTTCAAGTGGATGTTCCTATGATCAGAAAAGTGCTGGGACTCATTTGGTACCAGAGCCAGTGTCTGAAATCGGCGCCCCATTGCCCCACACTGAATGGCATCATGGATACAAACAGAGAGCTTCAGCCATTGGCTCTCTTGCACTGGCTTTATGGCCCTGGAAGTGGCAGCATTTTTCTGATCTGATTTCTTTCCTTCTCCTATTCTCTTAATTTGTATTTATATACATCTCTCTCTCTCCCCTACATATATATATTCACTAAAAAAACATAGGTTTCAGGGACGTTATAGTTAGAAATGAGCATTTAAAAAACGTTTGAAATTCACTAAAACAAACCATAGGTTTCAGGGACGTTATAGTTAGAAATGAGCATTTAAAAAACCTTAGAAATTCACTAAAAAAACATAGGTTTCAGGGACGTTATAGTTAGTTGGACATTTCACTCATACAAAACCAGAGAAATTCCGCCGTTATAGTTAGTTCAGCTAACTATAACTCGTGCCCTCCAACCACTCAAACATCTATGCACAGAGTCACACACCTCCCACCCACCCACACACACACTCGGGCACCCATACAAATACTCAGGCAACCAATCGATAACCCATATAGACACTCATGTAGCTACTGACCAACCCATGCAGCAGCTTATACAACAACAGACAGATGGATACAGACATTCACACAGTTTAGTCACTAACCCATGCATTCAGTAAGACACATTTAATCACTCACTTAAACAGTCAGTCACGCACCTACTAAATCCTCCATCCAGACACTTATACACCCACTCATTCTTCAATACACCTTGGCATATATATAAAACATATTTAAACTTTAAACAAACACACAGTCACTGGATGATGTCATCAGTGATATCATCAGTGATGTCATTTGAGATGTCATCAGTGATGTCATCAGTGATGTCACTGACCATGTCATGAATGATGTAATATGTGACGTCATCAGCAGTGCATTCGGGGGCATGAATTATAGTTAGCTGGACTAACTATAACAGCGGAATTTCTCTGGTTTTGTACTAGTGAAATGTCCAACTAACTATAACGTCCCTAAAACCTATGTTTTTTTTAGTGAATTTCTAAGGTTTTTTAAATGCTAATTTCTAACTATAACGTGCCTGAAACCTATGGTTTTTTCAGTGAATATATATATATATATATTACCTACTGGCGGTCGCCAGTAGGTAGTTATAGTTAGGACCTAGTTTCCATAGGAAAAGCATTTTTTCTTTTCCCAATAACTTTGGCGCCAGATGACGAATCTTTGCGAAATTTTCAAAACTTGTGGCCCACTCCGGTCAGCTCCCATCCTGAAAGTTTCAGGGTGATTCGCCAAGCGGGGGCCGAGAAAAAAGGGGGTTCCCAAAACGTGTTTTTTCCATGTTATTTTCCATAGGAAACTTTAGACACAGCTACAGCCCGAACTGCTGAATGGAATTACACCAAATTTGGCAAAAAGGTAGCCCTTGTTTCAGAAAGAGACCTTTTAGTTAAATGATGTAAATCCATTCAGTAGTTCCTGAGAAATTAAAAAAAAAGAGTTCAAAAAATGCATTTCCCATAGGAAACTTTAGACACGGATACAGCTCGAACTCCTCAACGGAATTACACCAAATTTGGCAAAAAGGTAGTGCTTGGTTCAGAAAGCACCCTTTTTTTTAATGGTGTAAATCCGTTCAGTAGTTGCTGAGAAAATCAAAAAATAAAAGTTTTGATATATAGAGGCACAGAGGATCCGCGCACCCTCCCGACCACGAGCTTTATTCTAATTGGCTGTCAACACTCCAAACCAGGAAGTGTTGGCAGCCATCTTGTGCCTCGGTAACCGAGTCACAAGAAAAGAGAAAAAGAAACACGAAAAATAAGAAAAGGGGGCAGGGTAGAAACACCCTGACCCCTAAGCCTGATCAGGGGGTCCCACAAGGACCCCAGGGCCAAAAAAGCATTTTTTTTAAATCGGTGATATTTGCGCACCCAGCGCGAATTTCGGCCAAAAATACAAAAAAAACGAAGCGCGGACTCCCGCGCTTCGATATTATTTAGCCCCCGGGTGGGCCAAGTCCTGGGGGCATGATGAAATGTAATTGCGGGGGTCCAGGGGGACCCCTGCAGCCCTGGGGACCACCACCCCCGGGGCTTTTCTTAAATATTTGCGGGGGCACACGGCCCCCCTGCAGCCCTGGGGACCGCCAACCCCCGGGGCTTGTTTTTTTAATGTTTGGGGGGGCCTCCATGGCCCCCCCCAAGCCCCAGAAACCGCCACCCCCTGGGGCTTTTATCAAATATTTGCAGGGGGCACAAGGCCCCCCGCAGTCCCGGGGACCACCACCCCACGGGGCTTTTTTTTTTTTTTAAATAAACCTGTGTGGGGGGGCTAGAGCCCCCCCACATGCCCCGGGGACCTCCCCGGGGCACTAAAATGCAAATTTGGGGGTCCGTTACGGACCCCCGAGCCCCAGGGACCACCACCTCCCCGGGGCTGTGCATTGGATGGGAGGGGGGCCGGCGGCCCCCCTCCTGGAGCCTGTGATGGCCCTGGGGACCGCCACCCCCAGGGCCAGCTCCCTGCAGTGTCCCGGGGTGCCCACCCCGGGACACTGCTGTTTGCTATGGCAGGGCGGGAGCCTCATGGCTCCCGCCCTGTCATAGCAAACTGTGGTTTGGATTTTGGAAGAGAGAGCAGAAACCTGCTCTCTCTTCCAAAATCCAAACCAGATTGCTTCTCCACACGGGGAGCTGCATGTCAGCAGCTCCCCATGTGGAAAAGCAATGCCGGCTCCTGCAGGACGCGGGAGCGGGCGGGACCCTGGGGGCATTGGGGCTCCCCCACGGTCCCCAACGAGAGGCCAGGGCCCTGGGGGATGGGGTCCCCGGGGCAAGGAGTGGCCCGGGAGGGGGGCCACACGGCCCCCCTCCCCCATAATAAAAGTTTAATAAAATTTTTAAAAAACACGCAAAGGCTGGCCCTGGGGGATGGGGTCCCCAGGGCCCATAAAATAGGAAAGGAAGGGGGGCCACACAGCTCCCCTTCTTAAATATAATTTTTTTTTTAAAAGACCGGCATCGCCGAGGCCCCGCCCCCTCCCAGCAACACTCTGCAAACGCACCCTGTGGCACGTTTTAAGTTGGGGAATTAATTCCCCTTCAATACTGGGGGTCCCTGGGGGCCAACTAGCCCACCAGGTACCTCCAGTAAGCGCCACAGGGCTGCGTTGCAGAGAGGTGGTCCAGGCCACGCCCCTTTTTACACCTCTCTGCAACGCAGCTCTGTGGCACTTACTGGAGGTACCTGGTGGGCTAGTTGGACCCTCAGGATTCAAGGGGACTTTATCCCCCAACTTAAAACGTGCTGCGGGGCGCGTTTGCACAGTGGTGAAGGGAGGGGGCGGGGCCTGAGGTGACATGT
Organism: Calotriton arnoldi; assembly: GCA_963921515.1. Lineage (NCBI taxonomy): Eukaryota > Metazoa > Chordata > Amphibia > Caudata > Salamandridae > Calotriton > Calotriton arnoldi. Next base: position 388,226 of record CAWUFW010012575.1, on the reverse strand, counting down.
GTGCAAGTACACCCTGTGGCGCATTTTAAGTTGGGGAATTAATTCCCCTTCAATTGTGAGGGTCACTGGGGGCCAACTAGCCCACCATGTACCTCCAGTAAGCGCCACTGCGCTGCGTTGCAGAGAGGTGGTCCAGGCCACGCCCCTTTTTACACCTCTCTGCAATGCAGCTCTGTGGCGCTTACTGGAGGTACCTGGTGGGCTAGTTGGACCCCAGGGACCCTCAGGATTCAAGGGGACTTAATCCCCCAACTTACAACGTGCCAGGGGGCATGTTTGCAGAGTGGTGGAGAAAGGGGGCATGGCCTTTGTCTACCTCTCACCAATCCCACTGCGTGGGGCTTACTGGAGGTAAAAGGTAGGCTAGTTGGCCCCTAAAGGACCCCCAGCAGTGAAGGGGACTTCAATCCCCATCCAAGAGCGCGCCTGTGAGCGCGTTTGTAGAGTGGTGTGCAAAGTGGCGTGGCCTGGTACGAGTACTTACCAGTGCTGATGTGTGGGACTGACTGGAGGTAATAGGAGGGGAAGTTGGCCCCTAAGGATGTCCTTGGTGGCCAACTACCCCTCTTGTTACCTCCAGTAAGTCCCACACAGTGGGATTGCTAAGACGTCTTCGGAGCCCATGGCCCCCTTCTCTACCACTCTGCAAACGCGCCTCGTGGCAGACTACGGGATGGGGGATGAAGTTCAATTTAGTCCTGAGGGAGTTTGGGGGCCAAGAATCCCTCCTGGTACCTCCTGCAAGTCCTACGCAGCGGAATTCCTGAGCGCTGGTCGGACGCCCAGCACCCTTTCTCCACCACTCTGCAAACGTGACTACTAGTTAAAGTAGCATATTTCTGCACCTCTGACTTAGAGGTAGTTTTAATCCCCCTGCCCTATTATGTACTAGGGCCTTACAGAGGAGGTCATGCTAATCACAGGGGTACCCCAACGCATAGTGTTCCCTAGTGTATGTAGGTGTTTTCACTGTATTCTAAGTGTCTTTTAGCATAGCACTGGCTCTAGGCCTGGTTAGTCAGAGTTAGTTACCACCAGTACCCGTCTGAAAAAGTTGTGGGCACAGGATGATTTTGCAACAAGGCCTCTTTCTGCTCCTCTGTTGGTTCTTTCTGCACATGTCTTGCTTCTTCCTGCACTTTTGTTCGTCTTTGTCGACTTCTGTTGCTTCTTTCTGCATTTCTTTTGCTTCTTTCTGTGCGTTTTTCTTCTTTCTTCACGTCCTACCTCTATAAGCATAGTTAGAAACTAGCATTTAAAAAACCTTTGAAATTCACTTAAAAAAACCATAGGTTTCAGGCACGTTATAGTTAGAAATTAGCATTTAAAAAACCTTTGAAATTCACTGAAAAAACCATAGGTTTCTGTCAAGGTCAGTGGTTACTCACAATGCCGGCACTCCCAGGAGCAGAACGACGATATTTTCCAAATTCCACCATCGGTTTTCCCACAGCCACCTACTTAGTAATTACCAGCGGCCGCGTGAACCCCGCCGGGGAAAGGGGAATGGGACAGAGAAGAGACTGCCTGGTCTTGGGCGCTTCCACCTCCTTCTTACTTCTGTATTCCGTTCTGTTCTTTTCTTACACCCTCTCTATCTTTTGCCAACTTGTGGAAGCACTGCAACAGAAGAACACATGTTACAAATTCTCTTCTACCTTCCCCCTCACTCCCCCACTCTCCCCTTTGGCTCTTTCCTTACCCCGAGTGTCTAAGGCCTTCGCTCCTCTTCTATTCTTTCAAAGGCAACTTTTTAATTCCTCTGAACTCTGTATGACAATGATAATTTTATACTTTAAAACATTATAGACTTTCTTACTTTGTCTCTTTCATTCCTTTATTCTCTCACACACTCTGCCTTACTTTCTCTTCTTCGTTAATTCGCTTCCGTTTGATCCGTAAGTTCTTCTGTAATCAACGCCATCAACAGGACGACGAAGGAGGTCAGGAACTGAGATTCTGGATGGTGAGTATGATACTATTGCTTTTATTTCTTTCTATTTATTTTTTCCTCTAACTATTATTTTCTCTTGCCTATTCCCTAACTAACTAACCGACGAGACGAAACGCTCTATCCTACGCATAAGCCTAGCTCCCAAAACTACTCTATTTCTACCTAACTAGAACCCTGTCTTTACTCAACTTAATCTAGAAATTCCGTGGGGGGAGTGCGCGGTTCGAATATCAACCGACGCACTTCACAGCTGGTCTAGACCTCGCGCTCGCGTCCAGGAGCGCAAGACTAGACCCGCCACTGCCTCTGCGGTCCTCCCTGTTGGGAGTACTGGAGGAAATGACCGGCTGTGCGCGACGATCACCCGCAGTCTTTTGCGAGCGGGTGATCTCTTAACAACGGGCTCATTACCAGATACGGAGGAGCACTGGAGAGTCTTTGCTCCTTTTTCCAGCACCCTGACAGTTTCAGACACGTTATAGTTAGAAATTAGCATTTAAAAAACCTTTGAAATTCACTGAAAAAACCATAGGTTTCAGGCACGTTATGGTTAGAAATTAGCATTTAAAAAACCTTTGAAATTCACTGAAAAAACCATAGGTTTCAGGCACGTTATAGTTAGAAATTAGCATTTAAAAACCTTTGAAATTCACTGAAAAACCATAGGTTTCAGACACGTTATAGTTAGAAATTAGCATTTAAAAAACCTTTGAAATTCACTGAAAAAACCATAGGTTTCAGGCACGTTATAGTTAGAAATTAGCATTTAAAAAACCTTTGAAATTCACTGAAAAAACCATAGGTTTCAGGCACGTTATAGTTAGAAATTAGCATTTAAAAAACCTTTGAAATTCACTGAAAAAACCATAGGTTTCAGACACGTTATAGTTAGAAATTAGCATTTAAAAACCTTTGAAATTCACTGAAAAAACCATAGGTTTCAGGCACGTTATAGTTAGAAATTAGCATTTAAAAAACCTTTGAAATTCACTGAAAAAACCATAGGTTTCAGGCACGTTATAGTTAGAAATTATCATTTAAAAAACCTTAGAAATTCACTGAAAAAACCATAGGTTTTAGGGAAAGTTATAGTTAGTTGGACATTTTACTCGTACAAAACCAGAGAAATTCCCCCGTTATAGTTAGTTCAGCTAACTATAACTCGCGCCCCCGCAATGCACTGCTGATGACGTCACATATTACATCACTCATGACATGGTCAGTGACATCACTGATGACATCACTGATGACATCTCAAATGATGCACCTCCTTGAAATGCCTGGCTACGGGGTAGGCTGGGTCATTGTTGACAATCGCTCTGAGGTGCTGAAGGATCCGCAGGTGTACTTGTAATTTCGTGCTACCAATGTAGCGCAACCCACAGTTACATTCGAGGATGTATACAGCAAACTCAGTTCTGCAAGTTAGTCTATATCTGATGGTAAGTGGTGCATGTCTGAAGGCCGAGTCTAGCTGCGTTACGTTTTTGCCGAACTTACAGGCTCTGCAACTAAGGCATTTAACAAAACCCTTCCTGTCATCCAGCCAATTCTGCGTGGTTACAATCTCAGGACTGTTTCTGACAAGTGCGTCTCGCATGGAGAAAGCTCTCCTGTAAGTAATGTCTGGCTGTTTAGCCACTACAGGTCCTAGTGTAGGGTCAGATCTGATAATCCCCCAGTGCTTGTTAACTACTGATCTAATGGCTCTTTCTTCAGTGTTATGTGTTATGATCAGTCTGGGGCTGGCTATGCTGTTGGGTTCATTAAGAATGTTAGTGGCACTGATGGACTCTGGGGTGGGTGGTACCTCTAATAATTCTTCCCTGGGAATGGCATTAGCTCTTTCTGTGGCTTTGCGTACAGTGGCTGCTGAGTAACCACGTGCCCTGAATCTTTTGGCTGCTTCACCCTGGCACTCAAAGAGATCATCTTGGGTACTACATATTCTAGCCAACCGTAACATTTCCCCATAGGGAATGCTGGCTATGAGGTGCTTAGGGTGAAAGCTAGAGGCGTGCAGTGTGGAATTGCCAGCAGTAGGCTTGCGGTGGAGCTTGGAGTGTAGAGCGCCATTGGCAATATACAGATTGACGTCCAAGAATTCAATAGAGGTGGCACTGATGTTGGCATATATATATTAGAGAAACACCTTGGCTCTTCGAACCTCCTTCCGGCAAGAAGAGAGACACACGAACTCCAGGGAGATATGGCAATGTTCTTTATTCCTCACAAAAACCTCAGTTCTGACGCGTTTCGGACAACACTTCTCCTTGATCACATACAGAAACGCAGTTCGCCATGTTATTTAAATATGATGTGCATTACACCCACGTGATGTATAGACATAGAGGAAATACTGGCACATAGTAATACTTGATCATTGGTTTTGTCTTTTAAATGTGCACATACTAGTTGAAAGCAGCCAAAATCGACTTAAATAAATAAATAAGTGCACTCTGTAAATACATGGTAAAAACATAGCGATAAATACTGTAATAAATATGGTAAGACATTGCATTGTACCTATAAAAAACGTTGTTAAAATTTCAATAAAAGCATACCATTTACAGTACAAAAGGCATCAGATATAAGACACCCTCCATCAAGACCGTTTATGAGCCCATAAACCGGACTGTGCAAATATCGCAAAAAGCCAAGTAAACAATGACACAAAAGTGCATTACACCGCATATGGTAAGACCTCGCCACTGATACTCTGTCTGCATAAATGCTGTAATTAATATGACACTGCCTCTTGCGATAATATTGTTGCATTCATGATCATGAGGAAGTGCCCAGCTGCGCAGGCCATAAAGTATGTGCAAATATACCAATAAATAAAAAGTGCTATATGCCTATAAAGTGCTACCATGGGTCAAATGACCCTCTAAAGTGCTAGTGCTAAGTGAGACACTCAATTAATACAAACTATACCTGTGGAAATGTTAAAAACCATTGTGTAAGATACATGTTTAAATTGCGGCGCAGCCTAATAAGTATCACACTCAAACGTGTAATTCTACCATCTAATCATAATTGGAACTGTATGGTGGGACATCACAAAGACTCACATGCCCTTTTGCAGTATAGCCGCCCATCATACCTTATGGTCAGATCATGGCCCTTAGGAAATAATGTAGGTTCTCCTTGTTGTTTAGCCCATTAGGAGACTTGCTGTCCAGCTCAAGGATCATTCTCGACTCCAGCTGTCGCAACAGTCTTTCCCTATCCCCTCCTCTCCGAAGTTTGGGAATAGCAGCCACAACAAAGTATTTTAAACATTGGAGGTCATTGTTGTGCTCTGACTTGAAATGTCGTGCGACCGGATATGCGGCATCGTTGTTAACAATAGCGCGCAAATGTTGCAGTGTCCTGACGTGCACCTGTAACTTGGTACTCCCCACATATCTCAAGCCACAGGTGCACGTCAGTACATATACCGCATATTCCGTCCTGCAATTGTAGCTACCCTTGATGATATACCTGTCGGGACTAAGTGGAGTGGAGTAATGCATGGTATTCACTCCAAACGTGCATGCTGTACAAGAAGAGCATCTGAAAAATCCTTGTGTAGGTTGTAACCACATTTTTGTGCTGGCGAGCTCAGGGCTATTTTTGACAATCTGAGATCTCATAGACAAACCCTTCCTATAAGTAATAGTAGGTTCCGCAGGGAGTCTATGTGCGAGTACTCCATCGGTGAGCACGATAGGCCAATTACGCTTAATAATTGACCTTATCTTCCTTTCCTGTTGGTTGTATGTTGATATCAGTCTGGGTGCATCTTCTCCTAGGTTTGATTTCTCATCTACCTCATCTATGGGCAAAAGGGATTCCTGAGGCCTGTCATTAACTTTTTTAACTGCCTCATTTAGAATAGCCTCACTATACCCTCTCATTTTGAATCTGATGAGTGCATCTTCGGTACATTGGTCTAAATCCTCTTGTGTGCTGCAAATTCTTTTGAGTCGTAGGAGTTCCCCAAATGGAATGTTTTTAACTAGATGCTTTGGGTGCGCACTGCTGGCATGGAGCGTAGAATTCCCAGCAGTGGCTTTCCTATGCAGGGTGGTAGCTACTCTTCCATCTTTGATATAAACCCTAACATCCAGGAACTCAATGCTCTCTTTGCTGACCTGAGAGGTAAATTTAAGATTGGCAGTGTTCTTATTGATGTTGTGAATAAAATCAGTAGCACTCTTCTCATCCCCTTTCCACACAATAAAAAAATCATCAATATATCTTAACCAGTGTTGTACATGGCTAAAAAACATATCAGAGTGAGTGTGTTTGAGGACCTGTTCCTCCCACCAGCCGACATGCAAACAGGCATAGCTGGGGGAGAAAGAGGCTCCCATCGCCACACCCCTCTTTTGTATATACATTTCATTACCAAACATGAAGTAGTTGTTGTGAAGACACCAGGAGACCAGACTTAACGACATCTTATTATGATTATAACAATCAAGTGGTCTTGTGTCCAAAAAATGTTTGATCGCATTAAGACCAGTGATATGTTCAATGCTTGTATAAAGCGATTCGATGGCCAATGTGATGAACAATAAATCTTCAGCCCATTGGATGTTGTGCACTTTTCTAAGGAAGTCTCCTGTGTCTTTCACGTAGGAGGGAAGCCGTTTGACAAAGCCCTGTAGAAAAAAGTCCACATATTGCGTGGCATGCTCTCCCACGCTATTGATGGTTGAAATAATCGGTCTGCCCGGTATCGGTGAGGTGTTCTTGTGGACTTTAGGGATCAAATATAGTATGGGAAGTACTGGAAATTCCACATGTAAAAATTGGTACTCCTCCATTGAAATTACTCCCTCTCTCTTCCATTGTAAAAGATTCTTTTTTAGGGCCTCTTTAGCTGAATTGTATTGCTTATGATTAGTTCTCTCATAACAGACCTGATCATCAAGATGTCTGCGGGCTTTCAAAAGATATTCTGCCTGCAGCCAGATCACTATGTTGCCCCCCTTATCAGATTTAGTAACAACCACTTCATGATTTTCACTCAGTTTTTTCATCAATTTAGTGTATTGTAGCTCCTTGAAATGTCTAGAGCGTTTTTTATGCTTGACTCGATGATGTAATTTTTGTATATCTTTGGTGACCCGCTCGTGGAAGATATCTATGGCATCTTTAGGCATGGCTGGGATGAAAGTAGACTTAGGCTTAAAGGGACTCATACCTGCTCCCCGCTGTCTGATATTGGCATCTGAAAGTTGTTCTTGTGTAGATTGACATTGATTGTGCTCCTGCCCTGTCACATAAGTGTTTTTACTGAGTTCATGCATAGCCAATAATGTTGGGATGTCGGAAACTTGGAGCTCCGTGTTAGTACGTATTGCATTTGTATTTACCGATTCCGCTTCTTTCAGCCCCGCCTTGATTGTGAAGAATTTTTTGAGTTTTAATTTCCGAATGAAACAGAAAACATCCACTCTCGTACGTGCATAGATAAAATCACTTATGGGACAGAAAGATAACACCAATGACAGCAATTGTTTCTCCGCTTCTGTAAGAACCATTGGGGAAAGATTGATGATGGTATTGTCATCTGCCTTCATTTCCTGTGCCATTGTGACTTTTTGGGTTTTGCATTTCCTCCTTTTGCGCCTTTCCCTTCTCCTTGCATTTCTTCTTGTTCTGTTTGTCTCTTTTGATTACGCGGTCTCAGGGTCTGACGGCGGTCGAAGGCTAAAAAATCGATCTCTTCACCTACATCAAGTTTTCTGGCCTCTGCTGATGCATCAACACTGCTAATGCTAGTGCCGTCCGACGACATATCGCTAGTAAGTGAATCACCTTCTGACATGGAGATTGCTTCATTTCCCATATTTACCGAGCGCTGTGCTGACGTGGCTGCAGGATTTCTCGATTTGACATTAAGTCTCATTTTCTTCGCGTTTTCATATTTACGCGCAAACGTAAATATCCGACCTTCCTCGAAGTCAGTCTTGTCACGGGAGAACTAATACGCCTTACGAATTTTGATCTTCTCTTCCTGCTTGATTAAATGTTCCTGTATCTCCTTTCTTGTTTTTGTTATGAACTCACTCGGTTCTAACTTGCTCAATTGTTCGTTAATTTGATCTATTTCCACAATCAAAGCTTGTCTGTCAATTTCTGCATATTTCACCAGTATTCTCACCAAATTCATTGATGCCATGAGGTTGCTTTCGCCCCATTCTTTCAACATACTCGGGTTGGGGTTGTCAAAGCTTGGTGCTAAAAGGATTCTGAGCCCCCACGGGATGCTTCCCACTTCCTCATATTTGGTCAGGGATTTGTGTTCCCACCATTTTGTGACTTTGTTCCGCATACATTTTTCCAGATTTCTCAAAAGCGTCTTAGCGTCACTATCTCTAGTTGTTGTAGTGGCATTAGAACCTTGACCACTTGTAGACGCTTTAGGCAGATTGTCGAAAAGTTCTTCCGCCGCTGCCTCTCTTACACGAACTGCGTCCGCTGACATCCTGAGGTATGCCTGTGTGAGTGTTTAGCCTTAGTAATCTAAGGCAGCTGGCCAATGTTGTGCCTTCCACAGCTCCCCACCTACGCTTATCGCTGATCAACTCACCGCTGTGAAACTGCTGCCGACCGATCCTCCGACCTCTCTGCTGCCGTCTCTTGGCAAGTGTAATGACTTCCAGCTGCGTTAGGGGGCTGCCGCCAAAATTCCTTCCGGATCCACTAGACTCTGGTTGTGGGCGGCTGCCTGCTTCCCGGGGAGTGGGTTCGTTAGCGGAAACAACCAACTTCCGTATTCGTATTAAAAAAACACCTTGGCTCTCCAAACCTCCTTCCGGCGAGAAGAGAGACACACGAACTCCAGGGAGATATTTATTTATTTTATTTATTTATTTTGAAAGTTTTATATAGCGCGAACATGACCACCGAGGGTATCAGAGCGCTTTACAAATGATGCATCATAAGGGTATAATACAGATTATGCATCAGAGGGTATAAACATACAAAGCAAAATAGACAGGCGACAAAATCAAAGTCTAAGATATGGCAATGTTCTTTATTCCTCACAAAAACCTCAGTTCTGACGCGTTTCGGACAACACTTGTCCTTGATCACATACAGAAACGCAGTTCGCCATGTTATTTAAATATGCTGTGCATTACACCCACGTGATGTATAGACATAGAAGAAATACTGGCACATAGTAGTACTTGATCATTGGTTTTGTCTTTTAAATGTGCACATACTAGTTGAAAGCAGCAAAAATCGACTTAAATAAATAAATAAGTGCACTCTGTAAATACATGGTAAAAACATAGCGATAAATACTGTAATAAATATGGTAAGACATTGCATTGTACCTATAAAAACGTTGTTAAAATTTCAATAAAAGCATACCATTTTTATTAAGATATATGTTTAGTTAGTGTTCGTGTAGGTTAAGTTGTCTTGGTCCCGTCTACAGATGTGCCTTCAGGGTGGAGGGAGGTTGGTGTTTAATGTATGTTGTTGTGTGTATAGTTTAAGGTAAGGTAGCTAGTTTAGTATTTAAATTAATTAGCTTAAGTTAGATTAGTGTAGGTTAGGATAGTTTATTAGAAGTAGGTTTAGGTTAGGTAGTATATTTTTTAATTAATTGAGTTATAGTGGTTAGTGATTTGTGGTGTCACTGATGAAAGTGAATCAATGAGTTAGAATTTGGATACAGCAGATTCATTCCACCCATACTCTATTGATTATCTCAAAATGGAGTGACGTCATCTTCTAGGGACAGGTTACTGTCATACTGCTGTTTGATTGTGATTTACAAACATGCATGAGATGTAGGCTTGAAAAGTTAATTGTAGACATTGCATTGGGATAGTGTGCTGAATAAGTTGTTACCTTCAATGAAACTGACCAAGTAAAAAACTCCATTAGGCAATGGAGGCATTAAACTCACACTGCATTGGTTCCATGATCTAGGTATGTTGGGTGGTACTTAGGGGCATATTTACAAGCCCCTATCGCCACCCCAACGTCACTTTTTCTGATGTTTTGTTGGCGATAGGTGCTTTGCCGTATTTATAAGCTGTTATGCCACTTTACGTGGCATAACGCCGCCTTGTACATTACCCCTGAGCTGCTGGTGCATCACTTTTAATATGGGAAAAAGTGACGTACTAGCAGAGCAAGGGGCTTGTAAATAAGCCCCCTAGATTTTGACGCTGCCCCATATTTACAAGGGTGTTGTAAACATGGGACAGTGCCAAAACTAATACTACAGTAAACCTGGACTTAGCCTTGCACTACGAGTATAAATGTACGATTTTTCCTTGTTTTTGCAGTTTCCATGTATGCTGCGTTGGACAGAACCCATGGAAACAGCAAAACGCAATCTTTTTTTTATGTACAGGAAGGGACACCTTCCTGCACATGAAAATTACCTTACCTACAATGCAGACACCCTTACACCATGGAGCAAGGGTGCCTGCATTGGGGAAATGGTGGATCAGGTGCTGGAAGGTGCCCGCTCCTGCACATACACTGACAGTCATGTTGTTTTGCTGTCTGGATGTGTTCAGCAAAATGCTGCACAACTATGTATGTGAATCACTCTTTTATTTCCACACCATTTCTCCTCTTACAGCAACGTTAGTACATCATCTTTGGGAATGTGGTGAAGGATCTATCAAGAACTGTCTTTTTGCAGAACAGCCATCACAACACCCATTGTACACCACATTGACACTGAGTATAGGTTCAAATTATACCTCGTTAGCTAGGTAAGGTTAAGCCACTCAAAGTGGCTTAACGCAGACTTGATTAGTGGGCTAAGGCCCTATTCTCACAAGAACGTTATGAAAAGTGACATTCCAGTGACAATGTTGACTCGAAAATTTGAGCCAGTGTGTCATTCACACATGTCCTGTCATCTCACTGCCTATGAAGGAAACAGACTCAGCAGATCACATTTTTGGGTAATGCCCTCTGGATTTCTTGTGCTAGCTTTACTGCTTAGGCAGTGTTGACACCTCTCAAGTTTGATGGTCACAGACAACACACATCAAGGAAATTGAAGTGCTTTTATTTACATGTGTGAATTTGAAAAAGTCAGACTGGACCAGTTCTTTTGACAACAACGCCCAAATTGTATACATAGCCAAGTGATGACCAGACAGAGTCCTTGTGGGGGGACATGTTGAGGAATCAGAGTAGTTCAGCTCAAGAGGAATTATTGCAGTGTCATTGAGGATCAATGGCAACATTGACCATCTATGGAATGTCCTAGGTGAACGTAGCAAAGTCAATGTGAGGACAGTGACTGGTGACGTTCCAAGGCATGATGGTAAGCACAGGGCTAAGCAGAAACTAGCCATTTGACACAGATGAATGCTACAGCTGGCTTCTCCTTATGATTGATGTTTCATCCACATCCTCCTCTGATGTGTGTGGTGCCTCCCGTGAAGGTGCTGTAGGATTTGCAGCAGCCAATGGAGACACAGATGCATTAGGGGCAGAAGAGGTGGATGCTGTAGGTGCAGCAGCATTCATCTGTGCCACCAGATGAGGCATCACTGCAGGGAGGATGAGCTGCAGGGCTTGCAAGACTCCAGCAACTTCATGGTGGTAGGCAGCCAAGTGGGAATCCTGCTTCTGCTCCATGTTCTCCAGGTTCTTCCGCATTGTCCTCAACTCTTTCGCTACATCGCTGGTGCCACTTTGGCAGTGCAGTTGTTGTCTCTGCAACATGACACCAGCGTTGTCAGCCACGAACGGCTGGCGCCCAAGGAGCGGACTGTAGGTGCCTCTGATGGCAGCTGAGTGGTCCCTATTGGGACTGAGGCACCCACGGATCCCACTGAGTTTGGCTGCCAGGCTCTCCAATCCCACCCGCACCTGTTCTGCCATCTCACCCTGTACTCCTACCGCACTACGTTGAAATTGTATCTATGGGTCCTCAGAGTCCAGGTTTGTGGCTGTGGTGGTAAGTGGTGCCTACTGTATGTTTGGCGGGCCTGTGGGGAGGCCATGACGCTGCTGGATCTCCCTGGTTCTGGAGATGGGCTGCCTATGGAGCCGAGCAGCTCTTGAAGGGTGTCCTGGTCGATGGTTGTGAGCTCTTCTTTCACATCATCGTCATCATTGAATAGTGGGACAGGCTGCTGAGCAGGAGGTGATGTTTCATCCTCTGCAATGAAAAGGGCAGATACTGTAGTATGTGTTCATGTTTTCCAAACATTTTGGCATTTTACAATCCAAGTGCATGACACTTTCTATTCTCTTGTATTACATGGAATACCTGTTACACGCAACTTTGTATGTCAGTGTTTAAATTCCATGACTGATACAATAAGGTTGGTAATTGATTTAGAAATGTTCCCTGTATGCCAACAGTGAGTGCAATAGTTATAAGGCCATACTACCCCAGTAACTTCATCTATGCAGACCTTCCTGTGGTGCTGGTTACTTCACCTTATTTACAATGCTGCACTGAGGTACATCACGTAGATACACACCGCACTGGTGAGTATGCATCCTTCCATACTTCAGTCTGTATATAATTGTGGGTCCTTGAGGGCCTCATTTATGAGGTCCTACCGGTATCCTTGTGCTGCCAGTCCATCACTGGTTTTGACATTACGGTGGTACATTGTGCCACAGGCAGATTTATAAGGCCAAGTAAAGCCATGTTACGTGGCGTTTCATGGGCTTATGAATCTGTGCCCCTTTTACACTGAAAAATGCTTGAAAGGGACATTCCTTGGATGTTTCTGGGAGTATTCCTAGCAACATCCATGGCTTTTTGACACTGCCCCAGATTTTTGAGAAATTGTTAGTCTGAGGCTGACCAGAAAACTTACACCGCCCCAGGGGAGGCATGAAGGAGGCACAAGGAAGATTGATATCTCGTAGTTCACATCATTTTTGCTTGTTCTATGTGTGCTGCATTCTGCAGAACACACGCGAAGAAGAAAAAGCCTATTGTGATTGATATTGGGCTGGTAGGTTTCCGTTCCTGCACAAAAGATGATCATCCACGAAATGCAGGCAGCCTTGCACCATGGTGCAAAGGCTGCCTGCATTTGCGCAAGGCATGCCATTGTGCACCGCCACAGGGGAAAATGACAGGAATGCACCATATCTAATGGATACGGCCCATTCATGCCCTTTTCTTTAGCTGTAGGCCTGCTGCGCTGCCCTATGGCTGAAAACATATGAACAATTCGTCTCCAAAAGGGGAATTTTGCACAGGTCCGCTGGGGTTCTCAAGGACTGGTGACAGACCGATTCTCTATTACAAAAGGTGTTCACCAGGGGTGTGTGCTGGCACCCACATTGTTTTCGCTTTATCTCAAGGATGTTTCCTACCTGTACTCCATACATACTGATGCTCGATCTCTGGGGGGCATCAAGACACCGATTCTTCTTTTCGAGGATGACACCCTATTGAATTCCAAAACCCCAAGTGGTCTGCAACTTGCTTTAGATCACTTCTCGGAATTTTGCTCCCTTCGAGGTTTGGAAATCAATTGCGCAAAGACTAAGATAATGTTTTTTAATAAGCATAGATCTTGTAAAGGGAAACTTGAGTTAGGGGATGAGCTACTTTTTAGTGTAAAGATTTTTAGCTATTTGGGAGTGACCATCTCCCGCATCTTTCATGGGAACCTCAGCTAGATTTGCTAACTCTTAAGCACATGCAAATAACAGGAGCCTTAATTAGAGAGTACAATAGCTCCTTAACGAAACCCATTGCCCCGACTTTACAAATTTATGATGCGAAAGCTATTGGTGCCTGTTTTTATGGCTCAGCGCTATGGGGCCTGTCTGACCTCTCCCTGCTGACTAGAGCAGAAAATTGCTTTCTGAGGAAATTGGTCAATTTACAGCAAAGTACTCCTCTTAAACCTCTGATGTTGGACATGGGCCAATGATCATTGGCAGATAGAGCCAAATTGCGGCCCTGGTTATTCTGGAGGAGGTTGAGTTCTCAGCCTGAGATGGCACACTATGGTGACGCATTAAGGGATGTGATGACAGACAAGTTTTATAAAATACCATGGCTGAGACAGGTCCGCAAGTTGCTTGCAGCCATTGGTCTTGGGTTTTATTGGCTCAATCCACTTTTAAGTCCGATCTGGCACCAAGGCTGTTCAAAGCCCATTATTGGCAGTGGGTAGACGAAAATGCAGTTAGATCAAGCTTAGGTCACCCGCTGATTGAAGGCTTCTATGATTTTAAATCAACATTTCATTTGGAAGCATATTGGGATTTAACAACTGTACCCCTAGATAGAAAATTATAGTTCCAATTTAGGTTAGGTACACTGCCCCTAAAAACTTTTACTGCAAGATGGGCCCCTGATGAAGATGACGTTTGTCCAGTGTGCACTGCTGCCTCTGAATTTGTTGGCCACGTATTCCTTCCCTGCACTGGATATGACTGCATTCGCATATCATGGATTAAATCAATATGCAGGCTGTCAGGCTGTTGCCAAACTGCCCTCAAGATATCTTAGATCAGATCCGAACCAGGAATCTGTATGTGCTGTTGCTACGTTTTTGGGTAAAATGTGGATTATTCGTTCAAAGGCAATAATAAGGGCTGCTTGATTACACTGACATCCTTTGTACTGCTTAATCAGTCATCACATCATCTGTCCATGTTTACTTATTGTGAATACATGAATGGTGATCACCCTCACAACTCCACATATGCCCCTTGAACTGTAAAATAACTTGTTTTATTCTGTTGTATTTCTTCCAATCTCTGTATGTAAATAGAGGATTAGGCTGTTAAATGAACCTCTTAACACATTTTTATTTATTAATTGATGATATTTTGTAATGCATGGTTTTATTCTATTTTATATATGCTTTTATGACTTGTATTGTTGAATAAAGCATTGATTGATTGATTGATTGATTGACATATGAATGATGCCCAGAGTTTTGATGTGGACATTCCACTGAACTCCCCAGTGATATTGCCACTGCCACCTATTTACAAGTGTGGCTTGAGGATGAGGCCACTCATGCACTTGAGCTCAGGGATACAGCAATTTCAAGGTCGTTGAGACAAGGTGATTTGTTCCAATTACCATGATCTGAGATGTGTCTATGTGTTTTTATGTGTAGGCACCCATTGACTCCAGGTCAATCCCATAAAGGGATGTTTAAGTGCAGGAAGGAACACCTTCATGTTCATTGACAGTTATACCCTCTACCCAGACCCCCTAGCCCTTTAGTCCAAGGGTGCCTTGGCTGATGGAAGGTAGCTTCAATACACATAGGTACAATTATGAGTGCAGGGGTGAAGCTTTAAGTGGGAAATATGCAGAAAACCCAGATTTTTCATGATGGTGAAGCACGTTGTTAGTAAATTGAACTTAAACACACACTTTGGCTTTCTGTGGTTAAGGTACTGCAAAGTGGCTACATCCTAACCTATGTTTCAAATGGAAACACAGACAGCCTTTGTATTGCATTGTTTGGAGTGTAGGTGTTTGGCAAGATGTGAGTCAGCATAGGTATGTCTTCTGAACACGGATATGTGTCCATTGATCCCTCTGTGCATTTGAGACTGAGATCAGGACAAACAACTAACTGGCACACAGTTATGTGACCCTGTTACTGAGCATTGTGTAATGTGGCTACTGTTCTTGTATATTTTGAGTCTTGTCACAACAGGAAGATGTTGCAATCTGTTAGAGGGTATCATGTGTCATTCAACTCACCCGGGGATGCTTTATTTGTGTTAATGGTGTGATCTGACTACATATACCCCTTAGACCAGATTTAGATTGTGCATGGTGCTGTCAAATTGTTAAAGTGCTCATTCAAATATGTGTCTACAGAAACGGGACTGGGCCAAAGTGGAGAAGTGCGTGACCTCCCTTTATGACTTGATGCAAGCAGGAGGACATGTGAATCGAAGGCATGCTTCACGAATTGGTGCATTGTTGCACAGCAGACCTTTGTTGGACAGCACAGGGGTGTGCACATGGATGATACGTACTGTAGTGTACAGAGTCCTTCGATGCATTAGTTAATGGCTGAATGATTACAGACATCAGTAGGTATGCATTTTCACCCTGCACCCTGGTCTGCAGTGCTGCCTGTCGATTGCTGGCCAGTTTCTGCTTGGTGTGGCACTTGGCATCATGCCAGCACTTCTTGCAGTCGATCAGTGTCCTCTTTACTTCTGCTACAGCGTTCACCTGCTGACAATGGACTGCCAAATGGCATTTTTGGTCCCCAATGACACCTTGGAGCTGACGGAGAGTAGGTGTTGATTCTCAGTCACCTCCACAATCAGTATCTCATTTTCCTCCTGACTGAATCTGGTTTTCCTTTTCCTCTTCCCCTTCCCCTGAGGCTCTGGCTGGTCATCCTGGCTGTTGGGGGGGGTTAGAGGGGGGTTGTTGTCTGCTGCTGCACTGGTTCCAGGCTGCTCGATTTTGCATTGGGGGCTTTTTTTTGTTTGTTGGAGGTTTTTTGTGCACTTTTTCCTGACAGATGCAAAAAAAAGTGAAGTCCGGCTGGCTAACATGAGTTTTCTTGCCACTAATTGGCTGGCTATCACTTTTTTCACGTTAGCGTCAAGATCTTTATTGACGTGACGCTCAGGTTAGCAGTAACTTTTTCCGCAGCGAGCTGAGCCTATTGCCATGTAGCAATGTATTGTACATACGTCGCAAACATGGAGATAGTTTTCGGCGGTACACAGCATTAAAAAAATTGCCGCTAAGCAACGTCAATTTTGCTTTGCAGCAATTCTTGTAAATATACCCCTTTGACTGCAGTCTCCATGACTCAACACCATGAAATGTTAAGTCAGCACAGATATTTGTTTGTCCTCAAGCTCGGTGAGAAAGTCAAATGCATAATGGCTGAAATAATTGTTCTTAGCTATCGGCAATTAGCCTGGGCAGTCTTCCAGCCCACTCTTTTTCATTCTCTGTCCTACCGCCCTACTCCAAAATAAAGAATTCAGTTGAAGCTGCTAGGCCTCATTCCTAGTAATCAAAAACACAAGCATACACAGGTCTAGTTTGGCCCTGACAGGGCTGACCCATGAACTGCAGCTTGAGTTCTATGTCACAGTGGATTCTGGGACTAATGTCAGGACATATTCATCACACTTAGGAAATCTCATTTCGAAAACATAAATATAATGGGTGGAATGCCTGAACTACTCTTAACCAATGGCAGTTCCTCAGGACAGCACTGCAATTCATGGCTATTTTAATCACAGTGGCTCTACAGACAGGGACCAATCATCTGTACATTAGACTTGATTCGGCTCTGATTGATGCAGTCGACCTGAAATGCTAGGCCTCAAGTTCAAGACAGCTCATCTCTCCTTGCAGGCTGGTTAACTGTCAGCAAGGCAAGGAGGAGCAGCACTGTCTTCTCATCTGGGCTAAGGCTTAGTGCCAGTCTCCGATTGAACAACAAATCTAAAGTCCTGGTCCAGGGGTCCCACCTCCACTTAGCCAGTGCTGACGAACTTTCTTTGCAGGTTAAGGTGATTACAAGGTACTGACACCCAAGGGCAATACGTGTTTTCTCAAATAACTTTATCACAATGAACTGAGTGCAGTTTGACAGTGATCATTGGACTTCAAGTAGGATGTTATCATATAACATAACGTGCATTTGTAAAGCGCACATTCACTCAGAAGGGTATCTTGGCACTAAATAACAGATGTTTTATTGTTTTATTATATGTATAGTACAGTCAATCCATCACGGTTTGTAATATGAGGCAGTTGCATTTAAAAACTGTATCTGTGAAAAATAAACCATTTAACAAACATCACAAGCCTGGGTTAGCCATTCTAGAGTAGTGAAAAATAAAAAGTAAGGAGTATGTTGATATGTGCGTATAGGAGCTCAGGGCCTCCAAGGGGATATTACACATTAAGGTGGCCAGTATCTGAGAGATCATGGTGGGGCAATTAGGTGCTCAGTGAATGACTGTTAAGAACTCAGGTGAAGGTTCACCCTTATCTTATCTCATCCATTACCCCGATAGGTATTTTGGTGTTGTGAGCTGTAAACATGCATGGCAATTACGGGTCCTACCTTGGGTTCAAGGAGGCCTGGTGTTTGATTTGGCTTCTAGTCATGCCAGGAAATCATACCACAGCCTACAGCCCGACAGTGTATCAATTTGTGCCAAGGCCAACTTTCGTAGGTCTCTCAGCCATTCTCCCAGGGTTAGAGCTGCAGCCGCTTTCCAGGACATTGCTAGGCACCACTTTGCCAGAACCAGGGCTAGGTCAATAAATCTACATGCATGTCTCTATCACTTTAGCTATTAGTCTTCCTGTCAGTACAGGCAGCCAACTCAGTGTCACCTTTCAGAAACACTCTATTAGCTGTCAGAGCCACAACCATATGGATAAACACCAACTCTGTACATTGACATCTATGACAAAATGTGGACACCCCAAGGTACATGTGCCCTATGCCGTTGGGAGTGAGGTATGTGTGGTGTATATAATTAAAGAGAGACAGCGTCTGAGGGGGTCATCATTGAGAGAAGAGTTGCATAAGAAGCGGGAAGGGATTCCACTTCTGGAGAAGACGTCGTGTTGGCAAACGTGGGTGAAGACGCCACCGAAGACAAGGAGAACCCTGAAGTGTGGTGTAAAGACTGGTGGACTCCTGAGGACACACAAGAGCCGCCACAACTCTGGAGAGTTGCTGCAGGAAGCGGTACGTGACTCGGGAGAGTGGAAGGCTGGGCAAAGCGGGTGGCGGGTAGTTATTTCAGTCCCTGAGACCCGGTGTGGGGAAATCTCCATGCACAAAGCATTCTGTTTTTTGGTTCGTTAGTTTAAATAAACCCCTTCCTTCATGGTCCATTTAATAATTCCTTCATGAGGTGTGGTGGAAGCAAATGGTGCTAGACTCAGCTCATATATTTACGACTCCCTTTTGTTCTCCTTTTCTTCCCTTGTTGGTGAGGCAACCCTTGGGACTCCCACCAGGACTCAATAACCACCCCCCCAGAGGACAACAGAACAAAAGAAGAAGTGAGGAAACTTCTCCACAACCCACCAACATCCCGAGAGAAACAGAAACCAGCTATGACAGTCCTCAAGAAGTTTACATAGACCTGTGGCTATCAGTTGTTATAAAATTGTCTAACCTACTACCAAAATAAAACCTTAATATTTATATCTTTACAGCCTCCTCGCTTCTGTTTCCACCCGTCCCTCCAACACCAATGTATCAACACAGTGCAGGGAATGCTACAAACATCAAGCATACACAGTCAAACAACAACAGAAAGTGGGAATACCTCCAAATATGACACATGTGCCATTGGAATGACCAATAAGCATATGTCATGCATCACTAACACTGTGCATGAATCATCCTACAACACAGCACTGATCTGACAATGCTATAGTCACATAAGCACAAACAATGACACATATCTCAGCCATGGGCCAACTGGCAAGACAGCAGCACACAACAACGTGTATGTAGGACCATGTACCTTCCAATGCAATGTCAATAAAGTGTTGATGTCACATGCACAACAACATTAGTGTGTCATGGCAATGAAGGGGTAGAATGGGCTACATCCTCATCCAATAACTCTTGCTCTGTGTTCACACCTCCAAGACAGAGAACAGACATACACATGAGTGATGTGCTACAGGGTCTACAATAAGTACAGCCCAAACATGCTAACAACATGCAACCTATGGCAACAGGAATGGACATTGTTTTGTGTCATACGGACATGAAAATAATTATTTTAGCCCCCAGAAGGTGCACCACCTTGAACTGGATCATGACTACAAGTTTACTCATGTCAATTACATGATGTGTGTAATTTTGCTCTTCAGCACAACTACAACAATAAAATAGCCACACATCTCAGGCACAGTTGAACACATAGACAAACATGCTTCTAAGAATAAATGTTAATGTCACACAATGTATCTCTCAAGCAATGTACAAATACTCCTCATGAAACGGTGTTGGGCAAGCTGGCCAGCCATCATGTATGGTTCATGTAGCAGTACAGTGTGGACAACAAGCCACTCCACTCCAGTCAAGAGTATGCCTGACAGAAATACCTGTCCCAATAGCATCCATGGAAATCCTATGTACATCCAAGAGCTCAATAACATGTGGGGATGATAGGCTGCACCACATGGTTGCCTCATGAATGGCAACATGGGCAAACAGATCACATGTTCCATATTGTCCATGAAAAACTGTTTGGTACAAGCAGTCTGTTTACGGCTAATGTGTAGATACAACCCCTGGGCCTCCTCTGCTTCACACCCAACCATCTCCCAAACTTAAAAACTACACCAGGCCTCAAATCACAACATCCTCTCCGAGTCACTGACTCAGCCAGCTTTATCCTCGGTCAGTCCAGATCATGCAAGCCTGGGTACAGCATGGTACTCTAAGTATGCATTTGAAACTAAAGATACAGGAGATGCAAGTGGACCCTCTTAGTTGCCTACTCACAGGTCCCCTGCATCACAAGTCTTGTAGAGCAGATGGACCTCACCCTCGACATCGACGGACAGCACAACCTACTCAGGCATAATGACGTTGAGAGGAACTTCAAAGATATAGGATGTCTCCCCTGTCAGCCAGTGTCCTCTTGGTGCATGTCATGCAATGCACACCACCCTTTGTACAGGATCAGTAGCACCTTGAATGATCAACACAACAAGTTGCACCATGTGTATTTCTCATGTTACAATGTGTAAACCTATAACATGCCAATCCTTGCCACCAGATAATAGTCATTGCTGACGCACTGATGGCAAGAGCCAGGGCCCACCATCTCACTCACACTACAGGCATTGACATCAATGTCAGTCTGCTATAACTGCAGCATCTGTGTCTAACCACCTGGGTCTCATACAAAAGCAGAGCGTGGCCTCCAGGCCATGCGGACTGTTTGCGCTTACAGGCATCGGTAGCTTTGCTGTTGCAAGGATTGTGACATGCAAAGTGCTGCATTGCTGTTCCAAAATAACAATGTCATATTCACCTGTGAATCTGGTCCTACAACATGGTTGTACAAGGCTCAGTGGGGCTTGATGACCTATGCATAATTTTGGAGTTGGCTGCTCCATTCTGCTATCTGTCACACACATTTAAGTATGCATTATGTGAGGTGTCCCTGTAAGCTCTTGTAGTCCTTAGGGGATCAAAAATATGGGATGGCACACTAACATCAATGAATTGTACTGCTATCTGTCCAGCCATAAAATCATTGTCTATACCAGCTACTATTTGCTCATTGCTGTCATACTAGACTGATCTTAAAATGTTGCTTGCACAAAAAGATCCTTACACCATGTTGTAGGAAGGTAGGATCTGCATCTTATGGTTACCCCCACATTTTGCTTAATGTTGCACTGTTTTTAACTAGTCTGACTGGGATACTGCTAATCAGGACCCCAGTCTATCTGCTTTCTCCTTTAAATTGTTACACATGTACTTTGGTACACTCCAGATTGGACACTGGGGTACCCTTATAAGTCCCTAGTATATGGTACCCATGTACCCAGGGCACAGGTACCCAGAGGCCTCCCATGGGCTGAAGCATGTATTATGCCACCAATGAGAGGCCATGCAAAATGGAACTACAGGTCTGCTACTGCAGCCTGTGTAAGATGGTGCTTGCACCACTTACTTTAGACATAGGTTCACTATATCTATAGGTCACTACACTTAAAACTTATAAGTCACCCCTATAGCAGGCCTTATCAATCCTGAAGGCAGGGTGCTGGGTTTTTAGTGAGAGGGTGCCCCTGCATCAGCAGAGCCTCTCTACAGCCTTCGGAGACCATTCTCCCGGGTTGTCTGTGACTCAGCCGGACATATAGGGAGAGGTGCATTATAACCTCGTGGTAAATGCTATCTTGAAAACAGCTGCATAGAAACATATTGTTTTTGGTATCAAACACCTTGGAATCATACCTCCACACCGGTAACCAGTGTGGGAAGTATGATTCTACCCTTCTGAAGCGAGCCTCGTGGGGTCACTGGTCTATCCGGTGCCAGCCTTCTCGACCTGGATAGCACAAAATGGATGCTACCAACCAGAGTCACATTTCTGCCCTCCTGCTGCTGAGCCAAGCTTGAGCAGAGGAAGGCAGCACAATAGGCATCCTGTCACAGGGAAGTGTGACCATCTCCCAGACAGAGTTTAGTGTATTGGAGCTGGATGGGTGCACTCTGAGAGTGCCTGAAAGTCTGCACTGGGGGCACACTTGGTGTCCCTGTGCATAGTCCAGCTCAAACCAGTTCTGGGAGCCATTGGCTCCTGCTCTGGCGCAACACTGGACAAAGGACATGGGTGTAACCACCCCTCTGTCCTGACCCTCCCCTTGGAGGGACCCCCGAATCTGTCCAACCCTCTCCTGTGGGTACAAAAGGGCTTACCTGGCTGTAAGACTTTATATTTTATGTTGACAAGATTCTACAAGAAGAAACCACTGACCTTCGACCGTCTGGATACTCTGGACTTCGCTGGACTTTGACTGGGCCCAACTTTGTCCCCCTATACGTCCAAAGCTTTGTCTGTGCCCTTGCTTCATACAGGCTCTATACAGGGCCTGTGGTGCACTAAGGACAACTTAAGAATCTCCCTTGGAGTGAAGGAGTCACTCCCCTGCACTAGCAGGCACCTCAACACAACTGACCCGTCTGCTGCTCCCAAGCTCCTGCAGACTCCGAAGATTTCAGCAACACAAGAGGTGGATTTTTGAAGGTCCCTGAGGTTGATATGCCCTCTCAGCAAGTTTGAGGCTAGTGTCCCTCGTGGGGACTGCATAACCCAAACCCCTGTGCACTGTCCATTTGCAGTTGCATATGCTTGTTGGTAATTCCCGAGCTTGTGCATTGGACTTGGTGTAGTCCTGACCCAGAGCAGTATTTGTACCAAAGAACTCCGGCTTCCTCGCACCGAGTGCTCCGTGGGATGGTAATTTGCAATCTTGCTCGAGGTCCCCTTGCAACTCCTGGTAATTCGGCCTGTGGCTTCCTGCATGGGTTGCTTTTGACAAGGCTTGTTGGTGCTCCAGCCAGACATCGACCCCTCAGCACTCGACATCCTTTGTGTGACAGCTCGCATCTGGCTCCGGGTCATCGTCGACATCTCCTGGTCCTCGTGGCTGCAGAGTCAAGCATCCCTTCTTCGCACCTGAAGCACCCGACATCGTTGGGCATTCGTCTACCGAGCCCCTGGTCACTCTGAACTGACCCAGACTCTGTCCCCTCTGCTTTCAGGTTCCTTCCTTCCAAAATCCAGGCTTGCATTCCAGTGTACCCTTTTCACCTTCACGGCAGCAGTGCTTCTTCATAGCCCTCCATTGAGAACGACGGCGGTTTCCGACACTACTCCAGACCTCTGGGATAGGTAACTCGGGTACTATGGTATCCATGGGTGGGGTGGCTCTTCAACCTCTTAAGTTCCAAAGGGTTTCCTCGAAGTCCTCCTAGGAGGGTCCTTAAACTGTAAAATTGCAACCACGAATTCCCCATAGAATTGTACGGAGCCCGCGGTCATGTTAGCACACTGCACCCGTCCTCCGTGGGGTCCCTATCTACTCACCTTGGGTGGTTCCTTGGGGTCCCAGCGATTCTACGTGCTCTAGACCTTGTCTTGACTCAAGTCGTGATTGTTATACCACTATTTTAGTATATGGTTTCGTCTCCCCCTGGAGCCCACTGTATATTGTGCTACTTACAACTGTTCTGTTGATCTCGTTTTGTGTGCTTTGTGTTCTATCCTCGTGTAGAGGTTAGTAGAGAGTGTAATATTAATAAATACCTATTTTTATATAACTACTGTGTGGTTCTCCTTTCATTTGATTAATTCCGGAGGTGTTATTCTGGTAAAACAAGCTGCTTTACATTCCTTCAAGATTAAGCCTGAAGGCTGCTCTCCACAGCTACCACTTAGGATAGCTTTCTAAAGGTTATCTTTGACCTCATACATCATAAGGGTCGTTTGGACTGGTGCAAGGTGCCCACTTTAATTAGTGGACAGCATATACCTGGCCAACTTCTCACATTGCACAAGAAGATCCTTACACCATATAACATCTGTTTTTGCATATTTTGTAATGATGACAATGGATCCGGTCATTAGACACCAGTCATAGATCATGTCATGCATAGCGCAGCATGAAATGCACAGACCTATCCATTGGAAATATGGCCATGAGTGCCTTTGCACGAACCGTCGTCAATGTGCACCTCTGTGCCTCCAGCTAATCAAATACTCAAATGTGAATGCTCAGTCATAGCTGCATATTGTATGCTGCATCACTAATCTCATATACAAATAGTGACTGCTTGTTGGTCAAGTACATGTGTGTAGCAAGCTCATCTAACTGGCACAGACATTACAGCATGGCAGCTCATGGCATGTCAGACATCTTATTTTGCTCGACCTGTCGGCTTTGTTCAACACGGTCGATCACAATCTGCTACTCAATCGTCTGAATTCTATTGGCGTCGCGAATAATGCTCTAGCACTGGTTTCCTCATTTCAATCTGGTAGAAAACAATTGGTTGCCTTGGGTAGATACGAATACCCTTCTTTTGTGCTCCCCTGCGGGGTTCCACAGGTCTCTTCAATGAGTCCTACCCTTTTTTAATATTTACGTGTCAGAATTAGCAGCATTAATCAGATCCTTCGGCTTGGAACTAACATCTTATGCAGCCGACACTCAAATAGTCTTGTCTGTTTTGAAAAACAGTATGCCGCAGGTCAAAAGATTTAAGGAGTGCATGTCGGCAGTCAGCTCATGGATGAGCTCACACTGCCTCAAGCTGAACTCAGGAAAAACTGAGATGGTCCTCTTTGGCAACTTTTCCCCAAGCTGGTCACAGATCTTGTGGCCGGACAAATTGGGGGCAGCACCTATTCCAGCTCCCAAGGCTAAGAACTTGGGTGTGATTATTGATGAGTAACTGAACTTCGAGGTACAAGTCAACGCCGTCCCCTCATCTAGTTTCTTTTTACTAAAGGTGATTAAGAACATCCTACCTTTTATTCCAGCAGATAGCAAGAAAACTGTGGTAACATCATTAGCTCTTGCCAAACTGGACTATTGCAACGGGATCTACCTTGGCATGCCAGAGAAGCAGCTACGTGAGCTTCAAACGTTTGAGAATGTCGCTGCTAGGCTTCTGCTAGGGATTCCTAAGTTTCAATCGGTTGGAAAGCACCTTCAGAAGTTGCAATGGCTCCCAGTCAGGAGCTGCATCATGTTTAAGGTCCTTTGTATTACTTACAGGGCACTTCACAGCACCGGCCCTCAGTCCTTGAGGCGGTCATTGCACTGGTATGCCCCAAATAGATATCTCAGTTCTGAAGGAGCGAAACTGATGCTTATTCCCAGATTCCACAAAGCCAATTGGGGCGGTAGGAGTTTTATAGTGGGGGCTACGAAGCTCTGGAACAGCCTCCCCAATTCTATAAGAACTCTTCCATCTCTGACAGCCTTCAGGAAGGCCCTTAAAACCAGCCTGTTTAACAAATAGAGGCCCCTGCTCATTCTGGACCACTAGCACCAAGACACCGTTTTCAGTATTCGTGCGCCTTATAAATTTTAATATCATAACAGCAATGTGTGATATAAGACTCTCACATGTAGTGTGTTGGATATGGCCCTTTTTGCAGGGTTATCCCCAAACTTTTTGAGTCTTCCTCCTATTTTTTTCTGACCTGTTGTTAGCTTTAGGACTCTGGGCACTTTACCACTGCTAATCAGTGCTAAAGTGCATATGCTCTCAGTGTAAATTGTTATTATGATGTGTTATCCATGGTTGGCATATCTGATTTACTGATAAGCCCCTAGTAAAGTGCACTGAGTGTGCCAGGGCATGTAAATCAAATGCTACTAGTGGGCCTGCAGCACTGATTGTGCCACCCACATGAGTAGTTCTGAAAAGGTAACTCAGGCCTGCCATCGCAGTGCCTGTGCACAGTTTGTAAACTGTCATGTCAACGTGGCAAGTGCACCCACTTGCCAGGCCCTAACCTTCCCTTTTCTTACATGTTAGTCACCCCTAAGGTAGGCCCAAGGGCCCCCTGTGGGCAGGGTGCAGTGTATGTGAAAGGTAGGACATGCCCTGATGTGTGTGTGGCATGTCCTGATAGTGAAATACTGCCAATTACATTTTTCACTGTTGTAAGGCTATCTGTTCCCATAGGATAGAATGGGGAGTTTGCTTATAACATCTTATAAGCATAACTGCCCCTGGGAACCAGATAGGAAAATAAAGTTTAGTATGCCTGAACTCAAAATGTTAAAATGCATCTTTTAGTGAGGGTGATTTTTACATTCTGTGTTTGAAAATACCACTTTTAGAAAGTAGGTATTTTCTTGCTTAGCCATCCAGTTTGCCTCTTCTAGGATGTGTATTGACTGTCTGGCTTTGGAGTGACAGGGGCTGGGGATGTGCAGTGGCTCCAGAGAGTCTGGTTGAGTCAGCGCTAGGCTGAATAGGCCTGGTCTGCATTTGGAGTGTTGGGGGGAGTAGCACCTGAACCTGAATAGGGCTGTGCATGCCTTCCACAATGATGGCTCCACCCCCCTTTGGTGTGTCTGGAGCCAGAGCTCACACTGACAATGGAGGTTGTTGGGCACTTGCAAAGTGCCCCTCAGAACTGGTTGGACTGGGCTCAGAGCCCTGGGCCAGGAGAGAACAAAGAGATTTACTGTATAAAAAGAGGGGCCCAGACTCCAGACCTTTAGATCATCCCTGGAATTCAAGAGGACCCTTTGCCAAGAAGAAGAGCTGGAGAGACTGTGGAGAAGTGCTGCCCCTTTGCTGTGTGCTGTGTGAAGTTGGCCTGCAGTTGCTGTTTCTGCCAAGGAGAGGAGAAGGACTTTGCTGTGTGCTGCGTCCCCTGCTTGAAGGAGATCTCCAAGGGCCTGTGTATGCTGGCCTCCAGTTCTTAAGTCTCAGGGACACAAAGACTTCACCCCCAGCTCCCCTGAACTCTGCTGCTGTGAGTTCTGACCTGCCAGGAGGTGCCTGTGCCAGTATTGGACCTCTGGAGGTTGTTGCTGCTGTTTGGGAGCTGGAAGAGAAAAGGAACTTGAAAAACTACAAAAAACGACGCATCGCTCTTCTAGCGGCTGTTTTTCTGATGCACCTCCACGGCGCGAGAAGAATTTCCATGCATCGCTGTGCCGCTACGAAAACCGACGCAGCGCCTGTCACAACTGCAAAAATGGATGCATCGAGGGATCGCGGCTGAAGAAAACTGACGCAGTGGCGCTCGCCGCCGCTGCATCGATTACCGATGCATCCCGGATTTCCATGCATCGCACCTGTGCGACAAGTTTTCCCAACGTATCACCTGCGGACCAGAACCCTCACGAAGAATCGACGCATCACTTCCCCCTACAGACCAGATTTGAAGCATCACTTCTCCTGCGTGCAGCAGAACTGTCGCATTGCCTCCCTAAGGTCTCAGGTACTGACGCATCTCTTTATTTTGGACGCTTCTTCACTCTGCGGCTGTTTGGCCTTGTGAATTTTGACACAACTACAGGTACTTTGTGTAAAAGCCACACATACATAGTTTACTATGGTACAAGTTCTTGAAACCTTTTGAAAGTCATATTTTTAATTGTGTATGTTGGATTTTTGTCGTTTTGGTCTTGTTAAGTTTAGATAAAGATATTTTATTTTTCTAAACTTGTGTGCTGTCCATTTGTGGTGTTTTTTACTATGTTACTGTGAGTGTTGGTACAAATACTTTACACATTGCCTTTGGGATAAGCCTGTCTGCGCATGCCAAGCTACCAAGGGGGTGAGCAGGGTTTATCTAAAGTGTGTATCCCCCTTACCCTGACTACAAGCAAGGGTCCCTATTTGGAGAAAGGTACCTACCTCTGCCAACTAGATACCCCCATTTCTAACATAGTGACACATACCACCAATGCTAACCTTAATGAGTGACACTGAGGCATGCTTTTTCTTACACATATGACCAGTCATAGACAGACATCGATGTGAGAAATTAGTGCCTCTTGACAGCTCAGGATCACTCATATCAGGACAGTCCAGATAGACTACACTCCAGTACACCACACAGATCACATATCCATATTGTGTTGTTAGGCCTGCTAAATCAGGAAAAATTGTATATATACCTATCAAGTAGCAATTTGCAGTTAAAATTTTAACGCAAATCCATGTTAGCATTAATATTTTTCATAACCGCCATGGAAAGTACTTGCAAAATACATGTATATAGAGGAAATATTCCCACTTACCCCATAGTGGGTAAAATTTCACAGCAAAGTCAGAAAACGGGCTGCAAACGGCCAGGAAGTGATGCCAGTCTGCATCCTGTTCCATGGAGGAGTACTGTACACTTTCAGTTTCTCTTTCAACCACACTATTATTGTCTGTTGAGAGTTGTGGAGGTGTTGCAATGTGTCTGCTGGTGTTGGTGTGTTGGAGAGTGTTTCTGTGCGTGGTGTACTATCCATACTGTCCTTGTTGAGTCCTGTGTCTTTGTCCATATGTGTTTTTTGCGACTTTGTGATTGTTTTGTCGGGAGTACGTCTTAGGGGTATCTTTGTATTTTATACAGTTATTAGGGGTAATTTGTGGGTTATTTTTCTTTTTCTTGGGGTCACTTGTGTCTTGGGAGATGTTGGGTCAGAGTAGGGAGGGCATGATGTCTGAGGGGGCCTTGGGGTCTTCCTATGGCTAGTAAAGTTTTATTTGCCACAGATTGTTGAGGCTGGGGGACATATCCTCCAGGGATACAATGTAAAGATCAGGAAGGTCAGGTGGGAGCACATCCGAGAAAAGATGATGAGAATGTTTGTTCTGGACAGGACTGTGAGAAGTTGGCCTGGTATATGCTGTCCACTAATTATAGTGGGCACCTTGCACCAGTCCAAACAACCCCTTATTGGAGATAGGTTAAAGACAACCTTTAGTGAAAGCTATCCTAGTGGTAGCTATGGAGAGCAGCCTTCAGGCTAAGTCTTGAAGGAATGTAAAGCAGCTTGTTTTACCAGTCTATAATCTCTTGAGTGACCAAATGAAAGAGCACCACACCAGGTATATATTCAAAATATATGTATTTATTACTAAACACACCCCTCTAGTCTCTTTATGAGGCTAGAGTTCGAAGTACCTAAGTTATAAGTTATTTAAACACAGTAATAGCACAAATACACGTTTGGGCCCTAGGGGCGTACTCAAACCATATACCAATAAAGTGGTATAAGAACCACGACTGAGCTAGACACTAGGCCTAGAGCCTCTAGAAGTGCTTGGACCACAAGGAACCACCCAAGGTAGTGACACAGGGGACCCACGGGGGACGCGTGCAGTGTAGTAACACAGCCGCGAATCGCCATTAACTTCTATGGAGAAAGTCGCGGTTTGGAATTTAAAGAAAAGGGACACTTAAAGAAGGACTTGGAGCAAACCCTTTGAGAACTAGGTCGTTCTAGAGTCTCTACCCACGGGAGCACCGGAGTACTCTTGTTACCTCACCCAGGGAAGCCGGGTGCATAGGTGCCTTTCGGGGTCGGGTTTCGTCGTCGATTTGAATGGCGATCTGCTGCAAAGTGCTGCTGGCGACCAAGTGAAAAGTGTCCGGGTGGATCCAAGGGTGGATCGGTGATCTGAAGAACCTGAAAGCAGAGGGGACAGAGTCTGGGTCACTAGCCAGTGACCAGGAAGGCGATGAGCAGATGCCCACCAATGTCGAGTGCTTCAGGTAGGTTGACGGTCATCTTGACTCTTCAGCCACGAGGTCCAGGAGGCGTTGTCGGCGACCAGGAGCAGGATTCGGGCTGGTACACGATGTTTGTCGAGTGCTGAGGTGTCGGCGACCGGATTGGACCCAACAAGCCTTGGCAACGGCAAGTCTCAATGAAGATGAAGATTGACGATGATGCAGACCAGCAAGGTCTGAGGAACTCACCCAGCAAGGGTAAGTGAGGGAAAGCCTGGAGCAACCAGAGAGCCCAAGTGGAAAAAGATTGGCCTTCGTGAAGGGCTACTAGCCAACGGGCTAGCGACCGCGAAGGAGCCTCGAGACGGTGCACGTGGAGCTGGCTCACAGGACACTCGTGGAGTGGAGGCCAGTGATCTTCGGTGCAGTTGGTGCTGGAGGCTGGGGCTACTCGGAGCCCAAAGCACGACTTTGTGGGAGACCCAGAAGAGGATGCACTTGCAATTGCGTGCGGTGTCCAGGGGTCACGGTTCCACGTTACCCACGACAGCTACGGGCCTCAGCTTTGCTGGGGACTCAGGGCAGCCTCGGGGAAGTCTGGAAATCCACCTCTGGTGATGCAAAGACTTTGGTGTCCGACGGGAGCTTCAGCGATGCAGACCGGACAATTGCTTCTTTGGTGCCTGCCAAGCAGGGGAGTCACTCCTTGACCCCAAGGGAGATTCTTCTGTCCTCTAATCTTTAAGTAGAGCGTCGAAGGTCCAGGATTCTGTGTCAGAGCAGAGTTTCGTCCAGGGATAATCTAAAGTCCTAAGGACTGGGTCCCATACTTATACTAAGTTTAGGGGTTGGACTTACTCTGTGGTCCCACCTATGGGTGGGTCAGGGCAGAGGGGTGGCTACACCCTTTTCCCTTTGTCCAGTTCGCGCCAAAGCAGGGGCTGGAAGCCCCTGATCCGGTTTGAACTGGGGTATGCACAGGGACACCAAATGTGCCCCCAGTGCAGGACTTCAAAGCACCCGAGAGTGCTCCGCCCAGCCCCAATACACACTAT
The DNA here is from genome assembly GCA_963921515.1 of Calotriton arnoldi. Classification (NCBI taxonomy): domain Eukaryota; kingdom Metazoa; phylum Chordata; class Amphibia; order Caudata; family Salamandridae; genus Calotriton; species Calotriton arnoldi. The sequence continues at coordinate 357,524 of CAWUFW010012575.1, read as the reverse complement.
CCTGTCTGGGGAGGTGGTCACACCTCCCTGGGACAGGAAACCTATTGTCCAGGCCTCCCCTGCCGGAGTTTCGGTCAGCAGCAGGAGGCCAGACTCGTGTCTGTGGCAGCGGCATCCATTTTGTGATGCCAGGGCTTGGAAAGTCAGTACCGGGCATACCGGTGTGTACATGCCTTTCCCTCTAGAAGGGTGGAATGCTACCACCGCCGCCAGAACTGGCGGGGGGGGGGTAGTATTCCAAGATGTTTGACACCAAACACGACATGTTTCCATGCAGCCATCCCAAAGTTAGCATTTAACGCGAGGTTATAATGCGCTTAAGAGTATATGGTCAGGCTGCACTACAAACAGCATCAGAGAAGGGTCTCCGAACGCTGCAGAGGGGCTCTGCTCATGCAGGGGCACCCTCTCACATAGGAACCACGCACTCTGCCTTCAGGATTGATAAGGCCTGCCATAGGAGTGACTTATAGGTTTATATGTGTGTATGTATATAGTGATATAGGTAGCCTATATCACAGTAAGGGGTGCATGCACCACCTTACCCAGGCTGCAGTAGAAGACCTGTGGTGTCAGTTTGGATGGCCTTCCAGGGGTGGCACCATACATGCTGCAGCCCCTGGTAGGCCTCTGAGGTACCTATGCCCTGGGTACATAGTATACCATATACTAGGGACTTATAAGGGCACTCCAGATTCCAATCAGAGATGTGCCTAAGGCACATGGAAACCATTTTAGAGAGGAAGCAGCTAGGCTGGGGTTCTGATTAGCAGGGCCCCAGCCAGACTAAGGTCGAAAAACAGTGAAGCATCAGCAAAAAGTGGGGGTACCCATGTGAAGCAGATCCTACTCTCCTACACAACCCCCCCAAACGTAGGGACATTAAACTAACCTTGCCCAGTTAAGTCTTCATGTTCTAAGTGGAAGTACCTAGAGAGTCCATCTGCATTGGCATGGTTACTCCCAGGTCTATGTTCCACTGTGAAGTCCATCCCCTGTAGGGACATGGACCACCTAAGCAGTTTGGGGTTTTCACCCTTCATTTATTTTAGCCATAAGAGGGGCTTATGGTCTGTTTGAACAAGGAAGTGAGTACCAAACAAGTATGGCCTCAACTTCTTCAGAGCCCAGACCACAGCAAAGGCCTCCCTCTCAATGGCTGACCAACGTTTCTCTCTAGGGGTCAGCCTTCTGCTAATGAAAGCTACTGGCTGATCCTGACCTTCTTCATTCAATTGTGACAGTACAGCCCCTACCCCCAATTCAGATGCATCAGTTTGAACAATGAACTTCTTGGAGTAATCAGGACTCTGTAGAATGGGAGCAGTGCACATGGCCTGCTTCAGGTCATCAAATGCCTTTTGACAGCTAACTGTCCACTGAACCTTTTGGGCATTTTCTTGGAAGTTAAGTCATTCAGGGGGTCACTATTGATCCATACCCCTTGACAAATCTCCTATAGTACCCAGTCAGGCCTAAGAAGGCTCTCACCTGAGTCTGGGTAGTTGGAGCAGTCCAGTCCATGATGGTCTGGATCTTGCTCTGCAAGGGTTGAACCTGGCCTCCACCCACAAGGTGGCCCAGGTACACAACCTGACTCTGCCCTATCTGGCACTTGGTGGCCTTGATAGTCAGGCCTGCCTTTGCAGGGCCTGTAAAACATTTCTGAGGTGGACCAGGTGATCCTCCCAGGTGGAGCTAAAGACAGCAATATCATCTAGATATGCTGCACTATAGGCTTCCAGACCTGTAAGGACTGTATTCACCAACCTCTGAAAAGTGGCAGGTGCATTCTTCAGGACCAAAGGGCATCACCACAAATTGATAATGCCCACTAGGGGTTGAGAATGCTGTTTTTGGCTTTGCATCATCAGCTAGTCTGATCTGCCAGTAGCCAGCTGTCAGGTCAAATGTGCTTAGATACTTGGCTGAGGCCAAAGTGTCTATTAGCTCATCTGCCCTAGGTATTGGATGGGCATCAGTCCTAGTGACTGCATTGAGGCCCCTGTAGTCCACACAAAACCTCATCTCTCTTTTCCCACCACTGGTGTGAGGTTTTGGCACAAGGACCACTGGACTAGCCCAAGGGCTATCTGAGGGTTCAATAACTCCCAAATCCAACATTTTCTGGACTTCTGTCCTGATACAGTCCCTGACATGGTCAGGTTGCCTATAAATCTTATTTTTAATAGGCAGACTGTCCCCAGTGTCCACTTCATGAGTGCACCAGGTGGTCTGACTTGGAGTCAGTGAGAACATGTGTCTGAACTGATTGAGCACCTGTCTACAATCAGTTTGCTGTTGGGTAGTGAGGCTGCCTGCCAAGGCTACACCATCCACTGACCCATCATCAGGGTTCTGTGAGAGCAGGTCAGGGAGTGGGTCACTCTCTTCCTCCTGTCCCTCATCAGTAGCCATGAGCAAGCCCATGTCTGCCCTGTCCACATATGGTTTTAACCTGTTGACATGGAGAACCCTGTGGGGACTCCTGGGTGTTCCTAGGTCTACTAAGTAGGTAACCTCACCCTTCTGCTCAACAATGGTATGGGGTCCACTCCATTTGTCTTGGAGAGCTGCTGGGGCCACTGGCTCCAACACCCACACCTTCTGTCCTGGCTGATAAACAGTCAGCACAGCCTTTGGTCATGCCAGGCCTTTTGAAGTTCCTGGCTAGCCTCAAGGTTTTTAGTTGCCTTTTTCATATACTCAGCCATCCGGGAGCGGAGACCAAGTACGTAGTCCACTATGTCTTGCTTTGGGGGCTTGAGAGGTAACTCCCATCCTTCCTTCACCAAGCACAGTGGACCCCTGACAGGGTGACCAAACAAAAGTTCAAAAGGGCTGTAACCAACCCCTTTTGAGGCACCTCCCTGTATGCAAATAAAAGGCAGGGCAAGAGTATGTCCCATCTTCGCCTAAGCTTTTCTGGGAGCCCTTTAATCATGCCCTTCAAGGTTTTGTTGAATCTCTCAACTAAACCATTGCATTGTGGGTGATAGGGTGTGGTGAACTTGTAAGTCACTCCACACTCCTTCCACATTGCTTTTAAGTATCCAGACATAACGTTAGCACCCCTGTCTGATAGAACCTCCTTAGGAAAGCCCACCCTTGAGAAAATTCCCAGGAGGGCCCTTGCCACCACAGGTGCTGTAGTGGTCCTAAGGGGAATAGCCTCTGGGTACCTGGTGGCATGATCCACTACCACCAGGATAAACCTGTGCCCAGATGCTGTTTGGGGATCCATGGGACCAACAATGTCAATCCCCACCCTTTCAAAGGGAACCCCCACCACAGGTAGTGGTATCAGGGGGCCTTTGTAGTGCCACCTGCCTTGCCACTGGCCTGGCAGGTTACACAGGAGCGACAAAACTCCTTGGTGTCTTCAGACATGTGGGCCAGTGAAAGTGAGGGACAATTCTGTCCCAAGTCTTGTTCTGGCCCAGGTGACCTGCTAAGGGAATATCATGGGCTAGGGTCAATAGGAAGCCCCTGAACTTCAGAGGTATAACCAACCTCCTGGTAGCACCAGGCTTGGGGTCTCTACACTCTGAGTACAAGAGTCCATCATCCCAATACACAGTTTGGGGACCACTAGCTTTCCCAGCAGCCTCAGCAGCAGCTTGCTGTCTGAGGGGTTCAAGGGAGGGGCAGCTCTGCTGCTCCTGGCTCAGATCTGCCCTGGAAGGTCCCCCTGTCCCCAAGAACTCAACCTGTTCAGGTTCAAGCTCCTTTGGGATAGTTCCTTCCTCAGGACTGAGATCATCCCCCTCAAGGGACTGATCTTCCTTCTGAGCCAAGGAGGAAGGCACTGCCTTTACCCTACTACTCCTCCTCTTGGAAGGCACTTGGTCCATTATTCCAGAATCCAAGGCCTGTTCAGTGCTAGACATTTTGGCTTGTGACCTGGTCACAGCAAACACATCTGCAGGGATCCCCAGCATTTCTGCATGGGTCCTGAGCTCCACTTCTGCCCAAGCTGAAGTTTCTAAGTCATTGCCAAGCAAGCATTCGACTGGTAGGTCTGCACTTACCACAACCTTCTTAAGGCCAGTTACCCCTCCCCAGGAGAAGTTAACAACTGCCAGAGTATGGTCTGTTCTGACATTGCTAGCATTGGTCACTTGGTACATCTCACCAAGTATAACTTGCCCAGGATTCACAAGGTCTTGTGTCACCATGGTGACACTTGCCCCTGTGTCCCTAAATGCCAAAGCCTCTCGTCCATTGATTAAAGGCTGTTGTCTGTACTTGCCCAGATTACTGGGACTCATAGAGGAGGTCATATCCATGCCTCCATCACAGACTAGGACAGCCTGAGTGAGTTCTCTGACCAGGTCAGAGCCCATCTCAGTACCCAGGGTCAACCCTACTAAACCCTTGGCTGTAGTACTCCCACCACCAACTGTAACTGCACTAGGGGGAGCAGGTGCCTTAGGGGCATTGGTGGGGGCTGGAGTCGAGTCTTTGGACTTGGTGCAATCACTGGTCCAGTGGGTCTTTTGCTTACAGACCTTGCACCATGGTTTTCTTTGGCCTTTCCCTTTGGTAGACTGTGAATCCCCCCCTGAAGAAGATTTTTGGGGGCCTTGTGAAGACTTTTGATCTTTACCCTTCTCCCCACCCTTATCAGAGTTCTTAGAATCTTGCTTCTTAGGGTCACCACCTTGGTTCTGTACCTTCTGCCTCACCCTGGTTCTGACCCATTTGTCTGCCTTCTTTCCCAATTCTTGGGGAGAGGTCAGATCAGAGTCCACCAGGTACTGATGCAACAGCTGATTTTGACAGTTATTAAGAATCTGCTCCCTCATTATCAGATTGTACAATCCTGTGAAGTCACACACCTTACTGCCCATCAACCAGCCTTCCAGAGCCTTAGCAGAACAATCCACATAGTCTACCCAGTCTTGAGTCTGTGCTTTTGGGCATCTCTGAACTTCAACCTGTATTGTTCAGTTGTTAGGCCAAACCCATCAATAAGAGCACTCTTCAAGACCTTGTAATTATCAGCATCCTCTTCTCTTACAGTGAGGAACTTGTCTCTACCTTTGTCTGCAAAGGAGAGCCACAAGATTGCTGCCCACTGCTCCTGAGGGACCTTCTGTACTTTACAGGCCCTCTCTAGAGCAGTTATCCATTTGTGGATGTCATCCCCACTCTGGTAGGGAGGGACAATCTTGCTCAGGTTTCTATGGTCATAAGACCTTTCCCTATCTTTAGGGATATTGTTGCCACCATGGGACTCTAGTCCCAACTTTTTCTCTCTCTGTAGAGATCTAGGGACTCCCTGTCTAGGGCCAATTGCTGCTTTCTGAGTTCAAGCTGGGCTTGCTCATACTGAATCAGCCTCTTTCTCCTCTCATGAGAGGATTCCCTCCTATGAGAGGAGACAGAGGTCCCTATTGAGGTGTCAGAGTGGTTAGACTCCTGAGAAGGAGATCTAGACCTTCTAGGCACACTCATAATCCTTCCTGGGGGACAAAGTGGAGGTCATTCTGATCCTCCTCTTCCTCTTCCACAGGAGGGATTGGGTTTTCCAGGTCAGGGTCATTGTCACCCTCCTGGTCAGTTCCAGAGGGGGGTTGGGGGTGTTGCTACCCCTGGCCCCATCCTCATCTTCTGCCCCACCCTCTGCACCTACCCCTTCAGTCCCTAAGGGCCTGTTGAGATCATCAGCCATTAACATCTCTCTCAGATGTTGGGTGGTGGGACTTTGGCCTGTCTTCAGTTTCCTCACATTGCATATTGCTCTCAATTCCAAGAATGGGAGTGTATCATACTTGGAGGGAAGAAGCCCAGTGGCTTCTGGCAAGGACTCTCTAGGTCCTGGCTTTGAAGACATCACTAGTGAGGTGTGGTGTATGCACTACCTACTCTAGTGTGGCCTACTAAACTCTCTTGAGTTGTAGAAAGGGTGTGCTATCCCTTAACACACAACTCTAAGTTCAGTAGAACTTACTGTATACTAAGCTTAATTTATATGTACCTTAGGTACCTTTAGTGGTTTTCAGTTGATCAATTCAATTGAGATTATCTGGTAAAACAATAGCAAGCTGGAATCCCACATGCTGCACACCAATGTGAGAAGTTGGCCTGGTATATGCTGTCCACTAATTATAGTGGGCACCTTGCACCAGTCCAAACAACCCCTTATTGGAGATAGGTTAAAGACAACCTTTATTGAAAGCTATCCTAGTGGTAGCTATGGAGAGCAGCCTTCAGGCTAAGTCTTGAAGGAATGTAAAGCAGCTTGTTTTACCAGTCTATAATCTCTTGAGTGACCAAATGAAAGAGCACCACACCAGGTATATATTCAAAATATATGTATTTATTACTAAACACACCCCTCTAGTCTCTTTATGAGGCTAGAGTTCAAAGTACATAAGTTATAAGTTATTTAAACACAGTAATAGCACAAATACACGTTTGGGCCCTAGGGGCGTATCAAACCATATACCAATAAAGTGGTATAAGAACCACGACTGAGCTAGACACTAGGCCTAGAGCCTCTAGAAGTGCTTGGACCACAAGGAACCACCCAAGGTAGTGACACAGGGGACCCACGAGGGACGCGTGCAGTGTAGTAACACAGCTGCGAATCGCCGTTAACTTCTATGGAGAAAGTCGCGGTTTGGAATTTAAAGAAAAGGGACACTTAAAGAAGGACTTGGAGCAAACCCTTTGAGAACTAGGTCGTTCTAGAGTCTCTACCCACGGGAGCACCGGAGTACTCTTGTTACCTCACCCAGGGAAGCCGGGTGCATAGGTGCCTTTCGGGGTCGGGTTTCATCGTCGATTTGAATGGCGATCTGCTGCAAAGTGCTGCTGGCGACCAAGTGAAAAGTGTCCGGGTGGATCCAAGGGTGGATCGGTGATCTGAAGAACCTGAAAGCAGAGGGGACAGAGTCTGGGTCACTAGCCAGGGACCAGGAAGGCGATGAGCAGATGCCCACCGATGTCGAGTGCTTCAGGTAGGTTGACGGTCATCTTGACTCTTCAGCCACGAGGTCCAGGAGGTGTTGTCGGTGACCAGGAGCAGGATTCGGGCTGGTACACGATGTCTGTCGAGTGCTGAGGTGTCGGCGACCGGATTGGACCCAACAAGCCTTGGCAACGGCAAGTCTCGATGAAGATGAAGATTGACGATGATGCAAACCAGCAAGGTCTGAGGATTTCACCCAGCAAGGGTAAGTGAGAGCAAGCCTGGAGCAACCAGGGAGCCCAAGTAGAAAAAGATTGGCCTTCCTGAAGGGCTACTAGCCAACGGGCTAGCGACCGCAAAGGAGCCTCGAGACGGTGCACGTGGAGATGGCTCACAGGACACTCGTGGAGTGGAGGCCAGTGATCTTCAGTGCACTTGGTGCTGGAGGCTGGGGCTACTCGGAGCCCAAAGCACGACTTCGTGAGAGACCCAGAAGAGGATGCACTTGCAATTGCATGCGGTGTCCAGGGGTCACGGTTCCACATTACCCACGACAGCTACGGGCCTCAGCTTTGCTGGGGACTCAGGGCAGCCTCGGGGAAGTCTGGAAATCCACCTCTGGTGATGCAAAGACTTCGGTGTCCAACGGGAGCTTCAGCGATGCAGACTGGACAATTGCTTCTTTGGTGCCTGCCAAGCAGGGGAGTCACTCCTTGACCCCAAGGGAGATTCTTCTGTCCTCTAATCTTTAAGTAGAGCGTCGAAGGTCCAGGATTCTGTGTCAGAGTTTCGTCCAGGGATAATCTAAAGTCCTAAGGACTGGGGTCCCATACTTATACTAAGTTTAGGGGTTGGACTTACTCTGTGGTCCCACCTATGGGTGGGTCAGGGCAGAGGGGTGGCTACACCCCTTTCCCTTTGTCCATTTCGCGCCAAAGCAGGGGCTGGAAGCCCCTGATTCGGTTTGAACTGGGGTATGCACAGGGACACCAAATGTGCCCCCAGTGCAGGACTTCAAAGCACCCGAGAGTGCTCCCGCCCAGCCCCAATACACACTATCCTGTCTGGGGAGGTGGTCACACCTCCCTGGGACAGGAAACCTATTGTCCAGGCCTCCCCTGCCGGAGTTTCGGTCAGCAGCAGGAGGCCAGACTCGTGTCTGTGGCAGCGGCATCCATTTTGTGATGCCAGGGCTTGGAAAGTCAGTACCGGGCATACCGGTGTGTACATGCCTTTCCTCTAGAAGGGTGGAATGCTACCCCCGCCACCAGAACTGGCGGGGGGGTAGTATTCCAAGATGTTTGACACCAAACACGACATGTTTCCGTGCAGCCATCCCAAAGTTAGCATTTAACGCGAGGTTATAATGCGCTTAAGAGTATATGGTCAGGCTGCACTACAAACAGCATCAGAGAAGGGTCTCCGAATGCTGCAGAGGGGCCCTGCTCATGCAGGGGCACCCTCTCACATAGGAACCACGCACTCTGCCTTCAGGATTGATAAGGCCTGCCGTAGGAGTGACTTATAGGTTTATATGTGTGTATGTATATAGTGATATAGGTAGCCTATATCACAGTAAGGGGTGCATGCACCACCTTACCCAGGCTGCAGTAGCAGACCTGTGGTGTCAGTTTGGATGGCCTTCCAGGGGTGGCACAATACATGCTGCAGCCCCTGGTAGGCCTCTGAGGTACCTATGCCCTGGGTACATAGTATACCATATACTAGGGACTTATAAGGGCACTCCAGATTCCAATCAGAGATGTGCCTAAGGCACATGGAAACCATTTAAGAGAGAAAGCAGCTAGGCTGGGGTTCTGATTAGCAGGGCCCCAGCCAGACTAAGGTCGAAAAACAGTGAAGCATCAGCAAAAAGTGGGGGTACCCATGTGAAGCAGATCCTACTCTCCTACAAGGACTGTCCATCAGTGGAAGCACTGTTGGCAGGATTGCGCTAGGCGTGAGGGAGACCTCATGGATCACCTTGGAATCATTGTTGGCAGGCAAGGTGGTAAGTACTTGACCAACCTTGTTTCAGATCAGAGGATGAATCCACTGACCACTAATTAGGTTCTGGACCACATCTATGTCCCCCTCATGGAATGTGCTACCTGGCTAAATGAAATGCTAGTCATAATGTAATGTCCATTGCTACGCGCATTGATATTGGAACACTTCACATGATTAACTGGCTGTCAAGCTCTGTGAGATACACAATGTGGGATATCAACATGTCAAGGGTCATGATATACCTGTGGGGAGGCAAATGGACCCATTTGACCAAACAACGTCACATATATTGATGTTGTTGAGGTAAAAAGTTGCTCATGAAGCTGTAGATCAAGTTGTAGTCTGTTTTGTCCCACTGATCCTGGCAGGAATGTCCAGTAGGCCACTAGGCTGCAATTGTCATGTGTTGGGTGTCAGACAGGCAAAACACATTGCAACATGTATTTAACTTGGACACACACATGACTGTTACAGTGAATGAAATTGTATCAAGAAGACCTCAATGATGTAGGCGAGACATGTGAAATGTGATGCCTAATACATATATCTTTCTTTCCATCCAATTGTCACAGCTGGAAGACCCTTGATTACACAGGAAGATGTAGATGCCTACATGGACCCACACACCACTGGTGAGTGCGTTGCCCCTACCTTTGAATTGTATGTGTTGACATACATAAGTCATGCCACTGGCCCTGTATGTTGTTGTACACAGTCTGGATGTGCATCACATGGGCCTCACCTCTAGTGTGATGATGCAGCATCAAGTCAAGAGTTATGCACATCCTAATCATGTGCTGATGGAGATCAGCATTGGCTTTCTTGACTTGATATTGTAACTCCTCATATAATTCATGTTGGACTTGGCCCTTTTTGCAGGGTCATCCCTGAACTTTTTGCCTTCCTCCTGTACATTTTCTGACCTGTTGTTGTTGGTTTTATGACTCTGGGCACTTTACCACTGCTGATCAGTGCTACAGTGCATATGCTCTCTTTATAAATTGATGTATGGATTAGTGACTCCATGTTTGGCCTATATGATTCACTGTCAGACCCTAGTACAGTGCACTGGTTATGCCCAGGGCTTGTGACTCAAATGCTGCTGGTGGGCTTGCAGCACTGGTTGTGCCACCCACAGAAGCAGCCTGTTAAAGTGTGTCTCAGGTCTGCCATTGCAGAGCCTGTGTGCAGTCTGGTACTGCCATGTTGACTGGGCAAGTGCACCCACTTGCCAGTCCCTAAACCTTCCCTTTTCTTCATATCAGACACCCCTATGGTAGGCCCAAGGGCAGGGTGCATTGTAAGTATAAGGTAGGACATGCCCTGGTGTGTGTGGCATGTCCTAATAGTGAATTACAGCCATTTTCGTTTTTCACTATTGCAAGGCTACCTGTTCCCCATAGGCCAGAATGGGCAGTTTGATTATTACATCCTACAATCCTAACTGACCCAGGGAACATGGTAGAAAAACGAATTTAGTATGCCTGAACTCAGAATGATAAAATACATCTTTTAGTGAAGTTGGTTTTAACATTCTGTGTTTGAAAATACCACTTTTAGAAAGTAGGTATTTTCTTGCCTAACTATCCAAGCCTGCCTCTGCTAGGTTGTGTATTCCTTGTCTGGAGTTTGAGTGACAGGGGCTGGGGGATTCCAGGAGACAGGGTGAGTCAGCACAGGGCTGAATAGAGAGATCTGCATGGAGATGGGTGGGAGGAGTTGCACATGGGACCTGAATAGGGCTGTGCCTTCCCTCCACAATGCTGGCTCCACCTCCTGTGGTGCGTCTGATATCCCTGGCCTACACTGTGAAAGGAAAGAAGGAGTCTTGTCAACAAAGTGCTCCAGGACTGACCAGAACTGGTTTGGACTAGGCAAAGGCCTCTCTGCCTTCAGAGAACAAAGAGAATATGAGTATAAAAGAGGGGACCCAGACCCCAGAATTTTAGATCACTTTGGGAAACAAGAAGAACCTTTGCTGAGGAGAGGAACCAGAGAAACTGAGGAGGAGACTATCCTTAAGCTGAGTGCTGTTTGGGGTATTGGCCTGCAGTGGTTGCCTGACTGCCAAAGAAAGGAGAAAGGAACTTTGTGTGTACTTTCATCAACTTGTAAAAGATCTCCAAGGGCATGAGAGAAGAGCTTGCCTCCTGCTGAAGTCTCAGGGACAACAGACTTCACCAACCAGCTCCCCAAGAGTCTTTCTGTAAAGTGCCTGCTGCTGTGCTGGACTTTCTGAGGGACTGCGTGTCGCAAGGAGCTGGAAGCGCGACTCACAAAGAAGAAGTGTCGCCACCGCAGCCGAAGCGCCTCGCATCGCTGAAGAAAAGGATCGACGTCGCATCAGACGCCGCCGCATCAATGGAGAAGAGTGTCGCCGCCGCTGCAGCTGTCGCATCGTTGCCGAAGCACCTCGCATCGCCGGAGAAGAGGACCGACGTCGCATCAGATGCCGCCGCATCACCGGGAAGCGTGTCGCAGGGCCTGTCGCGGCTCAGAAGAATCGTTGAGTCGCCGCACGGCCGTCGCATCGTTGCCGAAGCGCCTCGCATCGCCGGAGAAGAGGATCGACGTCGAATCAGACGCCGCCGCATCACCGGGAAGCGTGTCGCAGGGCCTGTCGCGGCTCCGAAGAATCGTTGAGTCGCCGCACGGCCGTCGGGCATGCACGCATTGTGTCGCATCAAGGAGAAGACGCCATCTTTGTTTTATTGCACCGGATCTTCATCGCATCACGGCGTTGCTGGTCGCATCGCCACAGAAGCGCAGTAAGAAACCGACACATCACCTCCCCACGCCAAGAAGAACTGACGCATCCCCTACGCATCAGTAGGGACCCGACGCATCACCGTTCTTGCGTGTAAGGAACCGACGCATCACCTTCCCTGCAACACTTTCGTTGTATAGCGTTACGCATCCTAAGGTACATTGAACTCAAAGTGTCGCATTTACCATCTTAAAGAGAACTGAGTTAATTCTACCATTTTTGAAGTACAGTATTGTGGATTTTTGTCGTTTGTGGTCTTGTGTTAAATCTATATAAAAGATACTTATTTTTAATATACAACTGGTGTGGTGTCCATCTGTAGTGTTGTCACTTGATTACTGTATGTGTTCACAAATGCTTTACACACTGCCTCTGAGATAAGCCTGTCTGCTCGTGCCAAGCTACCAAGGGGGTGAGCAGGGGTTATTTTAGGAGTGTACCCCCCTTACCCTGACCAGACGCAAGGGTCCCTATTTGGTCAAAGGTACCTACCTCTGCCAACTAGAGACCCCCAAATCTAACATTGGTGGTCAGCGGTGGGGATTCTGGACTTGCATTTGTGACTCATGTACAGTAATTGGTGTACACTACTAGTGAGTGCAGACCAAACGCAACCACATAGTATTTTTCCCTGTTTCCCTTTGGACTTTGGTTTTTGAAACTCTGGTTAGTTGTTTTACCTGTTGGGCCTTGTCAAAATGGAAGTCAACTTTTGGCACCTGGATATCTACAAGATAAGGGAACTAAAAGTATTTTGCAAGGAGAAGGGGCTACCTGTGAAGAGGAGATCCACAAGGCAGGATCTTGAGGCAGCCCTGCATAGCTATAAGGTGCTACGCTGGGAAGCAACACTAGCAGGAATCTGAGGAGGAATCTGAGGGGGAGGATCCCCAGCCAGAATACCAAGAGGGCAGTGGCCCTGAGGAGGAAACATTTTGGGAAAGATTGGCTCGTGAAGAGAGGAATCTGATTCGTTCTCGTGACCGGAGGCTGAGGGAGCTAGACCGGGAGTGCGAGGAGATAGAGCGAGCCTTAGCTGAAAAAGAAATGTGTGAAGCTCAAGAAGTGAGCTTGGCTGAGTTGGAGGTGGAGTCCAGCTCAGATGGTGGCAGCAAAATTATGTTATCTAGTGCTGAGGGAGTAGTACACACACCCAGAGATGTGGCGCCTGACTTGAAGGAGGGGGTTAATATACACCAGGGGGTTCTAGGATGTGAGGTAGCTCCAGTGGTGCGCAGTGTCCCTGAGGTGGATTGGGGAACTGGCACAGGGGTTCATAGTCCTAGTGGTGGGAGGGACACTCTACTGACTCTAGATGAGAGGTGCAGGGAGAGGGGTTCCCCCATGGCTGAAGTCCTTGTATGTGAGTGTGAAGACCGCCCAGAAGAGTGTGGGTTGAGTGATAGGGACAGTCAGATACTGTCTTGCCAGTCTCAGGAGAGTGGTGTGAGGTACGTGTGCAAGGCACTGGATGGTGAGGTGAAGGATAGTTTGGTGGGTCTGTGTGATCCAATTGAGGGAGAGCATATTGTAAGTCTCTATTTTCCAGAGCTATGCCAACACCTGGTGGAGTGTGAGTTCTCTGACCCCAGGGAGCTCACAATGGAGGCAGACCTTTTGGTGGATTCCAGAGGGTCTGAAGAGGCATTGGGGAGTGACCCTAAGAGGAGTGGCTCAGGTGTCTCCCAACCCAGAGTGGTGGGAGAGGTTCAGTGTTGCCCAGCTAGGTCCCAGTGTAGTGGGAGGGGTGTAGGGGCTCACGTCCTGTCTCTGCGGAGAAGGAGTGAGTGTGGGGCTGCGTGTCCCAGGGTGCCCGAAACCCAGTCTCAGGGCCTGGATGGTTCTTTAAGGGAACACCAGGTAGGGAGCCTAGGCTGTCCTGATGGGCCGCCCGTTGAGGAGGATACCCTAATGTCTGGGGAACTGGGAGTGTCTGTAAGCAGGCCTCCATCAGTTCTAGTGTCTGGCAGTGCCACTCCTAAGTGGAGGGTGCAGAAGTCCAGATTGAGGGGTGAGAGAGGGATGTGTTCCCCAGTGGGAGAGCCAGTGGGTCAGGGGCCAGCCAGAAGGGCTGAGCCTCCTAGGAGTGACCATGGTGACACCACTTCTGTTTTGAGGGGTCTTCACGCACTGTCAGGTGAACAGGGGTCGGGAGATCAATGCCAAGCAATCTGTCACACAACACATGAGAGATGTGTTACCCTCTGGGGGGGCATGCGTGCTCCCCAGGAAGTCCTGGTGCACCAGGCAGATTCTTACACAACTCTAGAGGAGTGTGTTTCCCTTGGGGGGGTTGGTGTACCCCCCTGGAAGTCCTGGGTTGCCAGGCACAGGTCCAGCCTAAGGGTACAGACCCTGGGTTGGAGGGCCAGGTTCAGGGTGTCCCCCCTGACCTGGAGGAAGGGGCAGCTGCTAACAGTGCCCCTAGCAGTTTGTCTTCTGGGGGTACTGCTCCTGATGGGAGGGGGCAGTACTCTGGAAGGGGGTGCAGAGGGAGGGAGTCCTCGCCTCTGACCCCGGTTCAACTGGAGGGTTTAGACCCTAGGGTGGAGGGCCAGGTTCGGGGTGTCCCCCCTGACCTGGATGCCCAGTTGCAGGATAGAACCCCTGAACTGGTGGGCGAATTGTGCAGGACACCTGCCACAGGTGCCCTGGCAATTCTGGAAGGGGGTACCACTCCAGGTGGGAGGGTACAGAGCCCCAACAAGGAGGAGGAGGACCGGTGTGGGAAAGCCCACCCCAGTCTCCAGTCCAGCCGCAGGGTACAGGCCCAGGGCTGGTAGGTCAGTGTCAGGATATCATAGCTGACCTGACAGGAGGGAGAGTGGACAAAGGGTGCCAAGCACCTGGGGCTACTGGCCCCCGCTCTCTGACGCCACAGAGGTTTGAGAGCCCTGAGAGGCATAAGTCTTGGGTCTCATCCCTGACCACTGTCAGTGGCCACTGTGGCTTGCTGACTGTCTGTTGGGACACACCTGTGAGCAAATTAAGGTTAGGTGCTGCACAGGTGGTGTCCACAGGTGAGGAGAAGGGTTCCCCTTGGATTAGCTTGGTGGGCCCTGAGAGTATGGACAGAGGGATCCAAATAGGTTCAGATTGGCGTAGAACTGGAATATGCCCCTGCTGTTGCGAGCCAGGTCCCGGTTCTATCGCCCAAAGCAGGGAAGCCCATCAAGGTAGTGATTGGTCTACCCTGCATTTTGGCTAGAAGGGGGTTGTGTTGGACTTGGCCCTTTTTGCAGGGTCATCCCTGAACTTTTTGTCTTCCTCCTGTACTTTTTCTGACCTGTTGTTGTTGGTTTTATGACTCTGGGCACTTTACCACTGCTGATCAGTGCTAAAGTGCATATGCTCTCTTTATAAATTGATGTATGGATTAGTGACTCCATGTTTGGCCTATTTGATTCACTGTCAGACCCTAGTACAGTGCACTGGTTGTGCCCAGGGCTTGTGACTCAAATGCTGCTGGTGGGCTTGCAGCACTGGTTGTGCCACCCACAGAAGCAGCCTGTAAAAGTGTGTCTCAGGTCTGCCATTGCAGAGCCTGTGTGCAGTCTGGTACTGCCATGTTGACTGGGCAAGTGCACCCACTTGCCAGTCCCTAAACCTTCCCTTTTCTTCATATCAGACACCCCTATGGTAGGCCCAAGGACAGGGGTGTGTGGCATGTCCTAATAGTGAATTACAGCCATTTTCGTTTTTCACTATTTTAAGGCTACCTGTTCCCCATAGGCCAGAATGGGCAGTTTGATTATTACATCCTATAATCCTAACTGACCCAGGGAACATGGTAGAAAAACGAATTTAGTATGC
Source organism: Calotriton arnoldi (assembly GCA_963921515.1). Classification (NCBI taxonomy): domain Eukaryota; kingdom Metazoa; phylum Chordata; class Amphibia; order Caudata; family Salamandridae; genus Calotriton; species Calotriton arnoldi. The sequence goes on along the minus strand of CAWUFW010012575.1, from coordinate 342,015 downwards.
CTGAACTCAGAATGATAAAATACATCTTTTAGTGAAGTTGGTTTTAACATTCTGTGTTTGAAAATACCACTTTTAGAAAGTAGGTATTTTCTTGCCTAACTATCCAAGCCTGCCTCTGCTAGGTTGTGTATTCCTTGTCTGGAGTTTGAGTGACAGGGGCTGGGGGATTCCAGGAGATAGGGTGAGTCAGCACAGGGCTGAATAGAGAGATCTGCATGGAGATGGGTGGGAGGAGTTGCACCTGGGACCTGAATAGGGCTGTGCCTTCCCTCCACAATGCTGGCTCCACCTCCTGTGGTGCGTCTGATATCCCTGGCCTACACTGTGAAAGGAAAGAAGGAGTCTTGTCAACAAAGTGCTCCAGGACTGACCAGAACTGGTTTGGACTAGGCAAAGGCCTCTCTGCCTTCAGAGAACAAAGAGAATATGAGTATAAAAGAGGGGACCCAGACCCCAGAATTTTAGATCACTTTGGGAAACAAGAAGAACCTTTGCTGAGGAGAGGAACCAGAGAAACTGAGGAGGAGACTATCCTTAAGCTGAGTGCTGTTTGGGGGATTGGCCTGCAGTGGTTGCCTGACTGCCAAAGAAAGGAGAAAGGAACTTTGTGTGTACTTTCATCAACTTGTAAAAGATCTTCAAGGGCTTGAGAGAAGAGCTTGCCTCCTGCTGGAGTCTCAGGGACAACAGACTTCACCAACCAGCTCCCCAAGAGTCTTTCTGTAAAGTGCCTGCTGCTGTGCTGGACTTTCTGAGGGACTGCGTGTCGCAAGGAGCTGGAAGCGCGACTCACAAAGAAGAAGCGTCGCCGCCGCAGCCGAAGCGCCTCGCATCGCCGAAGAAAAGGATCGACGTCGCATCAGACGCCGCCGCATCAACGGAGAAGAGTGTTGCCGCCGCTGCAGCTGTCGCATCGTTGCCGAAGCGCCTCGCATCGCCGGAGAAGAGGACCGACGTCGCATCAGACGCCGCCGCATCACCGGGGGCGTGTCGCAGGGCCTGTCGCGGCTCAGAAGAATCGTTGAGTCGCCGCACGGCCGTCGCATTGTTGCCGAAGCGCCTCGCATCGCCGGAGAAGAAGATCGACGTCGCATCAGATGCCGCCGCATCACCGGGAAGCTTGTCGCAGGGCCTGTCGCGGCTCTGAAGAATCGTTGAGTCGCTGCACGGCCGTCGGGCGTGCACGCATTGTGTCGCATCAAGGAGAAGACGCCATCTTTGTTTTATTGCACCGGATCTTCATCGCATCATGGCGTTGCTGGTCGCATCGCCACGGAAGCACAGTAAGAAACCGACGCATCACCTCCCCACGCCGAGAAGAACCGATGCATCCCCTACGCATCAGTAGGGACCCAACGCATCACTGTTCTTGCGTGTAAGGAACCGACGCATCACCTTCCCTGCAACACTTTTGTTGTATAGCGTTACGCATCCTAAGGTACATTGAACTCAAAGTGTCGCATTTACCATCTTAAAGAGAACTGAGTTAATTCTACCATTTTTGAAGTACAGTATTGTGGATTTTTGTCGTTTATGGTCTTGTGTTAAATCTATATAAAAGATACTTATTTTTAATATACAACTGGTGTGGTGTCCATCTGTAGTGTTGTCACTTGATTACTGTATGTGTTCACAAATGCTTTACACATTGCCTCTGAGATAAGCCTGTCTGCTCGTGCCAAGCTACCAAGGGGGTGAGCAGGGGTTATTTTAGGAGTGTACCCCCCTTACCCTGACCAGACGCAAGTGTCCCTATTTGGTCAAAGGTACCTACCTCTGCCAACTAGAGACCGCCAAATCTAACATTTCACTACATCCCAGACACGTACAAGCAAATAGTCCATGATTTTGATTAATTGTTTGCAATATCATTAAGCCCATCATGCAGCATCACAAACATCTATGCACCCTGACATGATTGTGCAAGGGGGCCAGATGTGGTGCTGGCCAATGCAAGTGTACACTGTTGTAAATGATGATAAGTGTCTACCCCTGATCATGTCACATCTTTTGTTGAGTATCGTTTGCTACGTGTTGTAGCAAATTGACATGAACTTTGGACAAACATGAAAACATAGCCTTATTTCCAAACGTTGGCCATGTACAACTATTCCCATATGATGTTTGTCCCCATGGTATTGACTGTGTCACCACAATTCAATTATTTTATGTAAGCTGTGGCTGTGGGTACTCATGCAACGTTGAATGGAATATGTAAGTTAAAAACAATGGCCAAACTCTTTTGTGATGTATTGTGCGTATTCTCATCCAAATCTCCAAATGATTATGGCTCCTTGTCATGGTATAATGTGTACAGGTCATCTTGTGGACATGTTGCATGGCCACTGCTACATCAAGTGAAATATGTTTACTGAGCATGGAATGTTTTGTCACATGAATATTGTATAGTTACGAATACAGTATTTCTGAGCCCATTGATGCAAAATTTGTATATCACTCCAGCCAATGCAGGTACATTTCAGAGTGTACATTCTTAAGAGGATACATTTGAGTAATGTTGTTGATGGGTATGACCAGACCTGGAATCCATTGACACCCAGCACTGATGTGCCTGTCAGCAATTGACAGTTATTTTGAGTTACAGTTGTCATTACCAGTTAGTTGTCCAAACAGCAGGTCTCCTAACCATTATTACAGCTTGTGTATGTGTTACAAATGGCTGAGTGGCATGAGCAAACTTTAACAACTTTTGCAAATGAATCTGGTCAAATGTAACACAGATTGAGGTAACCTAAATATGTTTAAGAGATTACTTACCATTTTGATAATGGTTCTTGTGATTCATTTCCATGTTGATGTAAATCACAAGGCCCCGGTAGCCAATGCAAAGTTTGGTGGCACAACATTGTCTTGGCAAGACTATCTCAGCCTCAGTGCCAAACCAGTGATAATCAAGTCAACGTAGAACAAGGTCAACTCATGGATTAGACACCCTTTCACACAACATTTAGGGGATAAGGAGTGGGCATTGTTACCCTGCTAAGCCCATTCATCATTACACATAACCATTTCCACAGGAGCACCTTGAATATTGTGGAGTGCGCAATAGTTTAGACCTTGAACAACAGTATTTTTCAAACATGCTCTGTACTGTGAAATGCTCAACATATCATCAATGGATATGTGACGAAGTACTCAGCATAGTGTAACACACACATGAAAACCATTACAGTTCAATGATTGATCAAGTGCCTGACGGTGATCCTTCCATCACATTGACTATCTTCTGCTCAAGTCAGACACCATAGCACTATTGTGCAAGGGTGCATTCCTTTGCACTAGCATGAAGGGGTTCCCACTGTCACAAGTTGAAAAGCAGTGCAACAAAATATGATGTGGAAATGCATCAGCTTTGGTGTCCCATTGTGTCATAGCACAGCAAGGTGCAGAGCAGGCTAATACCGCCACACAAAACTTCATGCATTATATGCCCTCTTTACATCCATTAATCTAATTTTATGGGCATGTTTACACAGATTTGCAAGTAAATGTATACCTCATCTATTATGGATGTGTAGCTGTGTTGGCACTCTCCAAATTGTTCATAATACAATGAAATTGCATTTCTTCAAATGTCCAACATGACTACCACTGTTGTGAGTAGTCGTCTGCCATGATTGCAGACAGTGCAGCCTACTGTCTTTGTGTAGTTGTAATGGTCATGTTCTGCAATGGGCCTGTTAAACTTCATCCTTGCAGCACTTCCCCTGTTGGACTTATTCAGTGTTTGTGACCACAGCCTAATTGCAAACAGCTATTCTACAACTGTTGTCACTACACTCTGTCCTTGCTATGTCCTATCCCATGAGTCAACATGTTGTTATCAACATCAGATTTGGATTACTATTATTAATTACTTAGAAGTTGTCAGGTCATGTGTGAGGTATACTACTTTTTATGACGTTGTTTAGAGAGCATATTGTGAGAGTTTTGTTTGTGCCAAATATGCAGAATGCTTTATGTGACAGGTTTTCTTTATTCTCCAGTCAACATGTCACCGGAGGAACAGAGGCAGTTACTTGTGGGTAAGGAACGGTACTTACACATTCGGCGTGTGGCAATGGGCTTCAATGACATGGCATGAAGGTACCATGAAGTGAGGGCTTCTGACAAATGTAAGTCGATTACTGTCAGCACCAAGAAAGGTGGCAAGTAACATGCTACCCTGCCTGTCTCATCGACACACCAGAGGCACACACAGCAAATCCCTGGCCCTTCAGGTGTCGAACAGAGTGGCACACACTAACAACCTTCATCAGTTCCAGGTCCATTCACCCAGTATCAACATGCTGCACCCACCTCAAGTCAACCCCCCTTTGCCACATCACAGAGTGCTCAACCAGGCACAACATCTTTGAGACAGCAGGGCACCAACAGATGTTAGTCCTGACAACGAGGGAGCGGAGGTTGCTTTACAACCTGAATGTTCGTGTGGCCTGTCTGGAACGTGAACATGATGAATTCAAGGGACACCTCATGAACATTAAGGAGGCCCAGGGGCTCCCCTATTGATGCCCGAATTATTTTTGCTGCCCCCCCTGTACAGTCACCCAATTCCCTTCACCCAGTTTCCATTCTTTTTTGGACAATATTTTCTTATTTAGTGATGTGTAGTTTAAGTTCAGGGCTAGTATAGTCTTAGGTGTAGTTAGATTTTAGGATTTTCAGTTTTTTTACTTAGTGTTTTTGATTGATTCCTTTTCCTTAGGGTGGTTGATTGGTGTGTTTTTGGACTTGCTCTTATAAAAAAAAATATATATTTGTTTAGGATGTATGCTTAGTTAGTTCAAGTGTAGGTTAAGCTGTCTTTGTCCCGTCCCTGGATGTGCTCTAAGGGGAGAGGTGGGTTAATGTATAATATATGTTATTATGTGTATAGTCTTAGGTAAGCTAGTTAGTTTAGTCTAGGTTTTTATTAGTACAAGTTAGATTAGTGTAGTTTAGGATAAGTCATTAGTATTAGTTTAGGTTATTAAGTGTGTATTTTTTAAAATAAAATCCTAGTGGTTGATGGTTTGTGTTGTCAATGATTTTGATGTGTTGACATGTACTGTTGAATTTGTAGTTGATTACAATAGATGCATCACCCGCACAATCAATTTGAATGTCTACAAATGTAATTACGCCATCATCAAGGGACAGGCTACCGTCAATCTGCAGTTTGAATGTGAGTGAACCAAAATGATTGATATGTAGGGTAGCAAAGTTCAGTTTTGAGATTGTTTTGGAGTGGTTTGATGAATTAATATCCATATGATATATTTTGCAAGTACAGATATACACATGATTCACTATAGGCATTGTGCTCACACAGCATTGGTTACATTATGTTGGTATGTTGTTAGGTAACTTAGGGGCATCTTTGATAACACCGGTCCCCACAACAGCTTCACTTTGCATGTGGGCGTGCAGGGGATATGTGCTTTCTATTATTTACTAGTCATCCTAAATCCTCTGTATGTGTTTCAACACAGCCTTGTACATTGCGGACAACACTACAAAATATCTTGCATACAAGTGTAGGGCAAGGGGTGTTGTTATGGGCATTACAGCACAACAGCGCTAGGATTTGATCCAGAAACACACTTTGACATATTCTATCCTATACCATTCCTCTTCTTACAGCTAGATTGCTTTGTCATCATATGTAACATGTTGAGGGAACTGTCTTTACATGTGTCATGGCATGACACCCATCTATTCAACCATTGTCCACCCCATTGACAATGAGTACATGTTCTAAGTATTCCTTGTTTCTAGGGAAAGTTTGAGCCACTTCATGTGGCTTGACACTGACTTGAGTATTGTTCCGAATCATGATCAACATCCTGAGCATAGAGTATTTTTAAGTTGCTGAAACAGTGTTGTCTTTAAGATCTGAGCATTGGTAGAGTCAGACCTGTCCGGGCTTCTCAATGTCTATCAGGGACACAGAGTCAGCAGATTACCTTTTCCAAATGTCCCTCGATTTGTAGTGGTGGCTAAACTGAGCACGCATTGTTGTCACGTTTAAACATAAATGTTCACAGGTAACACACATCTTAGTGACATAAGTGCTTTTATTTGCATGTGAATTCACTAAGGTATCAGACTGGCCCAGTTCTTTAGACAATAACCCCCACATTGTGTACATGCCCAGTGGAGGGCCAGACAAAGTCCTTGAGGGGGACATGTCCAGAGACATGTTGAGGAAGAGGCAGAGTTCAGTCAGCAGCCTGATTGCAGTGTCATTGGGAATAATGGCAAAATTGGCAGTCCTTATTAAAGTCCAAGGTGAGTGAAGCAGAGTCATTCAGAGGACAGTGGAAGCTGATGTTCCGAGGCATGATGGTAAGCACAAGACCAGGCAGAAACTGTCCATTTGACACACATGAATGCTACCGCTGACTTTTTCATCTGAATGTTGATTTATTCACATCTTCCTCCTTTGATGTGTCATGTGCCTCCCATGAGCCTAATGGTGGATTGTCAGGAGCACTGTGAGGCAGTCATACATCAGGGGGGTAAGAGGTGGATATTGAAGGTGCGGCAGCATTCATCTGTGCCAAATGATGAGGCATCACTGCAGTGGTGATAAGCTGCAAGGCTTGCAAGACTCCCACAAAGTCTCTGTGGTAGGCAGCCATGGCAGCCAAGTGTGAAGCCTGCATCCGCTCCATGCTCTCCATGATCTTTCGCATTTCACACAACTCCTTGGTGACATCGCTGGAGCCACTTTAACTGGACAGTTGTTCTTGTCTCTGAGTAAGGACTCCAGCAATGTCAGCCATGGAATGCTGGAGAGCATGGAGCGAACTGTGGGTGCCTGGTATGGACTCTAGGTGGTCCCAAATGAGACAGAGACACCCACGTATCCCATCCACTTTGGCCGCCAAGCTGTCCAACCCCACCCGCACCTGACCAGCCATCTCATGCTGGGCTTCTACGCACTACATTTAAATGTTAACAGTGGGTCCTCAAAGTCCTGGGAGACAGCTGTGATGGTAGGTGCTGGCTCCTGGGTGTTATGTGCTGCTGGTAGAGCAACCACAACGCTGCTGGATGTCCCTGCTTCCGGAGATGGGCTGCCAATGGAGTCGAGCAGCTCTTGGAGGGTGTCCTGGTCGATGGTTGAGATGTCTTCTTCCTCTTCATTATTGAAGAGTGGGACAGGCTGCTGAACAGGAGGTGATGTATCTCCCTCTGCAATGTAAAGGGGAGATGCTGTTGTATGTGTTTGTCCACTTTGGTCAGCATTTAAACAGTTGACAAGCAGAGTGCATGACAATGCCCATTCTCTATTTTAAAAAGCGACACCTATTACACACTGGTTTGTAAATCATCATACAACATCACTGATGTGACATTTGGGCTGAACATGGTTCTTGGCAGTTTCCCTGTATGCCAAATGTGAGGGGCCTGTTTGTACACATATGTTGCACCTGTTATATCCTCTGTTCAGTAGTGACAGTGGTGCTGGTTGTTTCACATTATTGACAATGCAGATTTGATCAGATTCATTTGTCTTTACACTGAATTGTGGTTGAGTCACCCCTATTCAGTCAAGTTGACATGTTGTTTTTATTAGCTAGGTTTAGAGGTGTAGATTAGACTCCACCCCACCTTGATGTTGGCACTGCCACATAATTGTTAGTGTGGCATGAGGAGGGCAATCATGCACTTGAGATCAGGGATGTAGTGATGTACCCCATGATATGACAAGTAGATGTGCTTGATTTGCCATACTCTGGCAAGTGTCTATGTATTTGAAGGTGGCCCAATCACATTGACACATGTCATTCACATTGATGTATGTTGATATGCAGGGAGGGACACCTTCTTTTTTACTGCCTGTTATTCACTCCACCCAGTCACCCTTGCACTTTGGTGCACTGTCAATGGTGATATGTTACAAGCTGGAGGACATATGAATCTGAGTCAGGCTCAGAAAAATAGTGCATTGTTGCACTGCAGATGTTAATCTTGCATCACGGGGGGCATAGTTACAATGAAGTGACAGAGTGAGGCATTCTCCTTACGGGATTAATGCCGCACTCCTACACTTCAGTAACACAGGCCTGCACCATAGTCACAAGATTATGGTGCAGCCCTGTGTCCCCCCCTGCGCTGGTGCTTAACTTATCAGCCTAGCACCAACACAGGCACCTTTGCAACATAGTGAAAGGGTGTCTGGGTTCAGGGGAAGATTGTTTATGTGCAGGGAGGGACACCTTTCTGACAATTAACAATTAATGCCAATTTGCTGTTTCTATGTGTGCTGCACAGCGCAGCACACATGGAAACAGCAAAAACAATGAGAAATGAAGCATTTCTAATTGTTTGCCTGTTTAAGATCAGGTTTTGGCTGGTCTTAATTTTTAAACAGCCTTGTGAATAGGAGGCAGCAAGTTTTTAAATGGGTGTTGCGGGGGGACACCCAACACAACACCCATTACCCTCCCCTTTCATGCTCAGTGAAGTGTGTAAGGGGCCCTTGATTACAAGTACAAGTCAGTACTTTACGCTGGCTTGTTAATGGGGCGAAGCCCCTATCGCCATCCCAACGTCACTGAAAGTGACATTGGCGTGGCGATGGGGGCTTGTAACTATGCACTTCAAATGGACACATGGATGATACATTCTGTTTTTCTCAGGGTAATTGGATACCTTTGTTTGTGTAAGGATGTTTACAGACATCACTGACTATGCATTTGTTCACTGCCACTCTTGACTTTGCCTAAGGGCCAGTTTCGTTTCGATGCATGTCAATGTGTCTTGGACATCCCACACCAGGACCATGATGACACTACAATACTGCTAACTGTACTACACATGTTGATACTTTGATGTGGATGACTGCATTTTGATGGATAGGGTCAAGGTGACATGTAGCAAAATGACATGCATTAGTGCGACATTGTGAATGGGGCTCATTGACATAATTCACTTAACATGCACGTGACAGGGAATGTGTGGTTCTGTGAGCATGGAAAACAGAAAAAACATGTTGTTATTTTAGGGGACACATTCATGATATGCAGAGTCCTTACACTGTACTTTAGGATGTATATCCCTTCTGTTCATAGTTGAACAGCACCTTTGGCCTCCAGTATGTTCATTTTTGACAATATGTAATGTAAACATTTTAGACACAAGGGGGCATATTTACAATTGAGTGGCGATGCATGTGTTTAAGCCAAGAAGGCTTGCAACATGCTTTGTCACTTTGGGAACACAGGGCTGCATGTCATTGAAAACAATACGATGCAGCCCCGTGAACCACCTTGCTCTGGGGAAAAAGTTAGCTGGCCACCACCGATGCAGGCACACTTACACAATTGTAGTGTTGAGCCAAGGAGGCTAATGCAACACTGCCACCTCTCTAGTCAATATGCCCCTTTGCTTGTTCATTTAGCCCATAGTTTGGAGACTCATGAATGGTAATTTTTCTATAGCTTTGAATATTTATATGTGCTGACTTACAAGTCACTGACACCACCATTATGTATCTTTATATGTATTCAACAGCTAAAGTGACATGTGTATATACCCCCAGGTACCTATGTAGCTGGAATTTGATCTGCACACACACAGTGTGGGTGTGCATTGAGGAATATGTAGTTGGACAGGAGCAACATTAGTCCCCACCCCCCACTCCTCCCAGTCCCTGGTTCTTAGTCACCCTGTTGCTGATGTAGCTGGTCATGTTCAGCACTATCCTGTCCCTGGATTCCAACCACCGACTCCACACAGATGACCACAGAAACCTGCTCCTCCAAGACATCCAGCTCCTCCTGTGGCGAAGGACTCCCACCTCTGGTCTGCAGTGCTGCATGCTGATTGTTGGACAGTTTCTGCTTGGTCTTGCACTTGGCATCATGCCAGCGCTTCTTGCAGTTGGTCACTGTCCTCTTGACCTCTGCTACTGCATTTACCTTGGCTACGATGGACTGCCATATGGAATTTTGGGCCCACAATAACACCATGGAGCTGACAAAGAGCTGGTGTTGTTTCTCTGTCACCTCCGCAATCAGGATCTTCTTTTCCTGCTGGCTGAACCTGGTTTTCCTCTTCCCCAGGGTCTCTGGCTGTTAGAGGGGTTAGGGGGGTTGTTGTCTCCTGCAGACCTGGGCCCAGCATGCTCCATTTTGCTTCCAGGGATAAACAATAAATTTTTTTGTGCTTCGCTGGATTTTTGAAGTTTATTTTTCTTGCAAAGCGTGAAAAAAAGTGGTGTTACGCTGATTAGTGTGCGTTTTTCGGCTACTGACTGGCCGGCCGCCACTTTTTTCACACTTGTTGCAAGATTTTTATTGCTGTGATGTTGGTCTTAATGTCACCATTTTCTGCCGCGATACAAAATTATATTCATGTAGCGATGTATTGTAAATACGTTGGTACCATGGTGATTGCTTTTGGCGGTACACGCAGTAAGAAAATTGCTGCTAATGACGTTAGCCATAGTTAGCTGCAATTCTTTTACAGATACCCCACAGTGAGCAGCACTTTTCATATATTCAATTATTGTGTAACATGAGGTGAGTGAGCACAGCAGCCAGTGGGTCATTTCCATTAGTCTAACCTGTTATCCAGTATGATTTATTCTGAGCTCCCTCTTTCCAAGGTCGAGGCCACCCCGGTAATACTATCTTATCAGGGTAGGACGGACTAGTGTATGATGAAGCATGCCACAAACGTGTGGGTGAGGCTTTTCCGTCGATTTTCCCCATAAGGCAGATAAATTCTTAACATAGACAATTGGTTCACATCACTTTTGTATCTTTTTGAATGTTCCACTTTCTACAGGGATATAATCAGAGTTGGCAAGGGCCACCGTCCATTACATCTGGCTAGCAGGGAGTTTTCCGTGTTGGGTGAGAAGTGAAGCCAGCACAAGTGATACAGTAGCTGTGATACCAAGCAGTAATATTCAGGTTCTGGGACTGCCAGACCTCTTTATTCCAACTGCCATTTTCGGGTCAACAGTTTGTTTCTTGGTATAGCCTTTGCTGATTTCAAGACGACTTGCATGTAATCCAGTTCCCTGAAAAGAGTGCGTGGAAAGAGACATGCCACACCATGAAAACACATACAGACATCAGGACATTATCACCATCTGGGTTAAGGCAACCTGGAATGTTACTGACACTTAACTCAGAACAAGATGAATTTGCTTATGCTTTCCATGACCGTACTAGCAATCATATCTATGGTTTCACTTTCTGTTTGTGTTACATGGATACCTAAATATTATAGCATTTGGCTACCATAGCATTCCCAGATATGATAGATAGGTGTTATTAGGCCCAGTTGGTTCTAAGGCCCGACAAGGTGTTATATTGCTTCAGTCAAGGAAGGAGGCACAGGACCGATCCCTTGGGCTCCATGAGGTACACCAAAATGATATCCTTGTAAATTGTTTCGACGTATGTCATGTTTCCTACCCTAACATCCCACCTGTCCAGCTCGAGTTGAAGCATGCATGCCAATGTGTCCTGGTTGACCACGACTGGTGATGCTGGGTATCTATGCCTGGTTCTGCATCTCAGTTCCCAGCTATCTGGGATCATTCCTTTAGTCTTCAGTCTGGCCCTAAAGTTAGAAAAAAAAAGCTGGATCAAGCCAAGGAATCTAGTTTCAATGTTATATCCCTGAAGGTTGTTTAACAAGAATTACAGGCCCACTGATTCAAATGCCTTTTCTATATCTAAAAACACTATACGTAGTCAGTTCATCTGACTTCAAGGAGTACAGAATGTGGGCCAACTACTGAAGATTGCCTGTAGTTCTTCTACGAATGCTGAAGCTAGATTGGTCCTGATGGATGAATATTCGTTACTCTTACATGTCTTCTCAAGCTGGCCTTACTGACTTTTTTTATATCAATGTTAATCACTAAAAAAAGTCCTGTATGATTCAATATCAGTCAGATCCATGCCAGATGGCATGTAGCCAGGCAATTGGCCCTGCTAATGGACCACTTCCCAGACTTCTATTCATTTCTCAATTATAGCCGTGATGAATGTAAAAAAACTTAGGTATGGAGACTGTCTGGGCCCAGCATTTTGCTTGTGTTCATCTCTATCAGGGCTTTAACCCATCTGGCATCAGCAGTTTTTCCAGTTCTTCCCTCACCTAAGGGGACAATAATGGCAATCTGTTAATATTCAGGCTTTGCACAAACGCACACTTAAGCATAAGTGTTGGAGACTGTGATGACTGCACCAGTGAAATCAGGAAGAGGTTCAGAACACTAGGCCACTAACTGACAGACTATTCATTAAACGCACTTCCTAATTTTAGGTACCCTTCTGGATCATTGGCGGCAGAGCAGTATTTAAGACCATTCATGACCTACAAATTTAGCCTGGCAATGTGTTGATTGTTGTTGTGGCTCTCCGCTTTCATACCAGTTCACAATTGTGGCCTGCACTTCATGTTTGTTAATTTCTTCACTCTTGGTTCACTCATGGTAAATCTTCCATGAGCCCATCCTTGCTCTCTGGTACGGTTATTGCTTGCTTCCTTTATCACTTGTTTCCTAGGTCTAACCGTTGACTTTGTGGTGGCGTCCTGTGGACCATAGCTGGATTTCAAGTGTGTTCAAGACTCAACATAGCAACATCTGCTGCCAAAACCAATAAGCCTCTCAAAATGCTTATACATGGTATGCGCTCACCCTGACTGTATTCTCTAATTATGTTGTCCTCTGTCTCTCCTGCAGCTACTTCCATGAGCTCCCATCCATCTAGCTTTGAGGTAGTGTTGTGCTATCCTTCAAATGAGACAGCTACATTCTGAAGAGTAAGATCCAGTTCTTTGTTTCTCTCTCTCACTCCCTTCTCCGTTTTCCCAAATTGCTACAGTAAGTGGTAAATACATATTGTCCTCTGTTGTTAGGCATTCAGGGATGGCATGGGCTTTCACCAGGTCGAAACCTCTAGAATCTGGCAATATTGAGCCCTCATTATATATTCAGTCATTATTCCTCATGTGGCACAATGTTTTGAGAGTAAAGCTAGAATTGTTAGTACTGCTAGAAAGCAGGATTAATAGCTTAATAAGTAGCGTAGCTAGTACCTGTCTAGTCTGTGATTCACACTATTGGCTCCATGGGTATCTCATTACATACCAGCCACATCAGCAGGTTTCCAGATTTGTTCCATTCTATGGAATTTCTGTTGAAATAATGTGCAAGAGTGGCAATAAAGTCTGATAAATAGAGATCTCAATGAAAGTTTATGTTCCACAGGGTCCAAAGAGAAAGCTTTGGGAGCCAACAGCCTCCTTTCTATTTCCACAGTTTTGGCCTCTATCCCCCTACTTCTTTCCTAATCTGTGTTTGCTTACCTCTGCTAATGATCACCTTCATTGCATCCCACTTCATTGTCCTACCACATGTCGAGTGCCAGTTGATGTCAATGCCACTTAGTGTTTTGTTTGATCTCCTTTGCGTTAAACGGTGCAGCAGGTCACGTCCATGTGGTAACTCCTCCCAAGAATGAAAATATGAGGGTGACCACAATTTTCCCGCTAGGCTGCTGTGGCCCTCCACAGTGAACAAGTCTCTTGTAGAGAAGGTGAACTTTACCTCTTGTTGTCATAAGAAACAACAGGATTCTATATTTCTCCCCAAAATCACTAAGGCCCCTTGCATTCTTTGGAGATCAGTTTTACTATCCCACAATTTACAACTGCCTAAAGGATCATTCACAGTCCATTCTTTCTTGTCTCCATGCAAGGAGCCCATATCTGGCAACCACATATCCATCGACCCACTACATTTATCTGTATGAGAACTCATGTCTGCAAATCTAACACAACTAAACAACAGAAAATCCTAGCCCGGGAATAGAGACTTTAGCAAACCTGCCTGCAACAAGCAAATTGCAACACATCCATGTATGTCGTCAGTCATTAGTAAATTGTCACGCAACCGACCGACTCCCCTCCCCCAAACCGAAAGCTAAAGTATGGCAGTGGCAGGACGCAGCATGCACCAAACCTGGTACACTCCTTTCACTGTAAGAGAGATCCAAATTCAGGTCTCCGTTTCAAATTGGGTCCGGTAAGTGACCGGGACAGAAGAGTGGCCTGACTCCCAGCCCACTGACACCTGTCAGGGGTTCCCAACATTCCTGCGCTATTTGTCAACTTCCTCGGGGGTCTTGGGTAAACAAGGTGTTGGTGGTCTCATAATACGTCCTGTATTGTTATATGGCATGGCCCTCTGTTATGCATCTGTTTTGCGCACACTGATTTTATTTATGTGCATGAGCTGCTGTTTGGTGCTACCGATGCTTGTTGGCTGACACTGCAAATGCTTGTTGGTGAGTTGAAGGGCAATCCATGCTCCTCGCACATTTCGGAGCTGGTTGCTTCCTTGGTTGCTAGGCAACCTTCCCAGGTTTGGGGAATGGACAGCTTCTTCCACGTGCCTTCCAACGGCACTCCTGGTAGGCTATAAATAGTAACCCTGGGCGGAGCTGGTGTAGTGCCACTACGCGGAGTTCCACAGAGTTATGAAAAAACTCTGTGGAACTCTGCTCCGCCACCCGCCTCCACAGAAGCAGGGCCCGGGACCTGGGCTCTGGCGGGCCCCGGGGTGCAGGAGCCCACGTCCTGTGGCCAGTTGAGGGTCCGTGTGCCTGGGATGGGGGTCCCTCGTGCCCAGGCAGGCTCTCAGATCCCCCCGGCCTGGCTGGGTTGAGAAGCAGGGACCGGGCCCGGGGCCTGGGCTTCGGGCAGGGCCTGGGGTGCAGGAGCCCCCATGATGTGGCCTGCTGAGGGTCTGTCTACCCGGGACGGAGGTCCCTGGTGCCGGGGGATGCTCCCCCCACCCCGGCCTGGCTGAGTTCAGAAGCGGGGACTGGTTCCGGGGCCTGGGCTCTGGAGGGCCCTGGGGTGCGGGAGCCCATATCCTGCAGCCAGCCGAGGGTCTGGGTGCCCCTCATGGGGGTCCATTGGGCCAGGGCAGGCCTCCCCCGCTTCACCTGCGTATCAAGGTGCCTGCGGGCCCCGAGTCAGAGTCCCATCAGGGGCCCCCCTCGCATCCCCATGCCCGAGACCCAGCTAAGGGCTCTGATAAGCCCCTGGGAAGCAGAGCCCCTGACCCCTCCAAAGGGCAGGCAGGAGCCCTCCCATGAAGGCTCGGGCGGGAAGATTGGAGTCCTTTGGGCCCGGCCATCTGATCACGCCTTTCCCCTCGGCCATCTGGTCACGCGCAATGCTTTCATATGGGGAGACCAGATGGCCAGGCTGCCCTGGAAGTTCCGATAACGGCTCGTTTGCCTCCCCGATCCCAGCCAGGGCTCCGGGAGGTCGGGCGCATCCGCGCCATGGGTCCCCTCCATCACTCGGTGCGCACGGGTTATCAGAAAAGGGGGTACCCTTTCTCCGGATTACTAGGGACAGGGTACACCAGAACCACTTGCGGGCTGGGGGCTCTCAGCTGGCGACCAGATGGGCAAAAACCTCAACCTACCTGTCCGGGGCTCCATCCTCCGGCCTGCCGCGTAGCAGAGTACCCGGGACTGGCTCCATTGGGCCCAGGTGGTCCTCCCTGGGGCGTCCGGGCCTGAGAGCTCTGGCTGGACGCTCCCTACACTGGGCTCCGTCCTCCGCTCCGCCATGGGCCCGGGGCCCATTGGGCGTTCCCCAGCTCGGGTTGGGTTCAGGAGCTCCGGCAGGGGCCCTTGGTGGCCCTGGGGTAGAGGGTGCCCTCCCCACCCCGGGCTCCATCCTCGGCCCTGCCGCGTTGCAGGGCGCCCGGGATGCAGGCCTTGGGGAGGTCTCCCCTGTGCGTGCTGGCCCGGGACCTTCGGCCGGGCCCAGGGGTCCGGGCTCCGTTGCCCTGCTCTGCCATGGTCCCAGGACGGGGGTCTGTCGGGCCCGGGCAGGCCTCCCTCCTGCTTCGCCTGCCTGTCAAGGTGCCAGGGGGACCCCGGGTCGAAGGTCCATCAGGGACCCCCATCCGCAGCCCTGGGCCTGAGGCCCAGCCTGGGTCTCTGAGCCCCCGGGACGCAGAGCCCCCAAGCCCTCTAAAGGGCAGGCAGGAGACCTCCCGCGAAGGCTTGGTGCGGGCATATTGGCGTCCTTCAGGCTTGGCCATCTGGTCACGCCTTTCCCCTCGGCCATCTGGTCGCACCCAATGCTTTCCAATGGGGCGACCAGATGGCCGGGCTGCCCTGGAAGTCCCGATGAGGGCTCGTTTGACTCCCCAATCCCAGCCAGACGGCCCTTGGGAGGGTGACCTCCCCACCCCGGGCTCCGTCCTCGGGCCTGCCACATGGCAGGGTGCCTGGGATGGGGTACAACAGCCCGGGGAGGCTTTCCCTGTGCCTCTCGACCCAGAAGCTCCGGCTGGGTCAAGGGGCCCGCCAGGCCCCGGGTCGGGTACTCCAGCCCTGGGTCCCGTCCCCCAGCCTGCTGCTCTGCCAAAGGCCTGAGAAGGGGTTCCGTCTTGCCCGGGGAGCCCCCCTGCTTGGCTGGGTTCAGGAGCCCTGGCTGGAGCCCCTGAGGGCCCTGGGGCGGGCGTCCTCCCCACCCCAGGCTCCGTCCTCAGGCCTGCCATGTGGCAGGGTACCCAGGACGGGGTCCCGTGGGCCCGGGGAGGCTTCCCCTGCGCCTCTGGGCCCGGGAGCCCCTATGATGTCCAGGGGCCCCGCCGGGCCCCGGGTCTGGAGCTCCCACCCTGGGCCCCGTCCTCTGGCTTGCCACTCCACCAAGGGTGCGGGATGGGGGTCTGTCGGTCCCGTGCAGACCTCCCCCGCTTTGCCTGCTTGTGAAGGTGTTCACGGGCCCCAGGTCGGAGGGCCCGTGGGCTTCCCCTCTGCAGACCCATGGCTGAGGCCTAGCTGGGGCCCCGGGGCCTCCGGCCCCCCATGCCCCGCCACCCACTCGCCCTTTCGTTAGGGCACAGAGCGACCAAATGGACACCCTTCAAACCCGGCCATCTGGTCGCGCCTTTCCCCTCGGCCATCTGGTCGCACCTATCCCCTCGGCCACCTGGCCGCACGCAATGCTTTCCAATGGGGCGACCAGATGGCCATTATTCCCTGGAAGTCTCGATGGGGGCTCATTTGCCTCTCCGATCCCAGCGAGGGCTCCAGGAGGTCGGGCACGTTTGCGCCTTGGGTCCCCTCCGTCACCCGGTGAGCATGGATTACAAGAAAGAAGAGTGTTTTTCCTCTGGATTACTATGGAGAGGGTCAGTCATGATTTCGAGACAGGGAAAGTAAGGACCCTGGCTTGCTTGCTGGGGCCCCCAGGGGCCCGGTTCTGTGCCTGCATCCCAGCCATTCCTGATGGGCCTTTCCTCCGAACCTGCCTGCCCCAGGAGCGGGCAGGGACGCGAAAGCCAGCATCCCCCACGCAGGGCAGCCTGCCAGGGTGAGGCCCCGGCCATACTCTGATCAATTGGGCACGCTCTGTCCGTTTAGGGATGGACTGCTCGGCTAGCCTTGGCTGTTGTTTCAAGCAAAAAGCTTCCACCCCACATGGACCGTCCGACTCGAGGGCCTGCCACCTGGCCCTTCCCCTTACCCAGCAGAGCGAAGGCCGAGCGGCCCCTGCAGCTCGCGCCCCCCAGTGGTCCGACCCGAGCAGAAGGGGTTGGGTGGCACCAGGCCCCAGACGCTGCCGCCCGGCAGGTCCGTAGGCCCCGCGCGCCACACCATCACCCCTCTCTGCCCAGCGCATTTCCGCAGCAGCTCAGAATGACCGTTCCGAGGGGTGACGCCGCCAGGCTCCGGCACCCCTGCGTCGTACAGAGCTCAAGCCCCGGCCCCGGCCCCGGTCCCAGCTTCCGAACCCTAGCCAGGACGGGGATATCCTCCCCGGGCCCCCCGTCCCCAGCGCCCGGAGCCTAGGCTGGCCTCCTGCCACTCCTTGCCCCGGAGACAGCGAGGAGCTAGGCAGTCCTCCCCGCTCTGCAGCCGCCCTGCCCTAGCTACTGACTGTCACCCCTCACACCCCTTGGGCGTCAGGCTGCTGACTCGGGCGGGTTAGCCTTCCACCTTCCTGGAGCCTGGGGGGCAGGAACCAAGGAGGGTTAAGTCCAGGCCACGTCCTCTCCCTGACGGCCTGCCCGGGGAGCCCATTTTCCTCAACTATTAAGCCCCCACGTAGTGGGGGCTTACAGAACCCTGGGGAAGGACAAAAGTTGGAGTTAGCCCAGCCGTCCAGCAGGCCGGCCATCTGGTCACCCAGCCTGCAGAGCCATCTGGTCATGCAGCCAGGTGACCAGATGGCCTGGGACAACCCAGTGCCCAGATGGCTTGCGACGGCTGGATCCAGTCGCCCTTGCAGTCCGACGACGGTGAGGGTGGCCAGGCACTCCGAGGCTGTTGCTCGGGAGGCTCCTTCCCTGGGGCTGCTCGCCTCCCTGTTCGACTTGCGCGGGAGCAGGGCGAAGGGCCGGCCCAGGCCATCTGGTCACCCTGCTGACTCGCAAGGGATGGTGGCCCCCATCCCCGCACCCCAGTGGGCCAGGGACAGGAGGGGAAGGCCCCCGTGCCGGAGGGCACATTGTGGAGGCGGCCTCCCGCGGGCCCCTGTTACCCCCTCTGCATCCCTCCCACCGGCCCGGTGGCAGAGGGACCCACCCCCGGGTGTGGTGGAGGAGGGCATCTGCGGGCACCCACAGATGGAGAGACAAAAGCTTGGCTCAGAGGATGACTTTCAATAGATCGCAACGAGGGAGCTGCTCTGCTACTTACGAAACCTTGACCCTGAATCAGGTCGTCTACCAGGTGCCCCACGAACATGCGGTGCACTAAGGGCGATGGAGGTGGCCCCCTTCCGACCACGCTCCGGTCCCCAAGCAAGCAGCTCTATGCACCGGCCCCCGAGAGAGGCCGGCTATCCCAGGCCAACCGAGGCTCCACGGTACTGCGGTATCGTTACGGTTTAGGGGGATTCTGACTTAGCGGCATTCAGTCATAACCCCACAGATGGTAGCTTCGCCCCATTGGCTCCTCAGGCCAAGCACATACACCAAATGTCTGAACCTGCGGTTCCTATTGTACTGAGCAGGATTACTATTGCAACAACACATCATCAGTAGGGTAAAACTAACCTTTCTCACGACGGTCTAAACCCAGCTCACTTTCCCTATTAGTAGGTTAACAATCCAACACTTGGTGAATTCTGCTTCACAATGATAGGAAGAGCCGACATCAAAGGATCAAAAAGCGATGTCGCTATGAACGCTTGGCCGCAACAAGCCAGTTATCCCTGTGGTAACTTTTCTGACACCTCCTGCTTGAAACCCAAAAAGTCAGGCCTCGCTGTCACGGTCTGTATTCATACAGAAAATCGAGATCAAGCGAGCTTTTGCCCTTCTGCTCCGTGGGAGGTTTCTGTCCTCCCGAGCTCGCCTTAGGACACCTGCGTTATCGTTTGACAGGTGT
The DNA here is from genome assembly GCA_963921515.1 of Calotriton arnoldi. Classification (NCBI taxonomy): domain Eukaryota; kingdom Metazoa; phylum Chordata; class Amphibia; order Caudata; family Salamandridae; genus Calotriton; species Calotriton arnoldi. The sequence goes on along the minus strand of CAWUFW010012575.1, from coordinate 322,603 downwards.
ACTGTCCCAGTCAAACTCTCCATCTGCCACTGTCCCTGGAACAGGTCGCACCCGGTGGGCCCGGGCGCTTGGAGCCAGATGCGAGAGCCCCCCCCCCCGCCTCACCGGGTAAGTGAAAAAACGATGAGTAGTGGTATTTTACCGGCGGCCCGGGGGCCTCCCACTTATCCTACACCTCTCATGTCTCTTCACAGTGCCAGACTATAGTCAAGCTCAACAGGACCTTCATTCCCCACTGATTGTGCCAAGCCCGTTCCCTTGGCTGTGGTTTTGCTAGATAGTAGGTAGGGACAGTGGGAATCTCATTCATCCATTCATGCGCGTCACTAATTAGATGACGAGGCATTTGGCTATTTCTGTACCACCACGTGGGGGCTCATTCTGGGTTATTATGCCCCTCTTCAGCGTCAAATCGGTTTTGCTTCCAACAATACAACATTCGTTCGCTCCGGAGTACAGCCACACTGAACGCTGTCCTCACTGGACCTGGGATCACATATAGGCTAAGTAGTACACCCTGCAGTACTATTCCAACAATTTAAAATTGTCTACTTAGAGTCCTAAGAAATTGAAGTATGATTAGCAGGACATTAATAATCAATGTGTGGCATGTAGTGATTATGTGTATGTAATTATTTGAGACCTATTCTTCATTCAAGACATTTCAATAATCATGATGTACACATTTGTATCTAAATTGTTATAAGCACTCATCTATAAAAACACACATCTATAAATTGCACATCTAACTAGAAAATCCACATCTATAAAAATTCTAGAAAATTCACATTTAGAAAATTCACATCTATGCTAATTCTTGTGTCAACTATAAACTATTATGTAATTGTTTAACCACATTTAAATATTAATGAATCAACATTTTAAAACAATATGTTTTATAAGGGTGACATGTGTGCTGCAAGAAAGTGTACATCTCAGCATAAGCTTGATATTTAATTGTCCATGAATACTTGGAACATTTTAAGAGTGTCCATTAAAGTAGTCAGGCAAATATTTTTCTTGAAAGGGAATGACATTTGCAGACCTAGATCAGCCAGAGCAACATCATTATATTAAGGCCAAATTCCACGACATCCAACAATAAAGCCATGAAATTTTAGTGTTACATTTGGTAAGATCTTTGATTTGCTGTGATAGATCCTGATAGTATTTAACTTTACTCTCAAGCGCTAATTCAAGGGAATTCTGTGAGTTTTCATAACAAATTGAAACATCAATCACTACAGCTGTACCATTTTTGGTAAACACTACATCTGGTTTTCGTAGTTCACCTTGATTATTCTTAACATGAGGTTCCCTATATGCCATCCAACCACACCTTTTGCTCTATCAATGAGCAATTCCAACATTTTGTTATGTCTTTTTATCCTAATGTCCTTGGTTTTGGGACATGCACCTGAAATATGTGAAATTGTTTCGCAAACATCTTTGCAGTACCTACTTGTAGCAAATGTATGATTTCTTCCCCTAGTGATGGTTTCTCTAGGATATAAGACATTTGCACTTAACATCAGCGCAGCTATGTACTGATTTTCTTTCATTTTGTTATGCTTGCTGATCCAGAAATTTGAGGTTGGATTACTTGCTAAGTATTTTATACCATCACCTTGTACAGGGAGATTTGCCTATTTCTCAAACTCTTCTTTTCTCCAATCATATGTTGCTAACAAATTCAAATCATAACTCAGAAACCTACTGTCTAAAATGTTGAGTTTGTGTGTTTTGATGATGTTATCAATTTTTTCATTGATTACTTCTCCTGCATACATGAATGAATGAGCTATGTACAGATCTGGAGCTGCCCTGAGATACAATAAACTATTGACTTTGTTTAGACCAATTGTTGTACATAGTTTTGGTATACTGAGGCCCCCAAAGGATCTTTTCGAATATAGGAGACCATCACACGTGTATGCAGGTAGGTGTAGAAAATGCTTGACATACTTTTTTTATTGTTTGATCCAGAATGTTTAAAGTTTTAGTTTCTGTTCCTGTCATTTCCAATTTAAATGACAGTTTAGGGATCAAGTACTGACACAAAATTTCTATTTTCTGTGTGGGCTTAACTGGTAGATTATCAAGTTTTTGAGCCCAATTAACAAGAACCTCATTAATTTTGTTATTGCTTGTATGGCCAGTGTGTGGATCAAAGTTCAATCCGAGGTATCACTCACTTTCTCCTGGATGAATGTTTTCAATGTTTTGTTTTTCAAACTTCCATGGTTTACAGTTGTTAATCAGGATTTTATCTTTATGGTGACATATAAAATCCATGTGTCTTTTTCACATTACGTTTTAATCCTGTTGTTTTACTGAATTTTTCAATGATTTTCAGGTTGTACTGATTCCTTCCCAGGTGTTGCTGAGTACTGCGATGACATCGGCAAAAGCGAGAGCAGTGATTTGCTCAATAAGACCATCAGATCCGAATGTGAAGCCCTTGCCGTCTTTCTGAAGATCACAGATCAGAGGATCCATGGCAATGTTAAATAGCAGTGGGGATAAAGAGTCACCTTGTTTAACCCAAGTTTTCATTGCTTTCATTGTTGTTTCAGGCGTTGCTTCGTGGTTCTTTCCCTTGAAAAATGTTGCTGAGTCAGTGTATAAGTCTTTTATTATGTCTCTGATGTATGATGAAACTCTGTGCCTTGCAAGACTCTGTATAATGTGACCATGGCTGACAGAGTCAAAGGCTTTTGAGATATCTATGAGCACTACTGCTAATGAGTTACTGTTCTTTCATGCCCCTTTTATGATATTTTGCAGAAGAGTCAGATTTTCGAGACAACCTCTCACCTTCATGAAGCTTTTTTGTCTCTTATTCAATTCAACAAAAAATAAGAGTTTTTAGTTAGTATTTTTGTGAATAACTTCATGAACGCAGTACCAATGGTAATTGGTCACCAATTACTGATTTTTGTAAGTTGGCTATTCGGTACATTCTTAAGTATCAATATCGACCGGTTCTTTTTAATACTTTCTGTAGGAGAGTAGGATCTGCTTCTTATAGTTACCCCCACTTTTTGCTGATGTTTCACAGTTTTTCGACTTAGCCAGACTGAGGCCCTGCTAATCAGGACCCCAGTCTATCTGCTTTCTACTCTAAATTGATTGTATGCACTTTAGGTACACTCCAGAATGGATTCTGGGGTACCCTTGTGAGTCCCTAGTATATGGTATACTATATACCCAGGGCATAGGTACCCCAGAGGCCTACCAGGGGCTGCAGCATGTATTGTGCCACCCCTGGGAAGCCTGTTAAAATGACACAACAGGTCTGCTACAGCCGCCTGTGTAAGGTGGTATATGCACCCCCCTTATTGAGATATAGGTTCCCTATATCTCTCCATATCACTGCACATGTAAACCTATCAGTCACCCCTATGGCAGTCCTTAACAATCCTGAAGGCAGGGTGCTGGGTTCCATGTGAGAGGGTGCTCATGCATGAGCAGAGCCCCTCTGCAGCTTTCGGAATCTTCATTCCGGGGTTGTTTGTGATGCAGCCAGACCATATACTCTTAAGTGCATTATGACCTTGCGGTAAATGCTAACTTGAGAATGGCTGCATGGAAATATGTTGTGTTTGGTGTCAAACACCTTGGAATCATACCTCCACCCCAGTAACTGGGGTGGGTGGTATGATCCCACCCTACTAGAGGGAGAAACATGGCACCACCGGTACACCCGGTACCAGCTTAACAGAACCCTGGCATCACAAAATGGACGCTGCAGCCACCGACACGAGTCTGCCCTCCTGCTGCTGGACGAAACTCCGGCAGGGGAGGCCTGGACAAGAGGTTTCCTGTCACAGGGAGGTGTGACCACCTCCCAGACAGGCTTTAGTGTATTGGGGCTGGGTGGGTGCACTCCAAGAGTGCTTTGAAGTCTGCACTGGGGGCACATTTGGTGTCCCTGTACATAGTCCAGCTCAAACCGGTTGCAGGGGCTACCAGCCCCTGCTCTGGCACGAAACTGGACAAAGGAAATGGGTGTCCCCACCCCTCTTTCCTGACCCTCCCATAGGTGGGTCCCCAGAGTTTGTCCCACCCCTTCCTTGGGTATAAAGTAGGAACCCCTGACTACAGGACTTTAGATTACACCTGGACTAAACTCTGACACAGAAACCAAGTACTTCGACGATCTGCACTACGCTGGATGACTTAAGAATCTCCCTTAGAGTAAAGGAGTTACTCCCCTGCAAGGCAGGCACCTTTAATGGAACTGACCGGTTGGCATCTCCAAAGCTCCGACGGACTCCAAAGAATATTGCCACACAGGAGGTGGGTTTTCTGAGGTCTTAGAGGTTGATCAGTGCCCACAGCAAGTCTGAGGCCCGTATCCCTCGTGGTGACCGTGCAACCTCGAACCCCTGGGCACCGCGTCACTTTGCAGAAGCATCATCTTTCCGGTGACCCCTGAGGCTGAACTTTGGGTTACTTGTAGCCCTGACCCTGAGCAGTGATCACACCAAAGATTGCAGGCTTACACTCAACGAGTGTTCCGTGGGCCGCCATTTTGTGATTCCTCTTGAGGTCCCTTTGCGATCCTTGGTCCGTTGACCTGTGGGTCTCCAAGAAGGCAACTCTAACTTTGATTGAGCTTCCCTGGTTGTTCCAGATGTGCCCTGACTCTCCATTGCTTGGGGAGTCCCCAGGACATTGCTGGTCCGCACAGAAGCCTCTTTTCTCTTCCTGCATGGGTTGCTGTTGCCAAGGTTTGTTGTGTTCAATTCGAGCACTGACACCCCAACACTCGACATCCTTTGTGAGACAGCTGTAATCTGGCTCCTGGTTGTCCTTGACATCTCCGGGACCCCATGGCTGCAGAGTCAAGCTTCACCTCTTCGCACCTGAAGCATCCAACATTGGTGGGCATTCGATTGCTCCGCTCCTGGTCACTGGCTAGTGACCCAGACTCTGTCCCCTCTGCTTTCAGGTTCTTCACATCTTCGATCCAGGCTTGGATCACACGAGACACTTTTCTCCTTCACGGCAGCAGCACTTTGCAGCAAATCGCCATTGAAATCAACGACGATTCCCGACACCCTTTGACACCTATGCACCCGGCTTCCCTGGGTGAGGTAACTCGAGTACTACGGTGCTCCCGTGGGTGTTGGCCCTAGGACCCCTTAAGTCTAAAGGGGTTTGCTCAAAGTCCTCTTCTAAGTGTCCTTTGCTTTTAAAATTCCAACCGCGACTTTCCTCATAGAATCCTACGGCGCTCGCGGCTGTGTTCTCACACTGCACACGTCCCCCGTGGGTCTCCTGTGTCACTACCTTGGGTGGTTCCTTGGGGTCCCAGCGATTCTACGTGATCTAGGCACTGTGTCTAGTCAAGTCGTGGTTCCTATACCACTTTCTTAATATATGGTTTGGTCCCCCCCTGGGGCCCATTGTATATTGTGCTATTTACTGTCGTTTTTATACAGTGGTATTGTGTATCTTGGACTCTAATCTCATAAAGAGATTAGTAGTTAGTGTTTAGAAATAAATACATATATTTTATATATATATCTTGTGTGGTTCTCCTTTCATTTGGTCATTCAAGAGGTTATAATCTGGTAAACCAAGCTGCTTTACACTCCTTCAAGACTTAGCCTGAAGGCTGCTCTCCATAGCTACCACTAGGATAGCTTTCAATAAAGGTTGTCTTTAAACCTATCATCAATAAGGGTCGTTTGGACTGGTGCAAGGTGCCCACTATAACTAGTGGACAGCATATGCCAGGCCAACTTCTCACATTGGTATGCAGCGGTTGGATTCAAGCTTGCTATTGCTTTACCAGATAATCTCTTTGAGTGACTAACTGAAAACCACTATAGGTACATAGGTACATATAAATCAAGTTTAGAATACAGTAAGTTCTACTGAACTTAGAGTTGTGTGTCAAGGGCTTAGCACACCCTTTCTACAACTCAAGAGAGTTTAGTAGGCCCCACTAGAGTATGTAGATGCATACACCACACCACACCACACTAGTCATGTCTTCAAGGGCAGAAACCAGTGGGTCTCTCCCAACTAAGTATGACAATGTCTCATACCAGGAATTGAGGACTATGTGTGCCTCAAGGAAATTGAAGACAGGGAATAGCCCAACCACCCAACATCTCATAAAGATGTTGCTTGAAGATGACCTCAGAAAGACCCCAGGGTCTGATGAGGTTGGCAAAGGGGGTGGGGCAGCTGAAGAGGAAAGGCCAGGTAGTGAAAACTACTATGACCCAGACTCTGATGCTGGCCAGGGGATCAAAATGATTCCAACCTGGAAAATCCAATTAGGTTCTCTTTAACCCACCTAGAAGGGTTAATAGTCTACCAAGAAGATCCAGATCTCCTTCTCAGGAATCTAATCATTCTGGTACGTCTATAGGGTCCTCTGCTTCTCATAAAAGGGCATCCTCTTATGAGAAGAAATGCCAACTGCTTGAGTTTGAGAGAGCTAAGCTCAGAATCAAGAGAGAGCAATTGGCCTTAGACAGGGAATCCCTGGAGCTCCAGAGAGCTTCTCAGAAATTGGGACTAGGGTCCCATGGTAGCAGCAGCAGTGTCCCTAGAGGTAGAGATCATCCTCATGACCATAGGAACCTGAACAAGATTGTCCCTCCCTACCAGAGTGGGGATGACATCCACAATTGGATAACTGCACTTGAGAGGGCCTGTAAGGTACAGAGGGTCCCTCAGGAGCAGTGGGCAGCAATCTTGTGGCTCTCCTTTGCAGACAAAGGTAGAGACAAGCTCCTCACTGTAAGAGAAGAGGATGCTGACGATTACAAAGTCCTGAAGAGTGCTCTGATTGAAGGGTTTGGCCTAACCACTGAACAATACAGGTTAAAGTTCAGATATACCCAAAAGGCACAGACTCAGGACTGGGTTGACTTTGTTGATTGTGCTACTAAGGCTCTGGAAGGCTGGTTACTTGGCAGTAAGGTGTGTGATTTCAAAGGATTGTATAATTTGATCATGAGAGAGCAGATCCTTAACAACTGTCAAAATCAACTGTTACATCAGTACCTGGTGGACTCTGATCTGACCTCTCCCCAAGAATTGGGTCAGAAGGCAGACAAGTGGGTCAGAACCAGGGTGAGGCAGAAGGTTCAGAACCAAGGTGGTGACTCCAAGAAGCAAGATTCTAAGAACTCTGATAAGGGTGGGGAGAAGGGTAAAGACCAGAAGTCTTCTCAAGGGCCCCAAAAATCTGCATCTGGTGGGGAGTCCCAATCTAACAAAGGAAAAGGCCAAAAGAAACCATGGTGTAAAATCTGTAAGCAGAAAACCCATTGGACTAGTGATTGTATCAAGACCAAAGACTCAACTCCAGCCACCATTGCCCCTAAGGCAACTGTTCCCCCTAGTTCAGCTCCAAGTGGTGGTACTCAGAATAAGGGTGTAGCAGGGTTGACCCTGGGATCTGAGATGGACTCTGGCCTAGTCAGAGTTCCAACTCAGGCTGTACTGATCTGTGATGGAGGCATGGATATGTCCTCCTATGTGAATCCCAGTAATATGGGCAAATACAGACAGCAGCCCTTGATTAATGGAAGAGAGGCTTTGGCATTCAGGGACACAGGAGCAAGTGTCACAATGGTGACAAAAGATCTTGTAGCCCCTGAGCAGATCATACTTGGTGAAATGTACCAAGTGACCAACACTAGCAATGTCAGGACAGACCATTCCCTGGCAGTAGTTAATTTCTCCTGGGGAGGGGTAACTGGCCCTAAGAAGGTTGTGGTAAGTGCAGACCTCCCTGTTGAATGCTTGCTTGGAAATGATTTGGAAAGCTCAGCTTGGGCTGAAGTTGAGCTCAGGACCCATGCAGAAATGTTGGGCATCCCTGCAGATGTGCTTGCTATGACCAGGTCACAGGCAAAAATGTCTAAAACTGAACAGGCCCTGGATTCTGGAAGAATGGACCAGGTGCCTCCCAAGAGGAGGAGCAGTAGGGTTAAGGCAGTGCCTTCCCCCTTGGCTCAGGAAGAAGATCAGTCTTTTGAAGAAGATGATCTCAGCCCTGAAGAAGGAACTGTCCCAGAGGAGCTTGAGCCTGATCAGGTTGAGTTCTTGGGGACAGGGGGCCCTTCCAGGGCAGATCTGAGCCAGGAGCAACTGAGCTGCCCCTCTCTTGAACCCCTCAGACAGCAATCTGCTGCTGAGGCTGCTGGGAGTGCTAGTGGTACCCATAGGATCTATTGGGATGATGGACTCCTTTACTCAGAGTGTAGAGACCCCAAGCCTGGAGCCACCAGGAGGTTGGTTATACCTCTGAAGTTTAGGAGCTTCCTATTGACCCTAGCACATGATATCCCATTGGCAGGACACCTAGGCCAAAACAAGACTTGGGACAGAATTGTCCCTCACTTTCATTGGCCTCATATGTCTGAAGACACCAAGGAGTTTTGTCGCTCCTGTGTTACCTGTCAAGCCAGTGGTAAGGCAGGTAGCACTACAAAGGCCCCCCTGATACCACTACCGGTGGTGGGGGTTCCCTTTGAGAGGGTAGGGATTGACATTGTTGGTCCCCTAGATCCTCAAACAGCATCTGGGCACAGATTTATCCTGGTGGTGGTGGGCCATGCCACTAGGTACCCAGAAGCAATTCCCCTCAGGACCACCACAGCTCCTGTGGTGGCAAGGGACCTCCTGGGAATGTTTTCCAGGGTGGGTTTTCCTAAGGAGGTAGTATCAGACAGAGGGCAAACTTCATGTCTAGTTACTTGACTGCTATGTGGAAGGAGTGTGGAGTAAATTATAAATTTACCACCCCCTATCACCCACAATGCAATGGTTTAGTTGAAAGGTTCAACAAAACCTTGAAGGGCATGATTAAAGGTCTCCCAGAAAAGCTTAGGCGCAGATGGGACATACTTTTGCCCTGCCTTCTCTTTGCCTACAGAGAGGTTCCACAGAAGGGGGTTGGTTTACAACCCATTTGAGCTTCTGTTTGGACATCCAGTTAGGGGTCCATTGTGTCTAGTGAAGGAGGGATGGGAGTTACCTCTCAAACCCCCTAAACAGGATATTGTGGACTATGTACTTGGTCTCTGCTCCCGGATGGCTGAGTACATGAAGAAGGCAACTAAAAACCTTGAGGCTAGCCAGGAATTACAAAAGGCCTGGCATGACCAAAAGGCTGTGTTGACTGTTTATCAGCCAGGACAGAAAGTATGGGTGTTGGAGCCTGTGGCCCCAGCAGCCCTCCAGGACAAGTGGAGTGGCCCCCATACAATTGTTGAACAGAAGGGAGAGGTTACCTACCTGGTGGACCTTGGAACTCCCAGGAGCCCCCATAGGGTGCTCCATGTCAACAGACTGAAACCATATGTTGACAGGGCAGACATGGCTTGCTCATGGCTACTGATGAGGGACAGGAGGAAGAGAGTGATCCACTCCCTGACCTGCTCTCTCAGAACCCTGATGATGGATCAGTAGATGGTATAGCCTTGGCAGGCAGCCTCACTGACCAGCAGCAAACTGATTGCAGAAAAGTTCTCAATCAGTTCAGACATATGTTCTCTCTGACTCCAAGTCAGACTACCTGGTGCACTCATGAAGTGGACACTGGGGACAGTCTGCCTGTTAAAAATAAGATTTACAGGCAACCTGACCATGTCAGGGACTGCATCAGGACTGAAGTCCAGAAGATGTTGGATTTGGGTGTGATTGAACCCTCAGATAGCCCTTGGGCTAGTCCAGTAGTCTTAGTGCCTAAACCTCACGCCCAGGGTGGTAAGAGAGAGATGAGGTTTTGTGTAGACTACAGAGGTCTCAATGCAGTCACTAGGACTGATGCCCATCCCATACCAAGGGCAGATGAGCTTATAGACACTTTGGCCTCAGCCAAGTTTCTGAGCACATTTGACTTGACAGCTGGCTACTGGCAGATCAGACTAGCTGATGATGCAAAAGCCAAAACAGCATTTTCTACTCCCTAGTGGGCACTACCAATTTGTGGTGATGCCCTTTGGTTTGAAAAATGCACCTGCCACTTTTCAAAGGTTGGTGAACAAAGTCCTTACAGGCCTGGAAGCCTATAGTGCAGCATATCTACATGATATTGCTGTCTTTAGCTCCACCTGGGAGGATCACCTGGTCCACCTGCGAAATGTTTTGGAGGCCCTGCAGAAAGCAGGCCTAACTATCAAGGCCACCAAGTGCCAGATAGGGCAGAGTCAGGTTGTGTACCTTGGCCACCTTGTGGGTGGAGGCCAGGTTCAACCATTGCAGAGCAAAATCCAGACCATCATGGACTGGGTTGCTCCCACTACCCAGACTCAGGTCAGAGCTTTCTTGGGCCTGACTGGGTACTATAGAAGATTTGTCAAAGGGTATGGATCCATAGTGACTCCTTTGAATGACTTGACTTCTAAAAGAATGCCCAAGAAAGTTCAGTGGACAGTTAGCTGTCAAAAGGCATTTGATGACCTGAAGTAGGCCATGTGCACTGCTCCCATTCTGCAAAGTCCTGATTACTCCAAGCAATTCATTGTCCAAACAGATGCATCTGAGTTGGGGGTAGGGGCTGTGTTATCACAATTGAATGATGAAGGTCAGGATCAGCCAGTAGCTTTTATTAGCAGAACGTTGACCCCCAGAGAGAAACGTTGGTCAGCCATTGAGAGGGAGGCCTTTGCTGTCGTTTGGGCCTTGAAGAAGCCGAGGCCATACTTGTTTGGCACTCACTTCATTATTCAGACAGACCACAAGCCCCTCTTATGGCTAAAACAGATGAAGGGTGAAAACCCCAAACTTTTGAGGTGGTCCATTTCCCTACAGGGGATGGACTATACAGTGGAACATAGACCTGGGAGTAACCATGCCAATGCAGATGGACTCTCCAGATATTTCCACTTAGAACATGAAGACTCAACTGGTCAAGGTTAGTTTAATGTCCTGACGTTTGGGGGGGTTGTGTAGGAGAGTAGGATCTGCTTCTTATAGTTACCCCCACTTTTTGCTGATGTTTCACAGTTTTTCGACTTAGCCAGACTGAGGCCCTGCTAATCAGGACCCCAGTCTATCTGCTTTCTACTCTAAATTGATTGTATGTACTTTAGGTACACTCCAGATTGGATTCTGGGGTACCCTTGTGAGTCCCTAGTATATGGTATACCATGTACCCAGGGCATAGGTACCCCAGAGGCCTACCAGGGGCTGCAGCATGTATTGTGCCACCCCTGGGAAGCCTGTTAAAATGACACAACAGGTCTGCTACAGCAGCCTGTGTACGGTGGTATATGCACCCCTTACTGAGATATAGGTTCCCTATATCTCTCCATATCACTGCACATGTAAACCTATCAGTCACCCCTATGGCAGGCCTTAACAATCCTGAAGGCAGGGTGCTGGGTTCCATGTGAGAGGGTGCTCATGCATGAGCAGAGCCCCTCTGCAGCTTTCGGAATCTTCATTCCGGGGTTGTTTGTGATGCAGCCAGACCATATACTCTTAAGTGCATTATGACCTCGCGGTAAATGCTAACTTGAGAATGGCTGCATGGAAATATGTTGTGTTTGGTGTCAAACACCTTGGAATCATACCTTCATCCCAGTAACTGGGGTGGGAGGTATGATCCCACCCTACTAGAGGGAGAAACATGGCACCACCGGTACACCCGGTACCAGCTTAACAGAACCCTGGCATCACAAAATGGACGCTGCAGCCACCGACACGAGTCTGCCCTCCTGCTGCTGGACGAAACTCCGGCAGGGGAGGCCTGGACAAGAGGTTTCCTGTCACAGGGAGGTGTGACCACCTCCCAGACAGGCTTTGGTGTATTGGGGCTGGGTGGGTGCACTCCAAGAGTGCTTTGAAGTCTGCACTGGGGGTACATTTGGTGTCCCTGTGCATAGTCCAGCTCAAACCAGTTGCAGGGGCTACCAGCCCCAGCTTTGGCGTGAAACTGGACAAAGGAAATGGGTGTAGCCACCCCTCTTTCCTGACCCTCCCATAGGTGGGTCCCCAGAGTTTGTCCCACCCATTCCTTGGGTATAAAGTAGGAACCCCTGACTACAGGACTTTAGATTACACCTGGACTAAACTCTGACACAGAAACCAAGTACTTCGACGATCTGCACTACGCTGGATGACTGAAGAATCTCCCTTAGAGTAAAGGAGTTACTCCCCTGCAAGGCAGGCACCTTTAACGCAACTGACTGGTTGGCATCTCCAAAGCTCCGATGGACTCCAAAGAATATTGCCACACAGGAGGTGGGTTTTCCAAGGTCTAAGAGATTGATCAGTGCTCACAGCAAGTCTGAGGCCGGTATCCCTCGTGGTGACCGTGCAACCCGAACCCCTGGGCACCGCGTCACTTTGCAGAAGCATCAGCTTTCCGGTGACCCCTGAGGCTGAGCTTTGGGTTCCTTGTAGCCCTGACCCCGAGCAGTGATCACACTGAAGATTGCTGGCCTACACTCAACGAGTGTTCTGTGGGCCGCTATTTTGTGATTCCTCTTGAGGTCCCTTCGCGATCACTGGTCCGTTGACCTGTGGGTCCCCAAGAAGGCAACTCTAACTTTGATTGGGCTTCTCTGGTTGCTCCAGATGTGCCCTGACTCTCCATCACTTGGGGAGTCCCCAGGACCTTGCTGGTCCGCACAGAAGCCTCTTTTCTCTTCCTGCGTGGGTTGCTGTTGCCAAGGTTTGTTGTGTTCAATCCAAGCACCGACACCCCAGCACTCGACATCCTTTGTGGGACAGCTCGAATCCGGCTCCTGGTTGTCCTTGACGTCTCCGGGACCCCATGGCTGCAGAGTCAAGCTTCACCTCTTCGCACCTGAAGCATCCGACATCGGTGGGCATTCGATTGCTCCGCTCCTGGTCACTGGCTAGTGACCCATACTCTGTCCCCTCTGCTTTCAGGTTCTTCACATCTTCGATCCAGGCTTGGATCACACCGGACACTTTTCTCCTTCACGGCAGCAGCACTTTGCAGCAGATCGCCATTGAAATCAACGACGATTCCCGACACCCTTTGACACCTATGCACCCGGCTTCCCTGGGTGAGGTAACTCGAGTACTACGGTGCTCCTGTGGGTGTTGGCCCTAGAACCCCTTAAGTCTAAAGGGGTTTGCTCAAAGTCCTCTTCTAAGTGTCCTTTTGCTCTAAAATTCCAACAGCGACTTTCCTCATAGAATCCTATGGCGCTCGCGGCTGTGTTCTCACACTGCACACGTCCCCGTGGGTCTCCTGTGTCACTACCTTGGGTGGTTCCTTGGGGTCCCAGCGATTCTACGTGCTCTAGGCACTGTGTCTAGTCAAGTCGTGGTTCTTATACCACTTTCTTAATATATGGTTTGGTCCCCCCCTGGGGCCCATTGTATATTGTGCTATTTACTGTCGTTTTTATACTGTGATATTGTGTATCTTGGACTCTAATCTCATAAAGAGATTAGTAATTAGTGTTTAGAAATAAATACATATATTTTATATATATATACCTTGTGTGGTTCTCCTTTCATTTGGTCATTCAAGAGGTTATAATCTGGTAAACCAAGCTGCTTTACACTCCTTCAAGACTTAGCCTGAAGGCTGCTCTCCATAGCTACCACTAGGATAGCTTTCAATAAAGGTTGTCTTTAAACCTATCTCGTTTGGACTGGTGCAAGGTGCCCACTATAACTAGTGGACAGCATATGCCAGGCCAACTTCTCCACACTTTCTGGTACTCTTCTCATCGATAACCAAGATGATAAAATTCTGGGCAGCAGTCTTGGTTGTTTGTTATGCACGTTATTCAAGTCAGTCAAGCCTATCTTATCAGGCCCCACTGCTTTCTTTAAATAAGAGTCATCTAAGGCATTCGTTATTTCGAGCAGTGTAATTTCTTTACACAAATTTCCATTTTCCCAGTCATCCGGTATCCGGTCAATCGGTATGAATTTAGGGTTTTTCTTGTTTTCTTTTTCAATAATGCCTTTGTAGTATTGAAAGATTTCGTCAGCACTGATTTGGCAAGTGGCATCTTCTGCCCCATCAGTGATTATCCTGGCAATTTTCTTTTTGTCTTTTTTAAACATTGCCTGGGATTCTTTGTAACTGCCCCTTGCATAATTTTTCTTGCGTGTCCGATTGAGCCCTCCATTTTTCTTGTCCCTCTTTGGTATCTTGTTTTCTACTGAGGCATTCTGGTGCTCATCTGGAGCAGAGTTCATAGGCTCATTATTGAGTTCGCTTGCTGGTTCAGGACTTATATCAGTGGTGTTTTCTGAGATATAAGTCACTATCTCATCCATCAGATCCATAGCAGCATCGTGTTGCTTTACGTTTTTGGTGTACTTCTCAACTTCTGTGATTCTATCCTCCAGCTCATCAAAGTTTTTGATTTTGTGCGCACGTTTTGGATTGATAAAGTCTTTGCGCTTTTCTGTTGTTACTTCCACACTAACCTCTGGTGCAAGAGTCATTCTCAGAAGCAATTGATGCTTGCAGTACATCCTTTGCCGATTTTTTACTCTTATCTCTTCTATCTCTTCTTTTTTCTGCAATTTGTTTTCTGTTTTTATTGTCAAAATGCGGAACCATCAGCGCATTAATATTTCTCTTGTTCTCATACACTTTTTCCAATTCTGCTAATAGCAGTATTCCTCCTGTGACCATAATTTTGATGGTTTGCTGCTTGCTAGAGCTGCTAGTCTAGCCTCATTTTGCGCTCTTGGAGCATGCCGAGCATGTTGTGAAACTCCAATCTTTGTTCCAAATCTGAGGTCACAGAAGCTGCACAGAAATTGCAGCTCTCCTTTTTGAGGTCTTCCTTTACATTTGGCATAATGGCATGCAATATTGTGGTATTCAGCTTCTTTGTCACATTTTGAGCAATAAGTTTTGAGATAGAAGCCTTTATGCTTGTTAGAGACATGTTTTCTTAGTTCTTCAAAAGTTTCCAATATGTCTCCACATAAGTCACATTTATATTTTTTGTTTGGGTATTTCCAATATGTGACTTTCTTTGTGTAATCACTTTTCTTTGTATTCAATTCTTTGCTGACCTCGTACACATCAGGGAAATTTCAAAGTTGGTTGTAACAATGTCAGTCTTGGCTGATGAGGCCACAAACTCGATGGTTTTGTTGAGGTCTTCTGTTGTGTCTTCGTCTGCTATGGAGGGTGAACTAGGCGCTATATCGTGACCTGAATCGTTGTTGCTTGTTGCATTATTTGAAGCGGGTGCTGGGTTGTCAAATTTGGTGAGGAGGTTAATGATTTCTGGAAAAGACAGCACCTCCTTACGCCATCCTAACGGGGTTTTTAATCTCCGGGAACTACCCCATCTGGAGCCGCTATGATAGAACCTTGTTTGGCCTGTCTCTATAGACTTCTCTACGCAGAGTCTAGCACTATAGAGGCAGTTACCGGCGGGACCACTGGGAGGTAAAGGCCACTTCAACTGAGAATAGGTTAAGAGAGTCATAGTTACTCCCGCCGTTTACCCGCGCTACATTGAATTTCTTCACTTTGACATTCAGAGCACAGGGCAGAAATCATATCGCGTCAACACCCGCCTCAGGCCTTTGCGATGCTTTGTTTTAATTAAACAGTTCTAAGTCAGCAGCTAGGTGCCAGCCAAGCCAGAACGCCGGCCCCGCGCACCCGGGGAGGGGGCACGGGGAGAGGCGACCACCGCAGCTGGGGCGATCCACATGAAGGGCCCGGCTCGCGTCCAGAGTCACCGCCACCCTGGAGGGCAGCGCCTTGTCAAGCCACGGCGCGCGCCTAGCCCCGCTTCGTGCCCCAGCCCGACCGACCCAGACCTTAGAGCCAATCCTTATCCCGAAGTTACGGATCTGACTTACCGACTTCCCTTACCTACATTGTTCCAACATGCCAGAGGCTATTCACCTTGGAGACCTGCTGCTGATTTGGGTACGGCCCGGCACAAGATTTACACCATCTCCCCCTCAGATTTTCAAGGACCAGCGAGAGCTCACCGGGCACCGCTGGAACCGCAATGCTTTCTAAGGCTCGGGCCCCTCTCTCAGGGCGAACCCATTCCAGGGTGCCCTGCCCTTCACAAAGAAAAGAGAACTCTAACCGGGGCTCCCGCCGGCTTCTCCGGGATCGTTTGCGTTACCACACTGGATGCCACGAGGGCGCCCATCTCCGCCACTCCAGGTTCGGGGATCTGATCCCGACTCCCTTTCGATCGGCTGAGGGCAACGGAGGCTATTGCCCGTCCCTTCCGAACGGCCCTCGCCCATCTCTTAGGACCGACTGACCCATGTTCAACTGCTGTTCACATGGAACCCTTCTCCACTTCGGCCTTCAAAGTTCTTGTTTGCATATTTGCTACTACCACCAAGATCTGACCCTGCGGCGGCTCCACCCGGGCCCTCACCCCAGGCTTCCGTGTGCACCGCAATGGCCCTTCGACTCCTCGCGGATTAGCCCCCGCGGCTCTCAGCGCCGGCGACGGCCGGGTATGGGCCTGACGCTCCAGCGTCATCCATTTTCAGGGCTAATTGATTCGGCAGGTGAGTTGTTACACACTCCTTAGCAGATTCCGACTTCCATGGCCACCGTCCTGCTGTCTATATCAACCAACACCTTTTCTGGGGTCTGATGAGCATCAGCATCGGGCACCTTAACCCGGTGTTCGGTTCATCCTGCAGCGCCAGTTCTGCTTACCAAAATTGGCCCACTAGGCACTCGCATTCCATGCCCGGCTCCACGCCAGCGAGCCGGGCTTCTTACCCATTTAAAGTTTGAGAATAGGTTTAGATCGTTTTGGCCCCAAGACTTCTAATCATTCGCTTTACCAGATAAAACTGGGGGCTCTGAGTGCCAGCTATCCTGAGGGAAACTTCGGAGGGAACCAGCTACTAGATGGTTTGATTAGTCTTTCGCCCCTATATCTAGGTCGGACGAATGATTTGCATGTCAGGACCGCTTCAGACCTCCACCAGAGTTTCCTCAAGCTTCACCCTGCCCAGGCATGGTTCACCATCTTTCGGGTCCTATCGTGCACGCTCATGCTCCACCTCCCCGACGAAGTGGGCGAGATGGGCCAGTGGTGCGCCCGCAGCTGGAAGCGCGGCAGGATTCCACCTCAGCCGGTGCGCGCTGGCCCTCACCTTCATTGTGCCACAGGGTTTCGCTTGGCCCGCTGACTCGCGCACATGTTATACTCCTTGGTCCGTGTTTCAAGATGGGTCGGGTGGGTAACTGACATCGCCGCAGACCCCTGGCGCCTGGCGTGGGCCTCCCCGCCCGCAGCATGATGCGGTCAGGGCGCACTGAGCACAGTCCGCCCCAGTCGACAGTCGCGTCGGGAGCACGGGGCCCCGTCCCCCCTTCCCCACCCCGGCGCGCCCTGAGGGGCGGCCAGGAGCGGGTGTCCGGGGGAGGGTGCGGAGGCCGTCGAATCTCCCTTGGCCCCACGGACATGGCAAAGCTGCTGCCAGGTAGGGCTGTAACACCCTCCACCGGAGAGGAGGGCCACCTGCCACCCCTAAGCCTTCCCAGCCGACTCAGAGCCAGTTGCGGCGCACCGTCGCAGAGGAAATGCACCCTGAGGGGGCCGGGTAGGGCCCGGGTGCTGGTCCCGCAGAGGGGATCCGGCCTCCCAGGCCACCAACCTTCCTGCCGTGTTGAATCCTCTGGGTGGACTGCATGGACCCCACCTGTTTACCTCTCAACAGATTCATGCCCTCTTGAAATCTCTCTTCAAAGTTCTTTTCAACTTTCCCTTAGGGTACTTGTTGGCTATCGGTCTCGCGCCCGTATTTAGCCTCAGATGGAGTTTACCATCCGCTTTGGACTGCATTCCCAAGCAACCCGACTCCAAGAAGACCCGATCCTGGTGGCCGCTACGGGCCTAACACCGTCCGGGGGTGAGCCTCGATCAGAAGGACTTGGGCCCCCTGAGCGACACCGGGGAGTCGGTCTTCTGTATGCCACATTTCCTGCACACGCCGCTGGACGGGGATTAGGCGCTGGGACCTTCCCTCTTCACTTGCCGTTACTGGGGAAATCCTGGTTAGTTTCTTTTCCTCCGCTTAGGAATATGCTTAAATTCAGCAGGTCGCCACGTCTGATCTGAGGTCGTAGTCGGAAAAACACTGAAGCATTGGGAGGAGCCGGGGAAGGCTGGCCCTTGCCACAGAAGGGGCCTGGCATCCCGGCAGCACGTGCCCTCTTTCCCCGGATCAGATCTGGAGGGGTTTGCTCTCCCCAGGAAGCTGGCCACGGAGGTGGGCGCCCGAGGCACGTGCACGCGGGCAGCCGGTGGGACACAACAGACAGCTAGCGCGTCAAGCAGCCAGGTGCCCTGGGATGGGCCTGGGGCGGACCGGTCGCCGGCCCCCCTCCCCGCCGAGGCAGAGAAGCGGTGCTAGGCGTGCCGGCAGCGTACATCCGCAACAAGGGCGATCAGGGGGTCTGACCTTGTGGGGGACGAAGGGAAGCGGAGTTAACCCTGCGATGGCCCCAGCCGCGTCCTGGGTAAGCCCCAGGGCGATTGACGATCAAGCGACCCTCAGACAGGCGTAGCCCTGGGAGGAACCCGGGACCGCAAGGTGCATTTGAAGTGTCGATGATCAATGTGTCCTGCAATTCACACTAATTCTCGCAGTTGAGCCCAGTGATTCAACGCCAAGAGTCACAGGCAATTTTTCGAAAACGTTTGCCCACCTGCGGGCGCAGGAGAGGCGGGAGGAAGGCGATGCCGTCCGTCCACAGCCCGCGCCGCGAGACGGCCCGGGCACCCCATTCAAGGCTTTCCCTCTGGGAGTCAGACTGCACAGTTGGGAGAAAAAAAGCGTTACCAGTAACCCTGGGCGGACCTGGCGTAGTGCCACTATGCGGAGTTCCACGGAGTTATGAAAAAACTCAGTGGAACTCCACTCCGCTCTGCCATGTGCCTCCACAGAGGCAGGGCTCAGGGCCTGGGCTCTGGTGGGCCCCGGGGTGCAGGATCCCACGTCCTGTGACCAGCCGAGGGTCCGTGTGCCCAGTACGGGGGTCCCTCGTGCCCGGACAGGCTCCCAGATCCCCCTGGCCTTGCTGGGTTGAGAAGCAGGGACCGGGCCTGGGGCCTGGGCTTCGAGCAGGGCCTGGGGTGTGGGAGCCCCCTTCCTGTGGCCTGCCAACAGTCCGTCTGCCCAGGATGGGGGTCCCTGGTGCCCGCGGAGGCACCCCCCCTCCCCGGCCTGGCTGGGTTCAGAAGCGGGACCGTTACAGGGCCTGGGCTCCGGTGGGCCCCGGGGTGCGGGAGCCAATGTCCTACGGCCAGCCGAGGGTCCAGGTGTCCGTCCCGGGGGTCCATCGGGCCAGGGCAGGCCTCCCCCACTTTGCCTGTGTGTCAAGGTGCCTGCGGGCCCCGGGTCAGAGTTCCGTTGGGGGCCCCCGTTGCAGCCCCGTGCCCGAGACCCAGCTAAGGGAAGCAGAGCCCCTGAGCCCTCCAAAGGGCAGGCGGGAGCCCTCCAGCGAAGGCTCGGGCGGGCAGATTAGCGTCCTTCGGGCCCAGTCATCTGGTCGCGCCTTTCCCCTCGGCCATCTGGTCGCGCGCAATGCTTTCCAATGGGGCGACCAGATGGCCAGGCTGCCCTGGAAGTCCCTATGAGGGCTTGTTTGCCTCCCCGATCCCAGCCAGGGGTACGGGAGGTTGGGCGCATCCGCGCCTTGGGTCCCCTCCATCACTCGGTATGCACGGGTTACCAGAAAAGGGGGTACCCTTCCTCTGGATTACTAGGGACAGGGTATGCCAGAACCCCTCGTGGGCTGGGGGCTCTCATCCGGCGACCAGATGGGCTAGGGCCGGTCAAACCCCCCCCTGTCCGGGGCTCCGTCCTCCGGCCTGCCATGTGGCAAAGTGCCCGGGATGGGCCCCATCGGGCCCGGGCGGTCCTTCCTTGGGCGTCTGGGCCCGAGAGTTCTGGCCGGGCGCTCCCTACACTGGGCTCCGTCCTCCGCTCCACCATGAGCCCGGGGCCCGTCGGGCATTCCCCAGCTCGGCTTGGGTTCAGGAGCTCCGACAGGGGCCCTTGGTGGCCCTGGGGTGAGGGTGCCCTCCCCACCCCAGGCTCCATCCTCGGGCCTGCTGCGTGGCAGGGCGCCTGGGACACGGGCCTTGGGGAGGCCTCCCCTGCACGTGCAGGCCCGGGACCTCTTGCCGGGCCCAGGGGACCGTGGTCCGTCCCCCTGCTCTGCCATGGTCCCAGGACGGGGGTCCGTCACGCACAGGCAGGCCTCCCTCCTACTTCGCACACCTGTCAAGCTGCCTGGGGGACCCCGGGTCGGAGGTCCATCCGAGACCCCCATCCGCAGCCCCGGGCCCGAGGCCCAGCCGGGGTCTCCGAGCCCCCGGGACACAGAGCCCCCGAGCCCTCCAAAGGGCAGGCGGGACCCATCCTGGGCAGATTGGAGTCCTTCGGGCCCAGCTATCTGGTCGCGGTTTTCCCCTCGGCTATCTGGTCGCGCGCAATGCTTTCCAATGGGGCGACCAGATTTCCGGGCTGCCCTGGAACTCCCGATGAGGGCTTGTTTGCCTCACCAATCCCAGCCAGGGCTCTGGGAGGTCAGGCGCGTCTGTGCCTTGGGTCCCCTCAGTCTCGCGGTGCGCATGGGTTACCAGAAAGGGGGTACCCTTCGTCCAGATTACTAGGGACAGGGTACTCCGGAACCCCTCTCGCCTAGCGGTCCTCAGCTGGCAGCCGGACGGGCCAGGACACCCTCCCAGCCTGGGGCTCTGTCACCGGGCCCAACATGTGGCGTGGTGCCCAGGATGGGGGCCTGTGGCCCCAAGGGAGGCCTCACCTGTGCCCGGGAGCCCTGACGGGGTCCAGGGGCCCCAGGCTCAGTCTCCTGGCCTGCTGCTCCACCAGGGGCCTGAGACAGGGTTCCGCTGGGTACCTAAGCTCTGAAGGGCCCCCAATGAGGGCCATGGGGAGGGCGCCCTCCCCACCCCAGGCTCTGTCCTCGGGCCTGCCATGTGGCAGGGCACCCAGGACAGGGTCCTGCGGGCCTGGGGAGGCCTCACCCTGCGCCTCTAGGCACAGGAGTCCGACGGGGTCCAGGGGCCTTGCCGAGCCCCGGGAGGGTGCTCCCGCCCTGGGCTCTGTCTCCCAGTCTGCTGCTCTGCCAGGGGCCCAGGACAGGGTTCCATAGTGCCCGGGGAGCCTCCCCCTGCTTGGCTTGGTTCAGGAGCTTCAGCCGGGGCCCCTGAGGGCCCTGGGGAGGGCAGCCTCCCCACCCTGGGCTCCGTCCTCGGGCCTGCCGTGTGGCAGGGTTCCCGGGATGGGGTCCTGCAGGTCTGGGGAGGCCCCACCCATCGCCTCTGGGCACGGGAGCCCTGGCTGGGTCCAAGGGCCCTGCTGGGCCCCGGGTCAGGTGCTCCAGCTCTGGGCCCTGTCCCCCGACCTGCCACTCTGCCAAAGGCTGGAGACAGGGTTCTGTCATGCCCAGGGAGCCTCCCCCTGCTTGGCTGGGTTCTGGAGCTCCAGCCGGGGCACCTGAGGGCCCTGGGGAAGTTGGCCTCCCCAACCTGGGCTCCGTCCTGGGGCCTGCCATGTGGCAGGGTGCCCGGGACGGGGCCCCCCAGGTGTCGGGTCAGGTGCTCCGGCTCTGGGCCCCGTCTCCCAGCCTGCCGCTCTGCCAAAGGGCCGTGATGGGGTTTCGTCATGCCCGGGGAGCCTCCCCCTGCTTGGCTGGGTTCAGGAGCTCCGGCTGGGGCCCCTGAGGGCCCCGGGGAGGGCGGCCTCCCCACCCCGGGCTCTGTCCTTGGGCCTACCGCATGGCAGGGTGCCCGGGATGGGGTCCCACGGGCCCGGGGAGGCTTCCCCTGCGCCTCTGGGCCTGGGAGCCCCAGCTGGGTCCAGGGGCCCTACCGGGCCCCGGGTTGGGTGCTCCAGCCCTGGGCCCCATCCCCGGCCTGCCGCTATGCCAAAGGCCTGAAACGGGGTCTATCGTGCCCGGGGAGCCCCCCCTGCTTGGCTTGGTTCAGGAGCTCTGTCTGTGGCCCCTGAGGGCCCTGGAGAGGCAGGCCCCGGGGAGGGTGGCCTCCCCACCCCGGGCTCCGTCCTCAGGCCTGCCATGTGGCAGGATGCCCGGGATAGGGTCCCGCGGGCCCGGGGAGGCTTCCTCTGTGCCCTTGGGCCCAGGAGCCCCAATGGGGTCCAGGGGCCCCACCGGGCCCCGGGTCATGCGCTTCCACCCTGGGCCCCATCCTCCAGCCTGCCACTCCACCAAGGGCATGGGATGGGGGTTTGTCAGTCCCGTGCAGACCTCCCCCGCTTCGCTTGCTTGTCAAGGTGTCCACAGGCCTCGAGTTGGAGGGCCCGTGGGCTCCCCCTTGCAGCCCCCTGGCTGAGGCCCATCTGGGGCCCTGGTCCTCCGGCTCCCCATTCCCCTGTGCCCGCTCGCCCTTTCGTTAGGGCACAGAGCGACCAGATGGCCACCCTTCGAGCCCGGCCATCTGGTCGCGCCTTTCCCCTCCGCCATCTGGTTGCACCTATCCCCTCGGCCATCTGGCCGCACGCAATGCTTTCCAATGGGGCGATTGGATGGCCGGGATTCTCTGGAAGTTCTGATGAAGGCTCATTTGCCTCCCCGATCACAGTGAGGGCTCTGGGACTTCGGGCACATTCGCGCCTTGGGTCCCCTCCTTCACCCTGTGCGCATGGATTACAAGAAAGAGGGGTATTTTCCTCTGGATTACTAGGGAGAGGGTCAGTCAGACCTCCGTGAGGTCTGGCGATTCCGAGACAGGAAAGGCGGGATCCGGGCCTGCCCGCTGGGGCCCCCAGGGGCCCGGTTCTGCGCCTGCCTCCCAGCCCTTCTCGATGGGCCTTTCCTCCGAGCCCGCTTGCTCCCGGAGCAGGCAGGGATGCAAAGCTGGCATCCCCGTGCAGCGCGGCCTGCCAGGGGGAGGCCCTTACTGTATTCCGATCAATTAGGCACACTCGGTCCGTTTAGGGATAGACTACTTGGCCAGCCTCGGCTGTTGTTTCAAGCAAAGAGCTTCCACCCCGCATGGACCGTCTGACTTGAGGGCCTGCCGCCTGGCCCTTCCCCTTACCCAGCAGAGTGAAGGCTGAGCGGCCCCGGCAGCTTGCGCCCCCAGTGGTCCCACCCGAGCAGAAGGGGTCGGGTGGCGCCAGGCATTTCCGCAGCAGCTCGGAACGACCATTCCGAGGGGTGCCGCCGCCTCCCCTGCGTCTCGCTCAGGCTGCACCTCGGCCCACCTCTCTCCTTCCAGGGAGATGGCTGGGCCCGCTGGTGCCCGTGCGACTGCACCTCTCTACCCCTCCAGCGAGCCCTCCGGCCCAGGCGGGTGGGCTCATTCCCCTAGCAGGCTCCTGAGAGGGAGGGGTGTGAAAAGGTTGTCGGTCAGGGAGACTGGCATGTGGCTCCCAAACCCCACCCTGTCAGCAGGTGCGGCTACCTGGTTGATCCTGCCAGTAGCATATGCTTGTCTCAAAGATTAAGCCATGCATGTGTAAGTACACACGGCTGGTACAGTGAAACTGTGAATGGCTCGTTAAATCAGTTATTGTTCCTTTGATCGCTCCATCTGTTACTTGGATAAATGTGGTAATTCTAGAGCTAATACATGCCGACCAGCGCTGACCTCCCGGGATGCGTGCGTTTATCAGACCAAGACCAATACGGGCTCGCCCGGTCACTTTGGTGACTCTAGATAACCTCGGGCCGATTGCACGTCCCTGTGATGGCGACGATTCTGTATTTTATTTTTGTATCGCTTCAGTTGTCTGCCCTGAAGAAGGTGATGGCTAGATATCCAGCCCTTCATCGAAACGCGCGTCGGCCTTGAGTCTGACGGAAACTATAGAGTGTTATAAACAAAGCAACCTTGTAAATTGCAACCTCCCCCTTTTTGTATATTATTCATGCCACTGTAGAGAGGTTCGATTTTCTGTTTATCCTTCAATTTCCCCTTACCATACACCAAGTTTTCTGAACCCTGATTTGGGGTCCAATTTAAAAACTTCCTTTTAATCCTGGTTTCCGTCACTCATGTTCACGATTTTCCACTGTATGATTGCGAGAGAGAGTTTTTAGTATGAATGGAGTTTCAGTGTGTTTGATGGTTTAGACTATGCTTGGATGAGAGTTGTTTTAAAAGTTTTGTGGGTCATCTTTCCTGACGGGGGAAGGTGTTTTTATTTACTGTTGCTATATGTCTCTATATATTTTGTGATTAGTTGCTCGCTTTTGTATATATACACATGTTTGTAGGCACTGTCTTTGTGTACCCCAGATTTAAACGCCTCAGAGACCTATTCTTCTGATTTTGTATTTTGTATATCGATAAGAATTTTTGTTTCAATAAAGCATTGTCTTTTTGCCTATTATATATTCATCTGTGTTTGTCTGTACTGAAATGTTCCACTGACTATATGTACGTTGTATGATTTTGTTCTCCCCAGTTGAGAAACCCACCTTAGACCATTTAGAGACGCTGTGCGCTCACATTTATTTTAGGCAGGTGACACTGAGCTCCTTCCTACCCAGAAGGTTGTTGCTATTTGTCGATGGCGACGATACATTCAGACTGCCCTATCAACTTTCGATGGTACTTTCTGTGCCTACCATGGTGACCATGCGTAACGGGGAATTAGGGTTCGATTCCGGAGAGGGAGCCTGTGAAATGGCTACCACATCCAAGGAAGGCAGCAGGCGCGCAAATTACCCACTCCCGACTCGGGGAGGTAGTGACGAAAAATAACAATACAGGACTCTTTCGAGGCCCTGTAATTGGAATGAGTGCACTTTAAATCCTTTAACGAGGATCCATTGGTGTGCAAGTCTGGGGCCAGCAGCCGCAGTAATTCCAGCTCCAATAGCGTGTATTAAAGTTGCTGCAGTTAAAAAGCTCGTAGTTGGATCTTGGGATCGAGCTGGCGGTCCGCTGCGAGGAGAGCTACCACCTGTCCCAGCCCCTGCCTCTCGGCGCCCCCTTGATGCTCTTGACTGAGTGTCCTGGGGGTCCGAAGCATTTACTTTGAAAAAATTAGAGTGTTCAAAGCAGGCCATTCGCCTGAATACTTCAGCTAGGAATAATGAAATAGGACTCCGGTTCTATTTTGTGGTTTTCGGAACTGGGACCATGATTAAGAGGGACGGCCGGGGGCATTTGCATTGTGCCACTAGAGGTGAAATTCTTGGACCAGCGCAAGATGAACCAAAGCGAAAGCATTTGACAAGAATGTTTTTATTAATCAAGAATAAAGTCAGAGGTTCAAAGACGATCAGATACCGTCATCGGGCCCGATTCACAGAACTAACTTAAGACAAAATCCTAAACTTACTACCATTTTGGTATTTACAGAAGGCACTTACTCATTTTGGTATTCACAGAAGGCACTTACTCATTTTGGTATTCACAGAAGGCACTTACTCATCAATGAGTAAGTGCCTTCTGTGAATACCAAATGAGTAAGTTACTCAAAATGAGTAAGTTACTCAAAATGAGTAAGTTACTCATTTTGAGTATTCACAGAAGGCACTTATTCATCAATGAGTAAGTGCCTTCTGTGAATACCAAAATGAGTAAGTGCCTTCTGTGAATACCAAAGTGAGTAAGTGCCTTCTGTGAATACCAAAATGGTAGTAAGTTTAGGATTTTGTCTTTAGTTAGTTCTGTGAATCGGGTCCATAGTTCCGACCATAAACGATGCCAACTAGCGATCCGGCAGCGTTATTCCCATGACCCACCGAGCAGCTTCCGGGAAACCAAAGTCTTTGGGTTCCGGGGGGAGTATGGTTGCAAAGCTGAAACTTAAAGGAAGTGACGGAAGGGCACCACCAGAAGTGGAGCCTGCGGCTTAATTTGACTCAACACGGGAAACCTCAACCGGACACGGAAAGGATTGACAGATTGATAGCTCTTTCTTGATTCTGTGGGTGGAGGTGCATGGGCGTTCTTAGTTGGTTGAGCGATTTGTCTGGTTAATTCCGATAACGAACGAGACTCATCCATGCTAACTAGTTACGCAACCCCCAGCGGTCGGCATCCAACTTCTTAGAGGGACAAATGGCGTTCAGCCACACGAGATTGAGCAATAACAGGTCTGTGATGCCCTTAGATGTCCGGGGCTGCACGCACGATACACTGAACGGATCAGCATGTGTCTACCCTTCGCCGACAGGTGCGGGTAACCCACTGAACCCCGTTTGTGATAGGGATTAGGGATTGAAATTATTTCCCATGAACATGGAATTCCCAGTAAGTGCGGGCCATAAGCTTGCGTTGATTAAGTCCCTGCCCTTTGTACACACCGCCCATCGCTACTGCCGATTGGATGGTTTAGTGAGGTCCTCGGATCGGCCCCACCGGGGTCAGCAACGGCCCTAGCGGAGCGCCGAGAAGACGATCAAACTTGACTATCTAGAGGAAGTAAAAGTCGTAACAAGGTTTCCATAGGTGAACCTGCGGAAGGATCATTAACAGCAGAGCGGCCCGAGCGACCGACGGCGCCAGCCCAAAGCCCTCAGCCGCCTCCTGCAAGCACACTGTAGGCACAGGGCCTGGCCCTGGCACGCTCCGGCCAGCGGAGCGGTCCGTGGCCGTATGGGGCGCTTGTGTGAGGACCGGGCCTGCGGCGGGCCTCTTCCACCGGGGAGGACCTGACCGACACGTGAGGGACTGGGGATGGGGGGTGGCCCCTGTCCCCTGTCCCTCTCCGGGAGGGGCACAGCAGTAGGCCCTCCCAAGACGGAACCCACTCTCACCCAGCAAGACCCCTGCTGTGGGGAGAAACCGAATGGCAGTGCCTCCTCTGGCTGGTACCACCCCCCCTCGAAAGGCCCTGCCACCGCCTGGGCCCTCCCGTGCCCAAGTCCCGGCCCGACCGGGCTTCGGGCGACCGAGGAGCGGCCCTTCTCGTGTGGCAGGGCGGCCTGGAAGAGAAGGAGCCGAGGGCCTGCGAGGAGACCCTGACTCTTCTTGGTGGGAGGCGTGCGGGATGGGGAGCTGCCTGGCTCTTCCCTCCAGGTGCCTCCGACCTGGGCAAGGGTGGGGTAGGCTACTCGCCAGCCCGCCAGCACAGCTCGGGGCTGCCTGGCGATGGACGGCTGACGTGCAGGTGGGGCATCCCTCCCTCGTTGCCTGGTACCCGGTTTGACCCGGTCCCGTGCAGCCAGGCTGAGGGGTTTGAAGACTCGCACGGTCCCTCCCAGGTACTCCGGGAAGGACCGTCAGCAGTGGGGCTGCCTGCTCCTGTTGCTCCGGGAGCCCCCCTTTGACTGCGGGTGGGTGTGGGGGACTCCCGGGCCGAGCGCCTGGTAACGCTTTTTTTCTCCTAACGGTGCAGTCTGACTACCAGAGGGGAAGCCTTGAACGGGGCGCCCGGGCCATCTCACCGTGCGGGCGGTGGACAGACGGCGTCCCCTTCCTCCCGCCTCTTCTGCGCCCGCAGGTGGGAGAACGTTTTCAAAAAGTTGCCTGTGACTCTTGGAGGTGGATCACTCAGCTTGTGCGTCGATGAAGAATGCACCTAGCTAAGTAGGAATCCCCCCTAAACTGTAACGATACTGCAGTGCTGTGGAGCCTCGGTTGGCCTGGAAAAGCTGGCCTCTCTCGGGGGGCCGGTGTGTAGAGCCACTCGCTTGGGGACCGGAGCACAGACGGAAGGGGGCCGCCTCCATCGCCCTTAGTGAACCGCATGTTCGTGGGGCACCCAGTGCTAAATCATTCGTAGACGACCTGATTCTGGGTCATGGTTTCGTAAGTAGCAGAGCAGCTACCTCACTGTGATCTATTGAAAGTCATCCTCTGAGCCAAGCTTTTGTCTCTCCGTCTGTGGGTGCCCGTGGATGCCCTCCTCTACCACACCCGGGGGTGGGTCCCTCTGCCACGGGGCTGTTGGGAGGGATGCGGAGGGGGCAACGCGGGCAACGCGGGCCCGCGGGAGGCCACCTCTACCAAGTGCCCTCTGGCACGGGGGCCTACAACCTCCTGTCCCTGCCCCACCGGGGTGCGGGGATAGGGGCCACCATCCCTTGCGAGTGCGAGTCAGCAGGGTGAACAGATGGCCTGGGCCGGCCCTTCCCACTGCTCCCTCGCAAGTCGAGCAGGGAGGTGAGCAGCCCCGGGGAAGGAGCCTCCCGAGCAGCAGCCTCGGAGTGCCTGGCCACCCTCACCGTCATCGGACTGCAAGGGTGACTGGGTCCGGCTGTCCCAGGCCATCTGGGCGCTGGGTCATCCCGGGCCATCTGGTCGCCTAGCTGCGCGACCAGATGGCCCTGCGGGCTTGGCGACCAGATGGCCCTGCGGGCTGGGTGACCAGATGGCCGGGTTGCGGGCCGGCCGGGCTAACTCCAACTTTTGTCCTTCCCCAGGGTTCTGTAAGCCCCCACTACGTGGGGGCTTAATAAAAGTGGGCTCTCCGGGCAGGCCGGCAGGGAGAGGACGTGGCCTGGGCTTAACCCTCCTTGGTTCCTGCCCCCCCGGGCTCCAGGAAGGTGGAAGGCACACCCACCCGAGTCAGCACCCTGACACCCAAGGGTCTGGGTGTGGGGGTGACAGTCAGTAGCCAGGGCAGGGAGGCTGCAGAGCGGGGAGGACTGCCTAGCTCCCCGCTGTCTCCGGGGCAAGGAGTGGCAGGAGGCCAGCCCTGCGTGAAAGGGCGACCGAGCTGAAACTGGAGCCCCTGGATAGCTTGGAGAAGCCCTGAGAAGGGGATGCCTGGGACCGGTCTGGGATGGCAGCAACTTGCATAGGTCCTGCGCCACCCAGGGGGGTCAACTGGGACCTGGGGTGGCTCTCCCCAGCTTGGCTGAGTTCAGTAGCAGGCCCCGGGCCTGGGGCTTGAGCTCTGTCCAGTGGGCCCAGGGGTGCGGGAGCCCCCCGGTCCTGCAAGCCAGCCGAGGGTCCAGGTGCTGGGGACGGGGTTCATCGGGGCCCGGGGAGGCTCTTCCCTGCCTGGCTGGGTTCGCAAGCAGGGACCGGGCCTGGGGCTTGAGCTCCAACCAGCAGGCCCTGGAGTGCGGGAGCCCCCCGGTCTTGCAAGCCAGCCAAGGGTCTGGGTGCTGGGGACAAGGGACAAGGGGGTCCACTGGGGCGCTGGGAGGCTTTCCCTGGCCTGGCTGGGTTCGGAAGCGGGGACTGGGCCCAGGGCTTGAGCTCCATCCGGCAGGCCCTGGGGTGCGGGAGCCCCCGGTCCTGCAAGCCAGCCGAGGGTCCGGGTGCTGGGGACCTCAGTCCATCAGGGACTGGGGAGGCTCTCCCCGGCCTGGCTGGTTTGGAAGCAGGGACCGGGCCTGGGGCTTGAGCTCCGTCCGGCAGGTAATGGGGTGCGGGAGCCCCCTGTCCTGCAAGCCAGCCGAGGGTCCTGGCGCTGGGGATGGGGGTTCCATCGGGGCCCAGGGAGGCATTCCCCGGTCTGGCTAGGGTTTGGAAGCTGGGACCGGGCCCGGGGCTTGAGCTTCGTCCGGCGGGCCCCGGGGTGCAGGAGCCTCCCTGTCCTGCAAGCCAGCCGAGGGTCTTGGCGCTGGGGATGGGGGGGTCTATCGGGGCCCGATGAGGCTCTCCCTGGCCTGGCTAGGGTTTGGAAGCTGGGACCGGGCCAGGGGCCTGAGCTCCGTCCGGCAGGCCCTGGGGGGCGGCAGCCCCCGTCCTGCAAGCCAGCCGAGAGTCCGGGCACTGGGGACAGGGGGCCCAGGGAGGCTATCCCCGGCCTGGCTAGGGTTCGGAAGCTGGGACCAGGCCCGGGGCTTGAGTTCCGTCAGGCGGGCCCCGGGGTGCGGGTGCCCCCCATCCTGCAAGCCAGCCGAGGGTCAGGGCGCTGGGGACGGGGGTCCCATCGGGGCCTGGGGAGGCTCTCCCCGGCCTGGCTAGGGTTTGGAAGCTGGGACCGGGCCTTGAGCTCCGTCCTGTGGGCCCCGGGGTGCAGGAGCCCCCCATCCTGCAAGTCAGCCGAGGGTCAGGGCGCTAGGGATGGGGGTCCATCGGGGCCCGGGGAGGCTCTCCCTGGCCTGGCTAGGGTTTGGAAGCTGGGACCGGGCCAGGGGCTTGAGCTCCGTCCGGCGGGCCCTGGGGTGCAGGAGCCCCCGTACTGCAACCCAGCCGAGGGTCCGGGCGCTGGGGACAGGGGTCCATCAGGGCCCGGGGAGGCTCTCCCCGGCCTGGCCTAGGGTTCAGAAGCTGGGACTGCGACCGGTCCCGGCTCTTGAACTCCACTGCGGAGTAGGAGTTTTGCCCTATACTCCGCGTTCTCAGTGGAGCGCGGAGTAGGTAAATCTCCGTACACTCCGCTGGCGGAGCGGAGTTCTCTGCCCGCCCTTAATAAATAGTGCCAAAGTGGGGGAGTGATTCGATTTAGGAATACAGAGGCTGGAATCGGTTATATAAGAACAAAACAGGAAATGCCTCTGAAACCATAAATAAAAAAACATTACTTAATCCACAGTAGTCCTTTTTATTAACCCTGGGCTTCATTCATTTGAATTTTCTTTTTTTGTTTAAGCAAAAGGTTCTTTTCACATAATGAATAGCCATGTATCCCACCTGGCGGTGCTTGTCTTTGTTCTGGTTTCTTTGCCGATGGACTCTTGCACATCTCCTGTTGCTTCGCTCCGCACCTCCAGCGGCTCCTTTGATCCTGGCAGCACTCTACATCAGCTTTGTTTCCCATGCTGAAGAAAGATGGCTCCAGAAGAGACATTGCAAAGCTAAGTGGAGTGCACTCTCCAGAGACTAGTTGATTGCATGTTGAACTGCGGGCGCACTCTAGAGTCTTGCTGATTATTTATTGGAACCACGCTAGCACTGTCTAATCATACAGCAAGCACACGACTGAGAAAGAAAACTGGTGAAAAAGTGTGAAATTCAGGAGAATTGAAGTCTTTAATTACATAAACCAGGCAATACTTCTAGTAAGAGAATTGGATAATTTCAAGCCACTTCCTTGGATTCCAAATACCTTATTCTGTGCAGTGTCCACCAGGTGCAGGCTTAGTGCTTCTCATATTATTTCTGTTATGTTATTATTATTTTACTGTTATTGTAATGCTGATGCTCAAAGACATATGAGCAGTCACCACTATTTTGAGTTTGTGTTATGATTATGTGCTGATGCACAAAGATGTCTGAGCAGTCACCACTGTTTTGGGTTTGTGTCATGATTATGTGCTGATGCATAAAGACGTATGCAATGTCTGATTTGTAAAGTACTTCACAGTCATCCAAAGACTTTCAAGATCAGAGAACTCATCTCTCACACATGTGCAATGAAGAGAGGACGTGTCAGGTGATTGTCTATACCATTTACCATATAGAGTGAGTGAATGTCGTATGTTGGTCATTGTGTACATGTTATGCCCCACTAATGCACCTGTTTTCTTCCTCTACTAGAACTGTCATCCCTTACAACAAAATTGACAGCCGCTCCCTGTACTCCTGAAGCATCGGGTGCCCGTCTGGACCAGGCAGCAAGGTGTAGCAGTGCCTTTTCTCTCTCTGCCAATCTCCCTTCCCTTTTGGGTCACCTGCCGGAACTCTGTGAAATTTCATCAGTGCTGAGAGGTGTACCAGGAGGTCAAGGGGTGGGCATCGACCCTGCAGACAACCTGATTTTCATGTGAGTGGCTGCATCACAACATAAAGCCAAGCCACAGCATACAGGGCTGCCTGAGCGATGGACTCCCTGGGTGGGTCTTTTGAGGGTTTAGCACAAGCCCTACAGGCTGATGAGGAACCACCCTCTCTCGATCCTACTAGGGCCCTAACTAGGTTACAACAAGAAGTGTTGTCCCTTAGGCAGGAAAACCAGGACTTCCGACAAGAACTACAAAGGTATAAACCCTGGTGCAACCCCTGGGATGGTGCACGGCCAAAACAGAAAGCGCCAATCATGCAGCCACCCCTGTTTGAGTCTCCCTTAGTACACCACATGACATCCCCTGGTCTAACTTCTACTACGTCCACAGCCTCCCAGCCATTGCAGTTGACCATCACAACACCCGCGCTTGTTCCACTAGCTCCTCCAGAGAGATTTTTTCTTGATAGTTTTAAGTACACCATATTCATGAATCAGTATCAGCACCAATTCCTGTGCCACCCAAATGCCTTTCCGAACAATGCCACTAAGGTGGCCTTCGTTATTCCATATCTAGGCTGAAATGCCGCAACTTGGTCCATCCCTTTGGTAGAACTTAATGACCCCCCTACTCTACATCTTCAATTGGTTTAAGGAAGCCATGCGCAGGCTCTTTGCCAAGCATATGTTTCTGCAAGCCAGTGACAATAAGTTGCTGAGTTTGCACCTGGAAAATAAGGACTTATTAACCTACATCACTTCTTTCAATTAGCTGATAGCCGAGACCAAGTGGCCTGAAGAAAAACAAACCTCCCTTTTCTACCGCTGGCTTCGAGACAACCTGAAAGACGTCTTGGCTAAAATTGAGGAATAGCCCCCAAATGTTCTGAGTTTATAGATCTAGTAGTTTGGTTAGATAATCTTTTGAGGGAACGCAAAGGTGAGAGATCATGTGGTGAAACACATATCATGGTAGTAAAGTCTGAGAAGAAAAACTTGCCCAGTTCTACTCCCAATACTACTGAAACTATGCAGATTGATGGGGTCCAGGGACCCCTGCCCAAGTACAAGAAAGACTGGAGGTGCACACCAAACCTCTGCCTATACTGTGGCAAGGCTGGTAATTTCGCCTGAGATTGTGCAAGTAGGCCCAACTCTTCTAAGAAGGCAGTAGGGGCAATGGTTGGGCCAGAATCCAGTTGCACTGAACAGGCTGCAATGTTCCAGCCTCGATAAAAACAGAGACCGCATTATTGAACAGCTCTACACATATCATCTCACATTTGTTGGCAAATATCATGGCCCCGGCACCTCGTCATCTTATGCTTATTGTGACCTAGGTGTTATCTCCTCAGGCACGCAAGGTTCTTCCCATTCTACTGGATACTGGGGCCACTGGCAATTTCTTGGACTTAGGCCTTGCAAAGACACTTGACATCTCAATGATCTGAAAAGATACCCCTGGATTGGTCAGAGCAGTGGACAGTTCGGAGTTGATCCAGCTTGACCTTATTGACACCCCAGTGTTCAGGGCTATAGTGGGAAAACCTTGGCTTCAACTACACAACCCAAAAATAGATTGGGTAGCCAGGAAGGTAACACTGGATTCTAGAGACACCCCATCTGGTGATTTCTCCTGCATTGTGCTTCAATTCATACTACCCTCTTGTCAGATACACAGAAGATACCTGAACCATACAGAGATTTCAGTGATGTTTTTTTCAAGCAGAAGGCCACCCAGCTATCACCCCATAGGTCTTACGATTGCCGCATTGACTTGAGCCCAGGGGCAATGCTACCCTGTAGTAGGGTGAATGCTCTGCCTGAGCCAGAGACTCAGTATCCCCGAGAATATCTTGATGACCTACTGGCGAAGGGGTTTATCTGCAATTCAACATTCCCGGTATTACCACTATTGTTTTTCGTGCCAAAGAAGAATGGCAAACAGCGCACCTGTACTGACTATCGCACAGTGAACAAGGTGAACATTAAAAACCTTTACACCCTTCCGTTGATACCAGCCCTGTTGGATCAAGTACGCATTTATTCTGTTTATGCTAAACTTGACCTATGGGGAGTCTACCATTTGATCCATGTTCAGGAAGGGGGCGAATGGAAGACAGGTTTTTGGACCAAATTTGGCTCTTTGAATACACCGTGATGCCCTTTGGTCTGTGTAGCACCCCTGTGGCCTTCCAATTTTTTATCAATGAATTGCTGCAGGATTTCCTCAATGTCTGTGTAATAGTTGACATAGATGAGATCCTGATCTATTCTTCCTCCATGAAGGAGCACATAAGAAATGTGTGAGCTGTTCTCCAATGACTCCATGAACACCACTTATCCGTGCTTAATTTGATCTGGTGGTTTCCGGTGCTCGGCACTGGCACTTAATTGTCAGGACAGGAGCTTGTGACAGTCTGCCACAAGGTGACACTGTCTGGCTAATTTTGAGATGACCACAACAATAGTTAATTATTAACTCAATATACATTAAAAAATAATATTACCTGTCACTCAAGCCATTCTTATAGCTTTGGAGGCTTGAAATAGTCTGAATTGTCACACTTGTAGGAGTGTGACGGTTAGTAGCTGTGATATTACTATCATTGGCAGTAAGGCAGGAACACTGTGTGGTGCAAGCTGTAGTGGCCTCTTGACGATACAAATTAAGCACTGCCACCCGTTCACCAAATTAGAAAAGTGTGTCTTCCATTTCTAGGACCATTGATTGTTTGGGGTATGTCATTTCCCCTTCTATGGACAACGTCAAGGTGCAAGCCATATTAAATTGGGAAGCCACAAAAGTCAGTCAAGGAAATCCAATGATATCTAGGTTTGCCAATTTCTACAGGTGGTTCATCTCTCAATTTGCCGTAGTTGTCTCACCCATCACACTCTCATTGTGGAAAGGGGTTCCCTTTTTTTGGGACAAGCAAGCGGAAGACACCTTCCAGCTTCTCAAAAAGATCTTCACGGGAGCCCCAATTCTGCACCACCCTGATCCGTCCCAACCCTTTTTCGTGGAAGCAGATGCTTCCCAGGTGGCGGTGGGTGGAGTTGTCTCTCAACGAGATCCTGAATCTGACCGCTTTCACCTGGTAGCCTCCTTCTCTAAGAAGTTGCTCCCTGCAGAACAAAATTATACCGCAGCAGAGAGAGAGCTGTTGGCAGTAAAACTTGCCTTCAAGAGTGGCATCACCACCTTCTAGGCACAAGACATACCATAACTGTTTACACAGACCATCATAACCTTCAGTTCTTCCAGGCCCGAAGCCTTGACATCAAGACAGTTCCGCTGGTTACTATTCTTTAACAAATTTGATTTTGTGATCACCTACAGACCTGGTAGTGTCCAACAGAAGGCAAATACTTTGTCAAAACAAGGTTTTTCTGTTACTGACCCAGTTACAGAACAGGTCCAGCCTATCATACCTCCAGAAAAGATTGCAGTGTTATGCTCCTCACAAGAGTTTCTTGACAAACTACGGTGAGCACAAAGCACTGCCAGTTGCCCCCCTGATATCACAACACAAGATGGGTTACTCTATAACTCAAAGAGGCTTTTCATTCCCACTCTACACTTACAAGACACTGTGTTACACTGGAGACACGAGTCCATTCTTGCAGGGCATTTAGAAGAAAGGAAAACACTGGACCTTTGCCAACATTGGTCCTGGTGGCCCTTGTTAGTACAGGATGTTAAGAATTATGTCAAAAATAGTCCTACCTGTACCTAAGAAAAATCCCCACACGCTCCTCCATTGGGGTTATTGCAACCCCTGCCCACTCCACCAGCTCTGTGATATACCATAAGCATGGATTTTATCACGGATCTTCTTGCTTCCAACTGTCACTCTGTTATTTGGATGGTAATGGACCATCTGACCAAAATCGCACACTTCATTCTTCTGAAGTGCCTTCCCACAGCGCCCGACCTCTCTGATTTATTTATACAACACATGGTGAGGTTACATGGATTGCCCACCGTGATCGTCTCCGATTGTGAGCCCCAGTTTGTGTCACGTTTTTGGCGTGGCTTCTGCTCTTTAGTAGGAATGGACGTCCATTTGTCCTCCGCTTACCATCCCCCGACAGATGGCCAAACAGAATGGACAAATCAATCTCTAGAATAGATCCTGATATGTTTAGTATCCACTTGGTCCTCTGAATGTGACAAGGCCCTGCCCCTTGTGGAATTTGCCTATAACAATGGCAATCATGCAGCCACGGGTGTGTCTTCCTTCTATTGTTTGTTTGATTAGCATTCCAGAATGATCCCAATACTGATAAGTAGCCATCAAGTGCAGGAACACCTCGCCAGATTACAGGGAATCCAACAACAAGTCCAACGCCAGTTAGAACTATACCAGATAAAGGCCTAAGCAGACAAAAAGAGAAAATCAGCTCCCATGTACCAGATGGGAGAAAAGATATGACTGTCTAACAGGAACCTTCAGCTGGCAGGATCCAGGAAGCTCTATCCTCGCTTTTTAGGTTCATTTACAATAACAAAAATTATAGACCCTGGGGCAGTTGTGCTTGGGAGTAATTAGCAGTGGCTTGTATTAATTCAAGTAATCCATCCATCACTTTTTTAAGTCAAGCCTAGACAGCGCATGCGCTGTCGCAAGACCTGTAGTAAACAGAATATGGAGGGTAATTTGTCCTGCCGCTTGCCATTGGTTAATTCTGGCATTGCTCTTCTTATCTTGCTTATGGTTGGCTTGCGATGCGATACGTCACTTCCGTTTTGCTTTCGTTTTGCAGGAAGCAGCACCGACCAACTACAGTTTAGTTCCGCTGCTGGCCTGTTATTCTTTTCATTTAGGGACTACTTCCTTGTTTACCAAGCGCCCTGTTGTGCGCTTTCATGTAATGGCGGAGGCGCCACTTTGTTTTTCAACAAGTGCCCGTTGTGCGCTTTTGTGTAATGGCGGACGTGCCACTTTGTTTTTTACCAAGCACCCTGTTGTGCGCTTTCATGTAATGGCTGGGTGGTCTGCCTCTCACTGCAGCTCCCTCTCTGTTGCTGGCTGCGGATTGACTGCTAGCTTTGTGGCTGACTGCACACCGCTGCCACTGGAGCAGTGCAGGCTTGGCAGATAGGAAAGGCACATCATGGACTCCGTAATTCATGGTAAGTGAAGAAACACACAGTGACAAGAATAGACTTTGACCTTATTGGAGGTGTTTTCATTGTGCTTTAGCATCTGCCGAACAATCCCCGCCTCTGCTGAACCATCTCCATCTCGAGCCGTGGGCAGCCGGGGCTCAAGGACAGCAGGACAGGAAGGGGTCGGTATCCGGGTATTTTAATGACCGCCGCCTCCTCAGAGCCCACGCCGCTGCCATGGACTCCTCGTCTCAGAGGACGTTCCCAAGGCGATGGCACAAGGACACAAAGGCTCATTGTGTTTGAAAAAAGGATCGCTGTCCGCAGTGTCCAGTGCCCACGGTGATGGGTGTTCTAGTTTATTTATGTTTCTATACTATTTTTCCCATTATTTATGAAGGACAAACGATTGGGGCTTCCTCGCCCCCTCGTTACCACGTGATACCTTCGCTGCTTGACGTTGTTACCACTGAATACTCCCTCTGCAATTCCAACCCGGTCGCTCTTTCATAACAGAGCAAGCGCCTTCATCTCCTTGCAGCACTGCCATGTATCTGCCCATCACTGACAGCACTGACCATTAAACCGGATGTTGCCCTTTTTCACTGAAGAGGGGTAGGGAGTTTCTGGCTCAAATATATCTTATTACGTCAAGCCGGGGTACTGCCTCGAAGCAAGCTGTCCAGTACTTTTGAGGAGTAACGGATTTCACCAGTATGCTTGTCTTGATTGGATGATGGCTTTTTCTGATGCCGGGGCCGTATTCAGGCTTAGTCCACACTACCAGTCATGTCTCTGTGCTCTGCCTTTAAATTCGAAGTTTTTTGAGTACTTTCATGGGTGTTCGAATGCTTCATTGAAGCCGACTCCCATTGCAAAAGTGCTGGCTTTTAGTACTTTCTTTGATGTATGTGTCAGTACAGAGTAAAGACGTGCAGAAGTGAAGCACCGATGACTGACCTGCATCAATGGGATCCCGTGGTTCAATTAGAGGCACTGTGTAAAGTTTTCTTTTTCATCTCCATGCTTTGGCTATTGCTGCTGTTCAGTTGCTAATTACAGTGGTTGGTATAGCTAGACAGTATTTAACAGCGTTAACTTTCTTAATTGGAGGTATAGCACCAACAGTACTCTGAGTGCCTTGGCATTCTTTTAATTGGTGTTATTACATGAATCCATGGCTACAGAAATAGGCTTTGTCTTTCTTGTTATTATGGCATCCTTTACTGGAACATGGAAGCCGCCTGAGCGCACTTTGTGTCCAAATGAACCTCCGTGGTAGCCTACTGACCTGTCATAATGTGAAAGGAAAAGCACACAAGGAAGAAGCGCATTGCAGTTCCTCATTGTATTCTATGCAGATCACTAACTAGCAGATGGAAGGAACTATATCATAATGGACAATAAAAAGAAATTTTAGCTTTGGAAATGCCCCATGCAGGAGCAATATATTTAGAGAACAATGGTTCAGCTGTGTCCTTAAAGGTCCAAAGCAAGAAGTACCCCAGAGGGGGCACCGTGTTTTAAGGATATGAAATTAATTCAGGTAGGAGCAAAAGAAAAGATCTACAGAGGGTCATGTAGGTCATGGAATGACAAGCATTTATTTACAAATCTGTATAATATTCAGGTGCTCACATATAAAGTGAAAAAAAGCGTGACGTGATGGGTGATAGTGAAGTTTTAAAAAGGCATCGCATTGACAACAGTATTAGGAACTCCACAAATGATTTATACATAGTTAATGGAGTTCATGTTGTTGGGTGGTCGACGGCGTTTCGAACCCAATTATTGGGGTTCATCTTCAGGACAAGGTGAGCAAGCTGAATCTAAATATAAAGGAGTGAAGGGAAAATCAGGAATTCATTAATGTAATGGTATAGACCCTCAATGTATGCATACATTCATTGCAATAGTTATATTTAGGCAAGAAGTAATTGGGCTCCTCATAGTACAATTGGTCAACAACAGAACATGTATACGATTATTATAGAGCCAATGGAGGGCAAGCTAAAGTCAGCAGGAAGAGGAAGGTGATTTTTAAGGTAAGAGTAAACTGAATTCACTAATTTAGATGGAGGAGGGCGCGTGCGAAAGGACAGCACGCTTAAGCTAGTGAAGAGCCACACTGGCTGTGGCAGGAGAATTTGAAGCAGAGCGCTAGGTGCCAAGGTAATGGAGCAATGTGAAGGGACTTATTTTAAAACAGAATAAATCTTGTCTCAGCAGAGTGAAGTTATGTTAAGGAAGGCTGACAGTTGAAGAAATGGAGGAATAATGAGCACTAACACAAGTGAATTGGCAATTGTCAGTTCGGTGGTGAATTTAATAAAATTAACCTACTGATAGAGGTGCGCTGAGGCATTCAGATGAACTTAAAAAGCCGGCAGCCGTTGAAAGTTTGCAATTGGCGGGCGTGAATGGTGTAGAAGGCGCGTCTCAGAATTTATGCGGGGATACGATCAACCTGAAGGCAAAATACTTATTAAATTATTGAAGCCAACAATTATAGGCGGGGAGGCGTTGCGTAGAATAAGTAGGAAACTTACTCGTGTGTAATAACTAATCCGCCCGTTATGGAGGCAGCTTGACGGTGCATGATTTCACGTCTGTGGATTTATTCTATGGCGGAGAATTGAAGCAATTAACACAATTGCTCATGCTGTTCGAGTTGTTTTCAGAGCGTGAGGGAGATGTGATGTTACTCACATTTTCGTCAAGCAACAGGGCATTAATTGGGGTCCTGGAACCGTGCATACGGGAGCGTCCTGCTGCTGCCGTGGCTGGCGTTGAGTGCGAAGGCTGAGTCGGGGGAGTGGTCTAATTATACCTCGACTCAGCTGTGATCGCCTCGGGGCAATTAGCTAATTAAGGCAGTGCGGTCAGCATTCAAGTAATAGGGAGCAGCTGTTGGCACAGCCGAATGAAACTGGCTGGAGGAATTTAACCCTTGCACTTCTGGTAGTGAAGTGTGTGAAGGGAGGAGAAGTAGAGGAAAAGGAAAAAAGCGAGTGAATTCCCCTACATGTTAGGGTGTAGTGAAGAGAATTTAACACTATACAGTATACATAAACTAATAATGAATTAATGAAAACAATTAATAATGAAAAGGAGATATTAGATTACACTAAAGGATGATAAATCATAGTGAATTTGAGCCAACAAAAAACAAAGCAAAAGGCATAGGAAAAATTAGAATACATGTCTGTGATTCTGGTGGAGTAGGATCACAGTTTTTTGTTTTGTTCCAGAATTGTTTTTAAGTAGAGTCAAGTATCGGTATTCATATATTGGGCAGTGTCTACAGAATGGCATTCCATTCGTCCAGAGAGTTCAGTCCATGCTCAATAGTACGACAATTGAATATCCGTTTGCATTCGAGACGGTTAAGGGTTTGTTGTTGGTTACCGCCTCTGTGGTTGGGTAGCAGGCTTTCAATCACCTGCCAAGTAAAGTCTGTTTCTGAATGTCCTTTTTCGATGAAGTGTTCCAGTAGTGGTGCCGTGGTGACCTTGCATCTAATCCTACTTCGGTGCTGGGCGATTCTAGCCTTGATCTTCTGTGTGGTTTGACCGATGTAGTGCAATTTGCACGGTCATTCAATACAGTAGATTACATTCTGTGAATTGCAATTAGTAAAGGACTGTAGTGTATACATTGAGTTTCCAAATTCAAACATTTTCGTGTTAACAGTGGAGTCACATGCCATGCAGTTGTTACATTTAAAGTGGCCTTTCAGTGGAGGCAGATTGAGAAATGAGTGTAAAGAGTTGTCTTTAATAATAGGTTTTTGGTCCCTCACTAGGTGGTCTCTGATATTGCGTCCTCTCTTGAAGGCAAACAGTGGGGTGCCTGTCATAAGATCTAAAGGTGCAAGAACTGCCCAATGTTTTTTTTATCATTTTCGTAACCTTGTTGCTGGCAGGGCAGAATGTGGTCACACATGTGATCCGAGATATGGGTGTTTTTTCTTTGGGCTGTAGGAGGTGTTCACAGTGAGAGTACCAAGCCCGTTTCATAGAACGTTTGACCAGACGCCTTGGGTACCCTCTGTCGGTAGGTTTCTTGCAGAGTAACTCCGATTCTTGAAAGAAGTCTTCCTTGAATTTACAATTCCTTCTGATTCTCAGGAATTGTCCATAAGGGAGACCGTCTCTTAGAGCCCTAGGGTGTGCACTGTTGTATTGGAGGAGAGTGTTACGTTCTGTGGGTTTTCTAAATAGGGTTGTGTAGAGTTCTCCGTTATGGTTCTTAATGGAGATGTCAAGGTAGTCAATTTTGGTATTGTCAAAGGTGTAGGTAAACTTAAGGTCTGGTTGAACATTGTTGATCCAGGAGCAGAATGCTGCGAGTTCAGTACTTGTGCCAGTCCAGATCATAAAGACATTGTCTATGTATCTGCGCCATGTACGTATTTTGGGAAGGAATGGGTTCATCCTGTGTAGGATGATATTCACCTCAATGTCGTCCACAAACAGGATGGCAAAGTTTGGGGCGAAAATAGCCCCCATAGAGGTACCCTTACACTGTCTGTAGTATTTGTTATCAAACAGAAAATAATTTCTAGTGAGTGCGATTTCTAGAAGTGAGATGATGAAGTCAGTGGGTACCTGGTGTGGAGCTGGACGGAGGTTCAGATGTTTCTTGATAACCTCTATGCCTTTGTCTTGGGGGATATTTGTATATAGCGATTCAATGTCAAGGGTGACAAGAAGTTCTATTTGGGGGTCAAATGATTGAGACTCAATCAAATTGATCAGATGTGTGGTATCTTTCACATATGTGGTAGTGGTCTGGACCATGTCTTTGATGAAAAAATCAATGTATTTACCCAAGGGCTCTAGGATAGAGCTGCAACCGGAGAGAATAGGTCTACCAGGTGGGGTTTCTAGGTTTTTGTGTATTTTCGGTAAGGTGTACAGGACCGGGGTCCGCAGGGTCTTATTGTTCAGGAAAGCGAATTCATTTTTGCTAATGAATCCTTCGTCTAGACCATTTTTGGTCACGTTAAGGATGAGGTCGCTGATTTCTTTGAGAGGATCACGTACTAGGGGCTCGTAGTGAGAGATATTGCTAAGCTGTCGATAGATCTCTTTGTCGTAGGCAGTTTTGTCCTGTAGGACTATTCCTCCTCCCTTGTCACAAGGTTTTATGACAATTTCATCTAGTGCTTTGAGTCTATTGAGGCTGTTTTTCTCTTCTAGGCTCACGTTGAAGAGGGTAAATCTGTAGTCTTGTTGAATTTTATTTAGGTCTCTGAGCACAAGATGTTTGAATGTAATGATTTCAGGAGGCATAGAGCCACTTGGGGGATTGAAGATAGATTTTGGGCGGAGACCTGTAATGTCTGTCTTAGTCGCGGTCTCCTTATTTTGAAAAAATGCCTTGAGCCTCACCTTTCTGAAAAACTGGAAAATTTCAGTTTGTATGTTAAACCAATTGGGTTTCTCTGTTAGTACAAAGGAGAGGCCCCTGCTCAAAAGAGTGATATCTGTAGAGGGCAATTGGTGTGTGGATAGATTGAATATCAGAAGTTGCTCCATGTTTTGTGGGGATGCGTGAGGTCCAACTTCTAGTATTGGTACCCCCATTGGTAAAATTTGCGTCGTATTTGGCGCTCCCCCATGACCTACATGACCCTCTGTAGATCTTTTCTTTTGCTCCTACCTGAATTAATTTCATATCCTTAAAACACGGTGCCCCCTCTGGGGTACTTCTTGCTTTGGACCTTTAAGGCCACACCTGAACCATTGTTCTCTAAATATATCCTACCACCCCAGGTTCACATATTGGGGTACCCTTGTCTACTTATAAACCTGTTAAGCACAGTGGCTGCACTGCAAGGGTTCCACTCTCTAAGTGGGTATATTAATTATCCTAAAAATCACTTATTGACAATCTTCCTAAATAACTCTACATTAGATCCCAAATAACTCAAGGACTCTAATATTAGCACACACTATGTCCATTCCGAACATCCTGACATACACAGAGGAATATATTGCTAGAATTCTTAGCGCCCCTTCCCTGTTTCACACACCAGTGCCAACGACTAACGCACCATCTAACGTAGCAAGTGAAAAACTCACTGAACTAGAAAGGTTAAAAAAGAAGCATATACGCACAGAACTACATGCGCGTATGCTAACTGAATATCTCAAGGCAGATATTATTCCAGTTGGTCTGCAGGTACGCAATATACCTGCTATCTTTCTAAAAGATAAGAGATTTAAGACTGGTTTCTCACACATCGGCACCACCTGCTCCCGCCACTGGATGGTGCTAGGTATTGACACAGCATTAGAGCATAGCAAAAAAGAACTGGGGGAGATCCTAAAACTAGAAAAAGCAATTCTAGAACTAGATGGTTTAGCTGATGCAGAAGCATAATAGATTTTCAAAGTTTCGAGCACCACAAAAAATCTACCAAGGTGACTAGAGACATAAGGAACTACAATAAAGAAAAAACCTACCCTTACCTGCTGGAAGATTGTTTTACCACAACCGGCCAAGAACAACAGAGAAATGCCGCAGGCACTTGGGGCAGGCTCAGGAACAGACAACCAGTGACTTTTTCAGACTCCTCCCTAGATTCGGATAACTTCGACCCCGGCGCAGGCCCTAGCACCTCCTCACACAACCCTAATTTTTTAGGCAGAGGCCAAACTTTTGGAGTCGAGGGAGGAAGAGGCAGAGGGAAGACAAGAGTCAACTTCTCTCCAGGGGAGCGCCAAACACGATGCAAATTTATCCGATATTCAATCTATCCACACACCAATTGGCCTCTACAGATATCACTCTTTTGAGCAGGGGCCTCTCCTTTGTACTAACAGAGAAACCCAATTGGTTTAACATACAAACTGAAATTTTCCAGTTTTTCAGAAAGGTGAGGCTCAAGGCATTTTTTCAAAATAAGGAGACCGCGACTAAGACAGACATTACAGGTCTCCTCCCAAAATCTATCTTCAATCCCCCAAGTGGCTCTATGTCTCCTGAAATCATTACATTCGAACATCTTGTGCTCAGACACCTAAATGAAATTCAACAAGACTACAGATTTACCCCCTTCAACGTGAGCCTAGAAGAGAAAAACAGCCTCAATAGACTCAAAGCACTAGATGAAATTGTCATAAAACCTTGTGACAAGGGAGGAGGAATAGTCCTACAGGACAAAACTGCCTACGACAAAGAGAACTATCGACAGCTTAGCAATATCTCTCACTACGAGCCCCTAGTACGTGATCCTCTCAAAGAAATCAGCGACCTCATCCTTAACGTGACCAAAAATGGTCTAGACGAAGGATTCATTAGCAAAAATGAATTTGCTTTCCTGAACAATAAGACCCCGCGGACCCGGGTCCTGTACACCTTACCAAAAATACACAAAAACCTAGAAACCCCACCTGCCCGCTCCCGCCCCCTACGTTTGCTCCCGCCCCCCTCCCCTTCATATGGCGACCGCTGCGGGGGAGCACGTGTGAAACCTTGACCTGGCTCAAGGCCAGCACTCACCCCTGCAGCCCCGCCATTCAGCCGGTCTCCAGCCTCCAGCTCTGTACCAGGGTTTGAGCCAGCAGCCCGTCCCTGCGCCGCTGCTCAGCCCCCTGCAGTTCGTCCGTTTTCAGGTGCTTCCCCCTGTCCCTCTTGTAACCCCTCGTGTGCCTTGAATTGTGCTCCTGTTGTTTTCCTCATCGTTTTTCATTGTTTTTCATTTGTATTTTGAATTTCACTGTTGTTGTGCCTTGTTTTCCTGCCACTGCTGCCCCTGCGGCCCGCCCCCTGATCCTGCCCGCTCCCGCCCCCTACCTCTGCTCCCACCCCCCTCCCCTTCACATGGCGACCGCTGCGCGGTCGTGCAGTAGATGCGCCAAAGGCGCGCCTAAGGCAAGCCCGTCTGCGCCCGTCCGTGCCTGGACCGCGCCCAGCACCAGACCCCCTGGCCCCCGTGAGCACCACAACACCCGACGCCGCTATGACGCCAACACCCTCCACGCACTCAACTCCGGCCGAACCTCCACTTGCTTCCAGGCCACCCCAAAGCACACCCACGGACCCTTCACCTGTCGTAACTGCAGCTACACCAGCCAGCGCACACCTGCACGTCCCGCCCTTCCCACCAAAACAGGCCGCAACAATCTCAGATGCATACTACTCAACACCCGCTCAGTCCACAAGCATGCCGTTGAACTCTGGGACATTCTCGACTCCTCCTCACCAGACATCGCCTTCCTGACGGAGACCTGGA
Organism: Calotriton arnoldi; assembly: GCA_963921515.1. Classification (NCBI taxonomy): domain Eukaryota; kingdom Metazoa; phylum Chordata; class Amphibia; order Caudata; family Salamandridae; genus Calotriton; species Calotriton arnoldi. Next base: position 277,730 of record CAWUFW010012575.1, on the reverse strand, counting down.
TGAACGCCTCCTCAGTGCCCGACATAGCCATAGCCATCCCGGACGGCTACAAGATCACCCGCAGGGACCGAAACAACAAACCAGGAGGAGGAATTGCCATCGTCCACAGGAACACCATCAGAATCTCGACCAACACCGAAGACTCCCTCAGCATGGCCGAACACCTACACTTCCAGATCCATGTCGATCACAACACCACCCTCAGAGGAACCCTTGTCTACAGACCCCCGGGGCCCCGACCACAGTTCAGTGACTCCATCGCCGACCTCATCAGCACGCACGCCCTCTCCTCCACAGACTACATCCTCCTCGGAGACCTGAACTTCCACCTCGAGAACGCCAACGACAGCAACTCCACAACCCTGATCGGCAACCTCGCCATCCTCGGACTCAAACAGCTCGTCACGACACCCACCCACTACGCCGGACACACGCTCGACCCCATCTTCTCCACCAGCAACCACGTCACCTTCAGCCACAGCACCGAACTCCACTGGACCGACCACCACTGCATCCACTTCTCCTTCGAGAAACACACCGCCCACAACCAACCGCAACAAATCCCACACCGCAGCTGGAACAAAGTCACCGAAGACCAGCTCCTCACCACCCTCACCCGAGACCCTCCATCCGAGCCCTCTGACACCAACGCAGCGGCCCACAACTTCAGAAAATGGATCAACGACTGTGCCAACTCCCTCGCCCCGATCAGGAAACCCTCAAACAGGCGCACCGACACGAGAGCCATCTGGTTCAACGCCGACCTCCAAACCTCCAAGCAAACCTGTCGAAGACTCGAGAAGCAGTGGCGCCAAGACCAGACACCAGACAAACACGCAGCCCTCAAGAACGCCAGACGCAAGCACCACCAACTCATCCAATCTGCCAAAAGGTCCTCCTTCAAGGAACGCATTGACAGCAACGCACACAACAGCAAAGAGCTCTTCAACATCGTGAAAGAACTCGCCACCCCCAGCTCCAGCTCCAATGACATCCCGCCGTCGCAAGAACTATGCAACTCCCTGGCCACCTTCTTCCACCGCAAGATCGCAGACATCCACAACAGCTTCGACACCCAGACACCAACGACAGACGCCGACACCCCCGACCCAACGCCCAGCAAAGACACCGACCTCCTACTCTCCTGGAACAACGTCAACGACGAAGACACCATCAAAATCATGAACACCATCCACTCCGGCTCACCCTCCGACCCCTGCCCCCACCACATCTTCAACAAAGCAAGCTCCATCATCGCACCCCAACTCCGAAAGATCATCAACAGCTCCTTCGAGACCGCCACCTTCCCGGAGAGCTGGAAACATGCCGAGATCAACGCCCTACTCAAGAATCCCAAGGCGGACCCTAAGGACCTCAAGAATTTTCGTCCCATCTCTCTGCTCCCGTTCCCGGCAAAAGTCATTGAGAAGATCGCCAACAAACAACTGACCCACTTCCTGGAAGAGAACAACATCCTGGACTCCTCCCAATCCGGTTTTCGCAGCAATCACAGCACCGAAACCGCCCTCATCGCCGCCACCGACGACATCAGGGCCATGCTGGACAACGGTGAAACAGCGGCCCTCGTCCTCCTGGACCTCTCGGCCGCCTTCGACACCGTATGCCACCACACCCTGCGCACACGCCTCCACGACACAGGAATCCGTGACAAAACCCTGAACTGGATCACCTCCTTCCTCACCGGCAGAACCCAGAGAGTCCGCCTCCCCCCTTTCCGTTCCGAAGCCACCACAATCACCTGCGGCGTACTCCAAGGATCATCCCTCAGCCCGACCCTCTTCAACATCTACATGGCACCACTCGCCGACATCGTCCGAGCGCACCACCTCAACATCATCTCGTACGCCGACGACACCCAGCTGATCCTCTCCCTCACCAAGGACCCAGCCACCGCCAAATCCAACATCCACCGGGGAATGAAGGCCGTTGCAGAGTGGGTGAAGACCAGCCGTCTGAAACTGAACTCTGACAAGACGGAGGTCCTCATCCTCGGCTCCACCCCCTCCGCATGGGACGACTCCTGGTGGCCGGCCACGCTGGGAGCTGCCCCGACACCCACCAACCACGCACGCAACCTGGGGTTCATCCTGGACTCAATGCTCTCTATGACCCAGCAAGTCAACGTTGTCTCCTCCTCCTGCTTCAACACCCTCCGCATGCTCTGCAAGATCTACAGATGGATCCCCACCGAAACCAGAAGGACGGTCACCCAAGCCCTTGTCAGCAGCAGGCTGGACTACGGCAACGCCCTCTACGCGGGAACCACGGCCAAACTCCAGAAAAGACTCCAACGCATACAAAACACCTCCGCACGCCTCGTCCTCGGAATCCCTCGCCACAGCCACATCACCGCCCACCTGAGAGACCTGCACTGGCTCCCGGTCAACAAGAGGATCACCTTCAAGCTCCTCACCCACGCTCACAAAGCATTCCACAACGCCGGTCCAGCATACCTCAACGAACGACTCACCTTCTACACCCCGAACCGCCAGCTTCGCTCCGCTGACCTCTCCCTCGCCACCGTCCCACGCATCCGCCGAACGACCACCGGCAGCAGATCATTTTCCCACCTCGCCGCCAAGACATGGAACACCCTCCCCACCCACCTGCGACAGACCCAGGACCTGCTGACCTTCAGGAGACTTCTCAAGACCTGGCTGTTCGATCAGTAGCTGCTTCTTCCCCCACCCCCCTCTAGCGCCTTGAGACCCTCATGGGTGAGTAGCGCGCTCTACAAATGTTGGTTGATTGATTGGTAGACCTATTCTCTCCGGTTGCGGCTCTATCCTAGAGCCCTTGGGTAAATACATTGATTTTTTCATCAAAGACATGGTCCAGACCACTACCACATATGTGAAAGATACCACACATCTGATCAATTTGATTGAGTCTCAATCATTTGACCCCCAAATAGAACTTCTTGTCACCCTTGACATTGAATCGCTATATACAAATATCCCCCAAGACAAAGGCATAGAGGTTATCAAGAAACATCTGAACCTCCGTCCAGCTCCACACCAGGTACCCACTGACTTCATCATCTCACTTCTAGAAATCGCCCTCACTAGAAATTATTTTCTGTTTAATAACAAATACTACAGACAGTGTAAGGGTACCTCTATGGGGGCTATTTTCGCCCCAAACGTTGCCATCCTCTTTGTGGACGACATTGAGGTGAATATCATCCTACACAGGATGAACCCATTCCTTCCCAAAATACGTACATGGCGCAGATACATAGATGATGTCTTTATGATCTGGACTGGCACAAGTACTGAACTCGCAGCATTCTGCTCCTGGCTCAACAATATTCAACCAGACCTTAAGTTTACCTACACCTTTGACAATACCAAAATTGACTACCTTGACATCTCCATTAAGAACCATAACGGAGAACTCTACACAACCCTATTTAGAAAACCCACAGAACGTAACACTCTCCTCCAATACAACAGTGCACACCCTAGGGCTCTAAGAGACGGTCTCCCTTATGGACAATTCCTGAGAATCAGAAGGAATTGTAAATTCAAGGAAGACTTCTTTCAAGAATCGGAGTTACTCTGCAAGAAACCTACCGACAGAGGGTACCCAAGGCGTCTGGTCAAACGTTCTATGAAACGGGCTTGGTACTCTCACTGTGAACACCTCCTACAGCCCAAAGAAAAAACACCCATATCTCGGATCACATGTGTGACCACATTCTGCCCTGCCAGCAACAAGGTTACGAAAATGATAAAAAACATTGGGCAGTTCTTGCACCTTTAGATCTTATGACAGGCACCCCACTGTTTGCCTTCAAGAGAGGACGCAATATCAGAGACCACCTAGTGAGGGACCAAAAACCTATTATTAAAGACAACTCTTTACACTCATTTCTCAATCTGCCTCCACTGAAAGGCCACTTTAAATGTAACAACTGCATGGCATGTGACTCCACTGTTAACACGAAAATGTTTGAATTTGGAAACTCAATGTATACACTACAGTCCTTTACTAATTGCAATTCACAGAATGTAATCTACTGTATTGAATGACCGTGCAAATTGCACTACATCGGTCAAACCACACAGAAGATCAAGGCTAGAATCGCCCAGCACCGAAGTAGGATTAGATGCAAGGTCACCACGGCACCACTACTGGAACACTTCATCGAAAAAGGACATTCAGAAACAGACTTTACTTGGCAGGTGATTGAAAGCCTGCTACCCAACCACAGAGGCGGTAACCAACAACAAACCCTTAACCGTCTCGAATGCAAACGGATATTCAATTGTCGTACTATTGAGCATGGACTGAACTCTCTGGACGAATGGAATGCCATTCTGTAGACACTGCCCAATATATGAATACCGATACTTGACTCTACTTAAAAACAATTCTGGAACAAAACAAAAAACTGTGATCCTACTCCACCAGAATCACAGACATGTATTCTAATTTTTCCTATGCCTTTTGCTTTGTTTTTTGTTGGCTCAAATTCACTATGATTTATCATCCTTTAGTGTAATCTAATATCTCCTTTTCATTATTAATTGTTCTCATTAATTCATTATTAGTTTATGTATACTGTATAGTGTTAAATTCTCTTCACTACACCCTAACATGTAGGGGAATTCACTCGCTTGTTTCCTTTTCCTATACTTCTCCTCCCTTCACACACTTCACTACCAGAAGTGCAAGGGTTAAATTCCTCCAGCCAGTTTCATTCGGCTGTGCCAACAGCTGCTCCCTATTACTTGAATGCTGACCGCACTGCCTTAATTAGCTAATTGCCCCGAGGCGATCACAGCTGAGTCAAGGTATAATTAGACCACTCCCCCGACTCAGCCTTCGCACTCAACGCCAGCCACGGCAGCAGCAGGACGCTCCCGTCTGCATGGCCCCAGGACCCCAATTATTGCCCTGTTGCTCGACGAAAATGTAAGTAACATCACATCTCCCTCACGCTCTGAAAACAACTCGAACAGCATGAGCAATTGTGTTAATTGCTTCAATTCTCCGCCATAGAATAAATCCACAACCGTGACATCATGCACCGTCAAGCTGCCTCCATATCGGGCTGATTAGTTATTTCACATGAGTAAGTTTCCTACTTATTCTACGCAACGCCTCCCCGCCTATAATTGTTGGCTTCAATAATTTAATAAGTATTTTGCCTTCAGGTTGCATCGTATCCCCGCATAAATTCTGAGACGCGCCTTCTACACCATTCACGCCCGCCGATTGCAAACTTTCAACGGCTGCCAGCTTTTTAAGTTCTTCTGAATACCTCAGCGCACCTCTATCAGTAGGTTAATTTTATTAAATTCACCACCAAACTGACAATTGCCAATTCACTTGTGTTAGTGCTCATTTTTCCTCCATTTCTTCAATTAGATCCTTGACGCTAGAACACTGTCAGCCTTCCTTAACATAACTTCACTCTGCTGAGACAAGATTTATTCTGTTTTAAAATAAGTCCGTTCACATTGTCAATGCGATGCCTTTTTAAAACTTCGCTATCACCCATCACGTCAGGCTTTTTTTCACTTTATATGTGAGCACCTGAATATTATACAGATTTGTAAATAAATGCTTGTCATTCCATGACCTACATGACCCTCTGTAGATCTTTTCTTTTGCTCCTACCTGAATTAATTTCATATCCTTAAAACACGGTGCCCCCTCTGGGGTACTTCTTGCTTTGGACCTTTAAGGCCACACCTGAACCATTGTTCTCTAAATATATCCTACCACCCCAGGTTCACATATTGGGATACCCTTGTCTACTTATAAACCCATGCAGGAGCAAAGCACATGTCGTTTTATTTCTGATGTTTGAGACCTTGATATTAATAGAGAAAAATCCTTCCTGCGTAGCTTTGGTCAGTTCTGTTGGTATAATGGAATACCAGGAATGAAAGAAATGACAAGGCCATGTTTTGGTTTTTAAAACATACATAAAAGGCATTGTCATTTACAATGCCAATAGCTTAAACTCGTTTAGTCTGTAAGCACTATTTTCTTTAATGAGTTTCTCTTACTGCAGGCACAAAATGCTTTCCTGCAACATTCAGCGCGCCATGCGCTCTCACTTTCCGAACAGTCGGGGCCAATGGCGGCCGCTTCTTTGAATAGGTCTCACATTTACAAGTTTGAGCTATTGGCATTGTAAATGACAATGCCTTTTATTTATGTGTTAATTAGCAAAACAGATAATTAAAAGGCATTGTCATTTACAATGCCAATAGCTTCAACTCTTGCAAATGCGAGACCTATTGCATTGCAAATACTTGTTGTATAGTTTATTACTGGTCCTCATCTCATATCACTGTAATGGAAGTTCAGAAACCTCACTATAATCACTCCAAAGGGGGTCCTGGTTTCAATGCTGGCACCAGCACTCTGTGTTGTCTCTCCACTGAGAATAGATTTGGAAAACTCTGCCCAAAAGGACAGCAACCAACAGAGCAGTTGGTCAAAGGGCCCTGTTCCCTCTATGGAAGACCTGTGATGCAAAGGTTATTATGGTGAGAGCATTGCTTAGCATCTTTCACTCACACCTTCAGGATACTGTTGATTTCCTGGAGCTTGATCAGGGTTGTAAAGTTTGTGGTGTTGTTCTCTTTATGGTTTAAACAGACACCTCTGTAGCTTTGGTCAGTTCCTCCATCTTTTGGGGATCCATCAAAACAGGGTTGTTTGCATAGACAGTGTCTATTTTAAGTCTGAGTATTGTTCTAGATTTAGTGACTGAAGGCAGTAGCTCAGCTGAGAAGAACATTATCAAAACAGCTCCCAGGGTTCGAGTGCCTTACATGTCCTTTGTGCACAGCACAAATGTCTTGAATTGGGACTGTTGGCTTCCTCTATCCTCACCCATAATGTCCAACTTGTGCCACTCCTTTCCTCGCAACTGAAGGTGAGACATTTGTGTCAAGCTTTCACCACCTTCAACCATTTATGGAAAAAAGAGCCTTGTAGTTTTATGGCTGGCCCTCACCAGCTCCTTAGGGGAAGCTACTAGCCTGAAATCCACCACACAGCACCTGCAGGTTCCACAGTTTCCCTTTGATATTCCAAAACAAGTAACCCTCGCTAGGCAGGGCGTGTGGTCACAAAGGCTGGCTTTTATTTTCTGGGTATGAAGTCTCTCCTAGAGTAGGGGGGCCAATAACGGCCACTGCCACCACCAGCTTAGAAGCTCAGTTACATTACCTGTCTCAGGCTGACAGCTCACTACTTGTGCTCAGGTCCACCTATTGTAATGCACACTGCAAATGTCTCCCCAGCTCATCAGGACTGCGCTCAGATCTCCACTGCCTCCACCAGTATGAAGTCCAGCTGTGTCCCAACTGTGCAGGCACTTCTACAGTGCAGGGTGTCAACCAGCCTCAATGCTCCTTAGCTGTGGTGTAAGGAGGGGCATGCTGTCTTCTCACTGGACTACAGAAAAGCTATCTATGGCATGTCTCAGTCTACTTCTTTGGAGCGTCTTCCCTGGACCACTTCCTCGAGGTCTACCAGTCATGGCTCTTTCTCATTAGGTGCTCGCCAACTCATTGGGATCCTGAGTCTTGACCAAATCCCGCCACACTGATGCCCTGCAGCAACACTTCACTTCAGCATGTAGACCTCAAGTGGTGAGGTGCCCTCTTTGCCTATTCTCGAAGCAGGGTGTTGCTGATATGATCATCCCAAGGAGACTACACCTGGATCGCCAGAGTCCAGGAATACTGCAACAAGTACACATTTGTCTCCACAATCTCTATACATGTGCTGTAGATTCAGATGGCAGAATTCAAAGAAGGATCTGAGAAGGATGTAGTGAGGGTCAGTGAAGCCAAGGGATCTAAGGTCTTGTCAACTATCTTGCCAGTTACTCCAAAAAATTAAATTTAGTTTGAAACACTTTCATGTTTTTTCTGCACATCTTTAATAGTATTTTACTCAGTGTACTTTACTGAAGCAGAGGGAGCATAAATGGTAAAGGGGATGTTTAATGGTCACAGATCAGGCATCCTATGTGCAGTTCATATGTTGCTAGGCAGATCAGTGGTTTGAGAAGCACAGGCACCCAAATAATTTCAACTGTGCGGTTATCTTCTTGCCATATAGAAATAGCCAATTATGCAAGTTGCGGAGTGGTCTGTGGCACACATTGAACAAGTTACTTACCTTCTGTAACGCCTTACCTGGTAGAAACTCTATATATCCACAGATTCAATTACCATAGAATTATCCCCATGAGACAGAATGGATCTGGAATTTTTTTATGAGCAGTACCCCTTTGCGCCAGTAGGTGGCGTTGTTTGGCTCTGCCTGACTTTGTCCACATCAGAACTGACGTGCACCGTGCCTATATAGGCAGCACCCCAGCACACTGATGTCAGTTTCTTTTTGCAACATTCCACGCCAGGAGGGCAGAGTCATGAAGAACACTGGTGTGTAAAACTAGGGCTTGAAAGGGGATACCCTGCCCCAAGAAATCTGTTCGCAGAGCGGCATGATGGATGGGTCAGTAAGGAATCTGTGGCTAGATAAAGCATTGCCACAGGTAAGTGACGTGTTCATCTGAGAGAGACTTCTAGCAGCAGATTCCTTACCTTAGAATAGATACTGGAGGTGGGTCTGAAAACTGTTTCACACCAGACAGTCCTTCAGGACCAAACAAGCAAAGTGTCTTTCCCGACGGACCTGACTGTACAGGCAGTAATGCTTCGTGAACATGTGTAGAGAAGCCCACGTTGTGGTCTTGCAGATATCCAGGACCGGAACATGTTGTGCTAACACAGTGGTCGCAGCCTTTGCTCTGGTGGATGAGCACCCTCAGGGGGTTGCTTCTCGGCCAATATATAGCAGATCTTAATGTAGAGCACAGTCCATCAGGAGATAGTCTGTTTTTGCTTGGCCTTTACCTACTTTACTCCGACACATCCCATTAAGAGTTATTCATCCACCCAGAACTCTCTTGAGCCGTCAAGGTAGAATGACAACGCTCTTTTTGGAGCTAGATGGTGAAGTCACTTTTTTTCCTTGGAGGGATGTGGCGGAGCATAAAAAGTAGGGCGGGTGATGGACTGGCCTACTTGAAAGGGAGTGACGACTTTTGGAAGAAAGAAAGCTCAAGTGCGTAGAACCAGCTTGTCTGGGTAGATGCTCAGGTATTGAGGCTTGGATGACAAAGCCTGAAGCTCACTGACCCTCCAGGCAGATGTTATTACCACCAGGAAGGCTGTCTTAATGGTAAGGACCCTAAGAGGACAATTGAACAATGGCTCAAAGGGAGTGCACATCAGAAAAGTTAGGGCTAGGTTAAGGTAAACCCCTGAGGCATGATAAATGGAAAAGGTGGAAACATGTGTTGCAACAGGGCATTTGAAGAGTGATGGCTGATCTGGCAATAACATAAAGGCTGAGATGATAGAAAGATAGCCCTTTAAGATGCCCAAAGCAGAGCCCTGTTTGGCAAGAGAAAGGATAATGAGAAGGACCTGAGAGAGGGGAGCAGAAAAAGGGTTAACCTGTTTCTCTGCACACAATACCACATATGTTCCCCAATGGTAGGAGGATACAATCTTGGGAGAGGGACACCTGGCTGCCAAGATAACAATTCCGACTTCAGGCAGCAGGTTGAAGGCTGTCAACTGTCACTGCTCAATCTCCACCCATGAAGAAGGTGCATTGACAGGTTTGGGTAGGAAACCCTCCCCTACTGCTGCAAAAGAAGATCCGCCTTAAGGCAGCAGCCTGACCAGAGGACCGGTGGCCATGCTCAACAGCTCGGGATACCAAATTCTCCGACCCCAGTTTGGAGCCCCAAGAATGACTTGGGCCTGGTTGTTCCTGATTTTCTTGAGAGCTCTGGGTGTGAGTGGTATTGGTGGAAAGGCATACAGGAGCCCGGAGCTCTACTTGAGACAAAAAGCGTCTCAGAGCGAGAGCTGCCTCGGAAACTCCAGTGTGCAGAACTGCTCTTTGTCTGTTCTAGCGTTCGGAGAGCCCGTTAGGTTTTGAACCACCAGAGAAATGCCCTGGCATTCCAGCCATGTCCCGAAATGCAGGGCCTCTTGACTAAGAATCCACGACCCCACCCCGCCCTTTTTGTTGCAATACCACATGGCGCTGGTGTTGTATGTGAACACCTGCACTAGTCTTTCTTTGATGGAGGGTAGAAAGGCTTTCAATGCCAACCGGATCACCCAGGACCCCCAAAAAGTTGAGGTGGAGCCCGGATTCTGCTGGAGACCAGAGGCCTCTAATCTCCACCTCTCCCAGATGGCCAGCCCATCCCAGGAGTGACGCATCTGTCACCACTGTCATATCTCATTGGGGAAGGTGGAGGGGTCTGCCGTCGCGGCTCGTTAACCACTACTGCAGATATTTTGCAGTTCCCTCCAAGATCTGGACAATGTAAGAGAGATTCCCCTGGTGCTGTCCCCCGTGGAACTTCAGATTCGAATGCAGAATCTGCCTATGCCAGCGGACATGTGTCACAAGCAGGATTCAGGAGGCCATGAGGCCCATCAACCTCAGAGTCAGTCTCACAAAAACCCAGGATATAGGCTGAAATTTCAGTAGCTTCACCTGAATATCCTGGACTCGCTGTTCAGGAGGATAAGCCAAAAACTGCACTGTGTCCAGAACAACTCCAGTGAAAGGAAGCATCTGAGAAGGAGTCAGGTGTGACTTTGGCACATTCATAGTAAACCCCAGTGAGTGTAGGAGGACCGCCGTTGTCTAGAGATGGGAGATGACAGACTGGGGTGAGCCCGCCTTCAACAGCCAGTCATTAAGATAAGGGAAGACTGGCACCCCTGAATTCTGCAGATGCAACCGCTGAACACACGAGGGGCGCTGGTAAGGTGAAAAGGGAGCACGCCGAACTGAAAGTGCTTGTGGCCTACCATAGACAGCTATGTGGCAGAATGCATCCTTCAAGTCCAACACTACCATCCAGTCTCTCAGGTCAAGGACAGACAGGACTTGAGTGAGAGTGAGCATTTTGAACTTCTCCTTTATGAGGAAGAAATTGTTAAGGCCCAGGTCTAGGATAGGACAAATGCCTCTGTCCTTCGTGGGTACCAGAAAGTAGAGAGAATAACATCTACAACATACGTCTGGTGTCAGCACCCTCTATGGATACCTTGGCTAAGAGAGCCATCACTTCCTGGTAGAGTAAGGAGAGATGGTCCTCCATCAGCCTGTCAGAAGTGGGTGGCATGGTTGGAATGAGCAATCCCGAAAGGGAAGGAGTAGCCCCTTCGGAAAATCTGGAGAACCCAGCATTTCTGATGTTACTAACCTCCAGTGGGGTAGGTGATGGCATATCCTGCCTCCCACTGGGTGCCCATGATGGTAAGAGGGCAAAGTAAAGGGGTTTGAAGGCTGCAGCTGCCTGGGGGGTGGACTGGCTTGGCCTCTGGCAGCCTGAACCACAGGGTCTGTTGGTACCGCATTCTCAGCCACGCATAAGCTGGGAAGATTGTGCTCCATGGTGGCTGGGCGGATGAAGACACAGCTGGAATCCTCTTTTGTGGCCGCGAAAGGAGCAAACGGTGGACTGGGGTTGGCGAGGGGCCATGGAAAGGCCAAAGGACCTGGCCGTAGCCCTGCTATTCTGCCTTGTCTCCAAAGAGATGGGGGTCATCAAAGGGGATATTCATAAGCAACCCTTGGACAGCCCTGGAAAACCCAGTTGTTCTCTGCCAGGCGTGGTGCCTTAAGGCCACCAACAAAGAAATCACTCTGCATAGAGAGTCAGTCATGTCCAGACCACATCTGATCGTGAACTTGGCTGCATCTCTCCCATCCTCAATAGCTTGGGAGGGTAGGGCCCAGGCCTCCTCCAGGACCATGGGCAGCACCTGGGCAACCGAATCCCACAGTGTATGGGAGCAATGGCTGAAAAGGCGCGCAGGGTTCACCGACTACAGTGCAAGGCTGGTGGGCTGGCGGAAGAAAACATTTTCTTTCATAAGGTGTTCAGCCTCTTGGATTTCTTAGCAGGTGGAGAGTTAGGGAGTGCACCAGGCTATACAGGGGAGGTGGAAGCTTGGACCACCAAGCTCTCCGAGGTAGATTGTTGCATGAGGAAATTGGGGTCCCCAGGGGTGATGGGCAATCATCCTGGAGCACCTGTGCAGGGTTTGGACCAAGTCCCAAAAAGGACATTTGTGAGGGCTTCAATAAATGGGAGAAGCGGTTCTGAGGGGGTCACTTTCAGCTGAAACACCTCTGTCAAGACGTTAGTCTTGACTGCCATTGAGGGAAAGCTAAAGTCCTGGACCTCGGCATCCCACCACCATAGCAATAGAGTATACCTTTTCTGTATCCATGGTAGAAGGAGAGACCATGCCAGCATATGGGAAGGTGTCCAGTCCGCTGGCGTCTGCTAAATCCTCAGACCAGTCCATGTTAGGGTCTGGAAGCTGGTATTCTTCAAGGTCCAGCAACCCCTCCCAATCCTCCCTGAGTCCCAGCTCATAGGAACAGGGCTCTGGTTCCGTGTCTGAGTCGGGAATGAGAATGGGGATGGTGCTATAGGAGGGCACCTGCAGCGCCGGGAGTGTCGGCATCAGGACTGGTGCTGGGGAAGGTCGAGTTGGTACAACCGGCACCATTCCAGATCCATCCATGGATGCAAGGGGTCCGACTGGAGCTGGGGACACAGCTGCTGGCGTAGAATCAGTGGGGGCCCCTCCCAAACCCACAGGGACCGAAGGTGCCCCAGCAGGATTGGGCTGCCATAATATGAGATGCATGGCCTCATAGAACACACAGAGTTGGGCGAGGGTTCCTATGGCTCCCGGAAACTCAGGAAGAGGTGGAGCTGGCACAGGTTCAACTGTGGAGCCAGGTCCCGAGTGATGACGCTCCCTTAGCGCGGGGATGCCCATGGGTAACCAGGCGCTTTACAAATCTTGTTTTCATTTCATTCATTCCTTGTCTTGGATGACTTTGAAAGACGGGGTGAAGTCAAAACCCTCTTCGACTTCTTACTCTTCTTCATTCTGTGGGACTTACCCAACAACGACTGCAAGGTCAACAAGGATCTTGCGTTCTTGGGCTCCTGGGACTTTCCTCTCGACTGAGATCGATACCGTCGTACACCGAGAAGCAAGGAGATTGAGGGAGCTCTCCCACAAAGCCTGTGGGTGCATGGCATGGCAGTCGACGCAGGTCTTCACGTTGTGGTTGCACTCGAGGCACCAGAGGCAAACAAGATATGGGTTTGTCACAGACGTCTGCCGGTGACAAGTGCTGCAGGGATTGAAGCTGGTCTTCCTAGTTGACATCCTGCCACACCAGTAGAAGAATCTCTAAAAGACTTCGACAAAAGTCAAAAAAGAAAAGTCAAATAGTGACTGAGGGTATCTCGCTCCGGAACTGCACTGAATGGGGCAGAAAGAAAATAACTGATGTCATTGCGCTGGGGTGGTGCCTTTATAGACATCGCGCATGTCACTTCCAGCACAGATGACGCCAATGTCTCCCGACTGAGCCGAACAATGCCACCTACCAGGGCGCAGGGGTACTGCTCACGAAAGCTTTTTCCAGAACCAGTCTGATGCCTGGGGATAATTCTAAGGTAAGGAATCAGTGGCAAGAAGTCTCTATCATATATGGTTATATAGATATGGGTAGGCGCTCTATACCATCACATTTTAATCATCAGAGCAAAAAGTTTAAATTATCCAAGATTAAAGGGGTTAATCACACTTATTTTTGCATTATTAAATCAATTTACAAATATGACATATTATATCAAAGTTGGCTTTATTCGTCTTCTTTTCACATTTGTATGGACATCTTTCTTTTCTTTCTACATGAACTTCAATATTATTTGTCTATTGGATCAGCTAACATGAATTTCACCTTTGGGGCAATAATATCTGTGGCTTTTTCAAGGCAGATAGTCATTATATAAAGTAGTCATAATGTTATTACAATGTGGAGGGATAGTAAAAATAGATTGATTATATGGTGAAGAAAACAATGTATTGGGTGCTACACACTGGTGGGGCACGACCCACGTACATCGCACAAGAAAGTACATGCAAAATAGATGGAAAGGTGAACAATGCTTCTATTTTTCATAGATTTCTATATCAAATATAAAAGGCATATGTGAAAGAGGAAATGTCTTAGAAGAATTTATTCTAGTACGCAGTTGAAAACCAATAAGGAGTAGATAAAACATCTAGCGTTGAAAGTGGGAAGTATAAAGGTAGGTCGGAGTATTGGATAGTACTGTTATTCTGGAAATTGTCAGAAAAGGAACATAGAAGTAATCTATAATCTATGAAAAGTAGAAACTAGTTAGGTAAAGGTAATAACAGCTGATAGACTACAGATGAAGGGGAAAGGGCTTACCAGGAAATAGTGGTGCTGCATCGCACCTGCCATTGGTATCGTTGTAAAAAGAGTTGGATGAACCTAAGACAAAGCACTGTTAAACAGATAAGCAGGCCCAAGTGACCTAGCACCATCTTTGCCTATTCTTCAGGCATGGTTTCGTCAATGCAGTCTTCGTCAGAAGACAAGACTTGATTCAGCAGGGCCAAGGAACACCACAAGAGGTACAAGTTTGTCTGCACATGCTGTAGATTCTGATGGCTGTGGCAACAAATGATGGACAGAATGCTGAATGAATCAAACATACACCCCCAGTCAAGAGGTCTGGGTTAAATCCATTGTTCTTTTGCTCACTACGCCACCCCAGTTTGGGCCCAGCCATATGCAAATCAGTCTTGACCCTGCTCCTCATGGGAACTGCCCAGCCCGAACTGCCAAGCTGGGTCCTCCCTGGAACGGAAGCCAGCTTCCTGGGACCTGTTTCGGGGTAACACCCCTCATCATCAAGGCTAGCTTGAATCCAGTGGCACAGCGAACAATGGACCCTCGTCTAGTCATACCCATACCACTTAGGACGAAAAGTGCTGCAGCAACAAATGATGGACAGAATGCTGAATGAATCAAACATTCACCACCAGTCAAGAGATATGGGTTAAATCCATCCTTCTTTTGCTCACTACGCCACCCGAGTTTGGACCCAGCCATATGCAAGTCAGTCTTGACCCGGCTCATCATTGGAACAGTCCAGGGAGGACCTGGCCTGGCAGTTCGGGCTGGAGTATTCCCATGGGAGTGGGTTCAAGACTGATTTGCGTATGGCTAGCTCTAAAATGGAATTTAACCCAGATCTGTGACTGGGGGTGAATGTTTGATTGGTTCAGCATTCCATCCATCATCTTTTCTTTTTGCAATTGTCGCCCTAAGTGGGAAGGGTATGCCCAAACATGGGTCCCGTGCTCACTACGCCACCAGATTCAAGTTAGCCTGGCTGATGAGAGGTGATACAGTGAAACAGGTCCCAGGTTACTTGATTCCGGTCCAGGAAGGACCTGACCTGGCAGTTTGGGCTGGACCAGTCGTTTGGGGAGCAGGGTCAAGACTTATTAGTATATGGCTCGGTCTGAACTGGAATGGAGTGCAGTGCAAAACAACTAGGGATTTAACCCAGATCTGTGACTGGGGGTTGATGTTTGATTGGTTCAGCATTCAGTCCATCATCTGCTCTTTTTGCAATTGTCACCCTAAGTGGGCAGGGTATGCCCAGACGTGAGTGCCCTGCCCGCTACGCCACCAGATTCAAGCTAGCCTGGCTGATGAGGGGTGATACTCCTAAACTGGTCCCAGGATGCTTGTTTCTGGTCCAGGGAGGACCTGGCCTGGCAGTTCAGGCTGTACTGTTCACATGGGGCGCAGGGTCAAGACTGATTTGCATATGACTGGGTCTAAACTGGGGTGGCATAGTGAGCAAAAGATGGATGGATTTAACCTAGATCTGTGACTAGGGATGAATGTTTGGGTCAGCATTCCGTCTATCATCTGTTCTTTTTGCAATTCTAGATTCGGATGGCAACATTCATAGCAAGATCTTTACAGGGTATATTTAGGGTTGGTAAAGTCAAGGGATTTTACCTCCTGTTGGTCCTCTTCCCAGTTAATCTGTGTTTGAAACACTTTCATGTTTTTCTGTCCATTTTCAGTATTTTTTTCAAGTTACTCCACTGAAGCAAGAGGAACAACAAATGGTTAGAGAGATTTTTGTTGGTCACAGACTAACTTCCCATATGCAGATGATATGTTGCTGTGAAGATCCGTGGACTGTGCAGGCCAGGCATCCCAGCAGATTCAGTGTGTATTGTTGAAGCCAGGGGCAGTTTCTTTATTAGGGTGTAGGGGAATGCCCTCCTGTTTGTTTTGTTGCCTCCGGGGTCGTGCCCCATAAATGTTGGGAATCAGTTTTCTGCCTGGCCGCAGTGCACTGCTTTTATTTCATCACGCCCGGGCCGAATTTGCTTTCTGGATAAGTTAGGGCAGTCATGGGTGGTGGGGGGCTTAATAAGTGATTGACACAGGTTCAGCTGGGCCTCCTTGGGGTGAAGTACGTATGTCTGGTTGGACAGGTGCCTTGCTCTGACCAACCGGACATGTGCACTTGAACCCTCACCTTCGTGTGCAATGTTAGGTGTCGGTGGGATTTCAGCCACAGCCCCCAAGTCTCCTAAGTAGCACTGGGTTCGCCTGACTGAGCCAATCCTTGCACTGCTTTCGTGCTGTTTACTAACATAAACAGCAAGGGAGCAGCATGTAGATTGGCTCAGGAGACACATGGGTAGGAGTAGGGCTGGAGGGTCGAGCTGTTACGATGAACAAAGTTTGGTCACAAGAACTTTTATTGCTGATTAACGCAACTAGTCCTGCACTCCATGCCCGGATCCATCAGGTAAGACTCATGCTTGCCCATCTCCTTAGGAACAGGCTAGGTTTTTGGGGTTTCTTACATTAAAATATACTGTGAATCCAGCCAGGCAGCCACCCTCTAAGTGCCTCGTGGAGCTCCGGGGCTTGGTAATGGGGTAATAATGAGTTGAGCCGCAGCTGCATGACAACAATGGCTGGATGCCTAGTTTGGGTAGATAAGTTATTCACAGATTGAGTGGTGCCCCTAAATAGTGCCTTAAATCATTTCAGGGAGGATCTCTGGTCAGTCTAAGTCCTTCCCCTCACCATGGAAATGCATCTGACTGTACTTTATTATTATTATTAAACTACTCAAGGCATTATTTAGGGGCACCATTTATGTAGCCTTGCTCTATCTACAGGCACTGCACTTCAGGAATTTGTGATCTGCTTTTATAATAAATCAGCCAAGACTGCAACGTTCATTTAATGTGTTAACCCTCATACAAGAGCACCAGTGTTAGAAATGGGGGTCTCTAGTTGGCAGAGGTAGGTATCTTTGTCCAAATAAGGATCCTTGCTTCTAGTCAGGGTAAGTGGGATACACAGTTTGGATAACCCCTGCTCACCCCCTGGGTAGCGTGGATCAAGCAGACAGGCCTATCCCAAAGGCAATGTGTAAATTATTACAGTGATAACACCACAAATGGACACCACACCAGTTTAGAAAAATAAAGTATCTTTATCTAAACTCAACAAGACCGAAATGACAAAAATCCAACATACATGTAATGAGAATATTACTTTAAAAAGGTTTCAAACAACTTGGTCCATAGAAAACTATGGATGCGTGATTTCTCTCAAAGTACCTGTAGTTGTGACAAAATTCACAAGGCCAAACAGCTGCAGGGATGGGAAGCGTCGAGAACACAAAGAGATGAATCAGTTCCTGAGACCATGGGGAGGTGATGCGACAGTTCTGCACGCAGGAGAAGTGATGCATCGTGTCCGGTCTGTTGGGGGAAGTGATGCGTCGACTCCAAGACAATTCTGGTCTGCAGGTGATGCATCGGGAAAACTTTCCGCACAGGTATGATGCGTGGAAATCCGGGATGCGTCAGCGGTCGATGCGGAGGCAGAGAGCGGCACTGCGTCAGTTTCTTCAGCCGCAATACCTCGATGCATTGGTATCGGCAGCGACACAGCGATGCGTGGCGATTCTTCTCTCACCGGGGTGCTGCGTCGGGAAAACTGCCGCTAGAAGAGTGATACGTTGGTTTTCTTGTAGTTGCGTTGCTTTTCCAGCTCCCAACAGCAGGAACAACTTCCAGAGGCCCAACAAAGTCACAGGGATCTCTTGGCAGGTCAGAACTCCCAGCATGGAATTTCAGGGGAGCTGGGGGTGAAGTCTTTGTGTCTCTGAGACTTCAGATCAGGAGGCAAGTTCTACTCAAGCCCTTGGAGATCTTCCTCAAGTAGGGGACACAGCAAAGTCTTTGTATGTTTATTGGCAGAAACAGCTACTGCAGGCCAACCCTAGACAGCACACAGCAAAGGGGCAGTACTTCTCCTCAGTTTCTCCAGCTCTTTTCCTTGGCAAAGGTTCCTCTTGATTCCAGAAGTAGTCTAAAGTTTTGGGGTTTTTGGTCTAATACTTATATCCCAAAATATCCGTGTTCCCTTTGTGCATCGGTCTCTGAGCCCAGTCCAAACCAGTTCTGTCCTCACTGGTGCAGCATGACCACAGGGGGTGGAGAAAGCATTGTACAAAGGAGACAGGCCCTATTCAGGTGCAAGGAAAATCTCCTCCCACCACTCTAATTGCAGACCAGGCCTATTCAGGCGCTAGTGAAAGCTCCTCCCACTACTCTGAATGCAGCCCAGGTCTATTCAGGCCAGCCCTGACTCACTCAGGAAAGGCAGGACACACATCAACCCTCCCCCCCCCGTTGGCTGTCTGATAGAATGCACCTCCCTAGCCCCTGCCACTCCAAAACCAGACAGTCAATACACAAACAGGCAGAGGCACACAGAGTGGTTAAACAAGAAAATACCTACTTTCTAAAAGTGGTGTTTGCAAACTAAGGCTGGGCGTAGTTCGCGTAGTAGCGCTACGCAAAGCTACGCGAAGTGCACTTCGCACTACGCGAGCTACGCATAGCTACGCGAACTGCGTAGTGCACTGTGCAAAATGCTGTTCGCACTGATTGCACAGTGCCGGATGCTTGTCCGCACTGTGCAATCATTGCAAACGGCTTCTTGCACAGTGCAAGCGATCAGTGTTCTGCCGCTCGAGTAGATTTCTACTCGAGCGGCAGCTTTCTCAACGCGGACTGGTAGTTTCTCATCGCGAGCGGTCGCGAGCATACGCGACCACTCGCAATGAGAAACCTGACCTCCCGCGTTGAGAATCTCGCCGGGAGGTTTATTTTCCACGCTCGCGATCGGCAACTTGATGTTGCTGATCGCGAACGAGGAAAAGTCTCGCCGGGATGTCATTTTAGCTTGCTCGCGGTCGCCAACTTGACGTTGAGGACCGCGAGCAAGCAAAAATGACCGCTACGCTACGCGTGTTTGCACTGTGCTACGTGCAATTCGCGTAGTGCGAAGTAGCGCAAACTTCGCAAACTACGCGAGAGTAGCGTAGTACTTCGCCCAGGCCTATTGCAAACACACAATTCAAAAACCATCTTTACTAAAAGATGTGTTATTAAATTCTGAGTTCAGCGAGCCTAAATTGTATTTCTCTATCTTGTCCCAATGGGAAGCTATACTTGTAGGATGTTACAAAGCATTTCCCATTCTATCCTATGGAGCAAGATGGCCTTTCAATAGTGAAAAACAAAATTGCACTGTAATTCACTACCAGGACATGTCACACACACCAGTACATGTCCTACCTGTACAATACACAGCACCCTGCCCACAGGGGTACCTTGGGCCTACCTTAGGGGTGACTTAAATGTAAGAAAAGGGAAGATTAGTGACTGGCAAGTGGGTGCACTTGCCAAGTCGACATGGCAGTCACAACTGCGCACAGACACTGCAGTGGCAGGTCTGGGTTACCTTTTCAGGGCTACTCATGTGGGTGGCACAATCAGTGCTGCAGGCCCACTAGTAGCATTTGATTTACAGGCCCTGACACACTCAGTGCACTTTACTAGGGACTTACCAGTAAATCAAATATGCCATGGCCAATCATGTTCACAATTTCCACAGAGAGCATATGCACTTTAGCACTGATTAGCAGCGGTAAAGTGCCCAGAGTCCTGTAGCCAACAACAACAGGTCAGGAAAAAATAGGAGGAAAAAGCAAAAGGTTTGGGGATAACCCTGCAAAAAGGGCCAAGTCCAAATTCTGGACATTACAACAGATGATATGGAAAGCTACTGAATAAAATGCTTACAATTGGGATAGAGTAATAAATCATTTGTGAGTGCGGAACCCACTCGCTAGAAGGAACTTGCTACCTGAAGAGATTAGATTCCGTCTGTCAGACTTGAAGAAAAGCAGAGTGGCTTCATAAAAAAACACTAAAAATGTTTGCAACACCTAAATGAACGATAGGCAGTCTGTTTAGTTTCACCATCCCACACTCCTGTGAACACAAAAAACAACGTCTGTTTATCTTAAACAACATTTGATTCAAGGGGTGTTGGGGGTGGTTTTGAAGTGGCGAGAGCTGACCAGGATTAGCGGGATGGGGGGACGGTGCAACTAAATAGACTGCCTATCATTCATTTAGGTGTTAGTATAAAAGAAACGTTTTTTGTTTTTTTTCTGAAGCTGCTCAGCTTTTCTTCACGTCTGATGGTCTGAATCTAGTCTCTTCACGTAGCGAGTTCTTTCCAGTGAGTGGGAGCCACACCCATGAATGATTTATGTAATGCGGCTAGTGCATGGTCAAATTTGAATTTTTGACTTTAGCCTGAATTATGTTTTGTTCCTTAAGTCTCTTTCACCCTGGGGCAGACATCAAGGGACACGATAGCCCTTACTGTGTGACCGAGTGCCATTCAAACAAAGATGCTTTGTCCCTTTTTTTCTCCTCATTCATTACAGTGTACATCTCAGTGCCCTGTGGTGCATGCTTAGCAGTTCCCTTTGTGCACGAGTCCGCACACAAGTCAGCCTCAAACTGGTAACTATCAGTGTCACAATGCTCTGAGCAGTTTCTGATAACAAGAGGTCAAGGTAGGACTCTGCTGGCTGGAGTGGAAGGGCACATCTTCAGACCAACGAACAACTGTAGCTTGGGCCCGTGGATTGTAGTGCCATACTCTGTCTAAATCTGCCCCGGCCCTACCAGCCTTTACCCATTTTCAGACCAGAACCAACAAACTGCTAAAAAAGTTCCACTGTATCGTAGTGGACTTCTGTGGTAGCTTGTCTAACTCTGTCCCAGCCCTATTAACTTTTATCCCATCTTCAGACCAGTAAACAATAAACTGTCAAAAAAGATTCCACTGTAACCTCCATAGCCTTGAGTCGCAATACATTACCTGACTCTGCCCTAGCCCTACCATTCTTTAGAATTCACAGGTTTGCACATAATTGTCCAGATTTCCCATAAGGCAGGTTGTCAAAGAAGGGTAGTCAATGGCCAATTCTTCAACAGAAAGAGGTGAATTAGGGTGATTTCTATTTGACTGGTTAAGCATTTACCAATCTGCTGTTTTCTTTCACTGAAAAGGCAGTAAAGGTTGTTATTATGTTGGCAGTAAGTTGAATCGACACAAAACCTTGTCTTTCCTTTGAAACAAAAGAACATCTCCAGGCTTTGTATGTATATTGACCAGACCCGTTTTCGTCCCCTCAGCTTGGAAGACCAGATTCTAACTCTTCTAAAGGGGCTTATTGTAAAGACTTCCCTTCTGCTGGTTCACTTTTTGTCCTGTAGTGATTGTGGTAGATGACACGTACAGTTTAATCCCAAAGGTTACATTTTTTTTTTTACTTCAACCAACTGTGCTTTCGTGTTAAAATCATGCACAAAAGTTCTCACAGAAGCAAATTCCTCCCTTTAGGAGGCAAATTCTTCCCAAAAAGTTGTGGTATTTCTGGGATTGTATTCTTCTGCTAAACCTACTTCTTGAAGAGTTTTCCCCACATTTTTTTTCAACTTTGCAACCTGAGCAAAGTTTGTAGATGAAAATGTCTGTAACTTTGCACTCCTCTCACCTGGGTCTGAATGGGGTGATGTGATCATATTTCTTAATCACCTGAATGAGACGCAAAGTGCCTTGTAGGGTACCCTACTGTCTTTTAATATTTATTCCTTGCTGTCTCATTGTGTCCAGTCTGACAAATCACAATAACTTGTATTTCCTCAGTAGGTTTCATTTGTAAATGTATATCAATAAATACAGAAGTCTGTGTGCTACTCATTGCATTGTAATCTCTGTTTTGAAGTTCTCCTGTTATACTGAATGAGCAGCAATCTACATCATTATCATAAGACATCTCTTTATTGATGCCATAAGTACACTTTCACAGTTGCTTTAATAACCGTCTTGCTTTCTCAAATTTGCTTGAAAAATTCACCATTTGCCCACTCTTTTTAAAAACTTTTCCCAGGGAGAACCCCCCAAATCCCTCTTAAGGCAGTCGGCTTGCTTGCTCACCACGGGGCACTCATCCAGGACTTTTACGTCCCACCACTTTAAAATGTCACCAGCTGCCACAGGTTGAAGCCTATAAGTGCATGTATTTATCTTATGCGGGTGTTCATATCACTGAAACCTGGCATGCATTCAAGCATGACTGCATATTTATTGGTTATATAAATGTGGAAATATACCAGTTTCAGCTTTATTTTTTTCACAAAACCTATAATAAATATGGATAAATGCAGATAAAGTTGACAAAAAATAAATATGGATAAATACAGACGGAAATGTCAAAAAAATAAATACCATAAAACCGGGAGCCCTACTTATAAGGTATTTAATGACATGAAAGTGTAGTGGCCTCAATTTTGTTCCAGGGACCCCAATTTTGTATGACACACAATTTGCTGCCACAGTGAGAACCATTCTAAAAGCACACCATCACCTTGCCTATCACATATATGCACATTAAATACAGTTTACTTGATATGGGTCTTTAGACCCTACTCCCAGGCAGAATTAATCATATCTAACTTGAGGAAGGCTCTAGACACGCTCCTAGGAATTCAGCAAAAAAAAGACTTCTGCTCCTGCCATACTGGCTAATCATCATCAACTATCAATAGTCTGCATGAACCCCTAGTCCTACAGAACCTTGTCTTCTGTTGAGTAAAATTCACTAGGGGAAAATGTACTGGGTCAGCTGGCGAAGCATACAAATGTAACCAGGAGGCACAGCTGTATGCACAGTCTGTCACTTCCACTCCTCCAAAGGTCATCCTCTTTTCTATTAATATACAAGTCAAATATACCACCTAATGATAGCTAAGACTAGGGGTGTGCAATATTCGCATGATTTCCTTTTGCATAATTATGCAAAATTTTAGAAAAAATTTGACGAAATTATGTGAGATACAAATCTAACGTTTATCTCTATATTTTAGAGCAAAGTGTGTTCTTGTATAAATTTTGGACATAAGAATGCATTTTGTGCTAAAAACAAAATGCAAAAAAACAAGAGCCACAAACAACAGACACTCACATTATGTTCGTTCGCTATGGTCCTGGGCTCCTGCAATAGGATTTCTAGTCAAACAGATTTGATATTACTGACGTGACATAATGAGTGAATGTATAGCAGAATTTATAAAGCACATGGCTACTCATGGGAGTGTCCCAGCATTAGTGGAAAAGTAAGAGAGAGAGAGAAGAGTTGCATTTAAAGAGTAAAAAGCCAGGTCTTCAGCTGTTTTGTATAATAACATTCTTTGACTACTTGACGTAACTCAGCCGGGAACCTGTTCCACGCTTGTGGACCCAAGATGGAGAAGGATCTGCCACCCATTTTAGCTTGCTTTTACCAAGGAACTTTAGCAAAGTGACCAGAAGATGACCGCAGAGTTCCAAGGGGAGAGTAAAATTTAATCCTAGAGGACAGGTACTCTGTACCAGACTGGTGGAGAGTCCTGTGCATGAGTGTCATGGTTTTGAACGTGATCCTTTTTTTGACTGGTAAACAGTGTAGGTTATTCAAATGGGTCGACATTGACACTTGTCTAGGTAGATTGACTGCCAGATGAACTGCTGCATTCTGGAAGGTCTGCAATTTCTGCAGCAGGTATTGTGGAAGTCCTGCATAAAGAGGATTGTTGTTATTTAATCTGGACACTACCAGGGTGAGGAGAACGGTATACCTAAAGAGTAAGAAAAGGAATTGTAAGAATTTTTTGGCCGTGCGCATCAAACCAAAACACATATCAACAACTGTGTTGATTTGAGTTTGAAGGGTTAGGTGTTTGTCAGTCTTAACGCTCAAGTTCTTTACTAGATCAGCTTGAATCAGGTGAAGGAGTCTCATCCGCCCAGTGAGCTTGAAAGATCAGAGTACAATTGTAACCAAATCTGAGAAACTCAGTCTTATCAGGGTTACATTTGAGTTGGTTGAAACCCATCCACTGAAAGACCGCAGCTAGACAGGGTTTGATGGCCTCTTTATCCAATGTCTTATCTTTCTAAAAATGGGAAGAGTAGCTGAGTGTCGTTAGCATAGCACACTATCTTGGCCTCAAAGGACTCGACCAGAGTAGCCAAATGAGTTATGTAGATGTTAAACATCATAGGAGTAAGGGCCAAGACTTGGGGCACTCCCACTGAGACAATACTCTTACTAGAGGAAATAGGAGGCATCCAGACCTCTTGGTATCTGTCCTCAAGGAAAGATCTTAGCCAATTTAGAACCGTGCCCCTGATGCCAATATCTCAAAAGCGAGAAAGCAGCCTGGAATGTGGAACAGTATCAAAGGCAACCTAGACGTCTAACAAAACCAGTACTGCTTTGCCCCCTGCATCTAAGGTATATTGTATCTCCTCAGTTACTTCCAAAGGGCTGTTTCTGTGCTAAATTTGGGTCTGAACCCTGACTGTCTGGTTGGAAGGATACTGTTGGGATCAATATAGCTAGAAAGCTGATGTCTCACAAACTTTTCTGCAATTTTAGATAAAGCTGGTATCAGGGACATTGACCTGTAGTTACTCAAAATATTGGGCTCAGCGTTGGACTTTTTCAAGAGTGCTACAATCTTAACCTGCTTCCAGATAGAGGAAGTGTTCCTGGATGCC
Source organism: Calotriton arnoldi (assembly GCA_963921515.1). Lineage (NCBI taxonomy): Eukaryota > Metazoa > Chordata > Amphibia > Caudata > Salamandridae > Calotriton > Calotriton arnoldi. The sequence goes on along the minus strand of CAWUFW010012575.1, from coordinate 252,749 downwards.
AGAGCACTATTAAGAAGGGATTTTAGCACTGGGTTGATGACATCCACTCCCTTTTCTAGGACAGATGGAGGACAAGGATCAGCAGGAGATCCCAATCTCAGATTAAGTATGGCGTGTCTCGACTCGTGTTAGACCTGGCATCCTTGTTGTGGTTTTCCCCTATATTTTTGCCTCTGCCTCCTGTGTTTTTGCTGTGTGCTGGACTTCATTTTTGCTGGTCTAGATGCTTTGGGCACTTTGCCACTGCTGATCAGTGCCAAAGTGCAAGTGCTCCCTCTATAAATTGTGACTATGGATTGGTGTTTCCATGATTGGCTTGTTTGACTTACAACTAAGTCCCTAGTACAGTGCACTGTGTGTGCCCAGGGCCTGTAAGTCAAATGCTGCTAGTGGGCCTGCAGCACTGATTGTGCCACCCACACAAAAAAGTGCCTTGCAAAAGGTTCTCACACCTGCCATTGCAGTGTCTGTGCTCAGTCTGTTACTGCCATGTTGACCTGGCAAGTGCACTTACTTGCCAGGCCCTAACCTTCCCTTTTCTTACATGTTAGTCACCCCTAAGGTAGGCGGAAGGTACCCCTGTGGGCAGGGTGCAGTGTCTGTGAAAGGTAGGACATGTTTTGATGTGTGTAACATGTCCTGATGATGAACTACAGGGAATTGCATTTTTCACCATTGAAAGGTTATCTGTCCCATAGGATAGAATGGGAGATTATTTATAACATATTATAAATATAACTTCCAATTGGGATAAGATACGAAAGTGAAATTTAGTAAGCCTGAACTCAGAATCTAAAGATGCATCTTTTAGTAAGGATGATTTTTACACTCTGTGTTTGAAAATACCACTTTTAGAAAGTAGGCACTTTCTTGCTTAGCCATCCTGTGTCTCTCTGCTGGGGTGTGCATTGACTGTCTGGTTTTGGAGTGACAGGGGCTGGGGATGTGCATTCACTATAGGCAGCCACTGGGGCGGGGGGTCAAGGTGTGTCCTGCCTTTCCTGGATGAGTCAGGGCTGGGCTGCATAGACCTGGGCTGCATTTAGTGTAGGGGGAGGAGATTTCCTTTCACCTGAATGGGCCTGGTCTACCTTACACAATGCTGTCCCCACCTCCTGCCGGGAAGCTGCACCAGAAAGGACAGAACTGGTTTGGACTGAGCACAGGGCTTCTCTGCACCAGAGAAGAAAGGAACTTGGAATATAAATATTGGGGCCCAGACCCCTGAATTTTAGATTAACTCTGGCCTCAAGAGGACCCTCTGCCAAGGAGAAGTACAGCCCCTTTGCTGTGTGTTGTCTGGGGTTGGCCTGCAGTAGCTGTTTCTCTCAAGGAGAGGAACTGTGTGTGTGTCCTGCTTTAAGTGTGTTTCCAAGGGCTTGGAATTAGAGCTTGCCCCCTGTTCAAGAAGTCTCGGGAACAGCAAAGACTTCACCATCCCTCTGGGCACCGTCTATGGAACTGCGGGTTTCAGTTGCCACAGTGAAGAAGAACAGCCAACTCCGTCACTGAGTCCATTGCTGGTTTGTGTCCTGCAGGCACCGCCGCACCTCGCACCACAACCCTAGTCTCACTGATGCCGTTTGGTTGATCGTCTCCGAGCCTCTGCTTGCACCGCATCCTGTGGGCACTGCACTTTGCACCACCTCGCTTCACTTTGCACCCTGGACTTCACTGATACTGTTGCTGCCTGCTGGAACATTGAACGGCTCCATCGCCTGCACTGTGACCTGCCAACACTGCACTGAGCACCGCCTCACTCCTCATCACCGCCCTGGTCTCACCAACGCTGTTGGACGACTGTCACCGAGCCACTGCCTGCACCGCGCCTTGATGGTACCGCACACTGCACCGCCTCATTTCACATCGCAACCGCAACGGTTGCCCCAACCGACTCATACCAACAGGATCGGACGCAACGAAAAAGGTACTGTCTACGAGTTTGTCAACCCTTTAGCTGGCCTGTACCAACACAGACGTGTGGAACTGTTAGACTCTGTCATTTTCAGCATCGCAGTAGCCCCGGACGGAGCTACCGACTCGTAAGAACTGTGTTTTTGAGATATTTCTGCAATTTTAAGGTTATTTTGCAAAGTACCTATTTTTAAGTACTGTATGTTGGATTTTTGTCGTTTTTGGTTTTGTTTGGTTTAGATAAAGATTTGCTATTTTTCAAAACTGGTGTGGTGTCCATTTGTAGTGTATTTACTGTGTTACTGTATGCATGCCCAAATGCTTTGCACACTGCCTCTGAGATAAGCCTGTCTGCTCATGCCAAGCTACCAAGGGGGTGAGCAGGGGTTATTTTAGAAGTGTATCCCCCTTTCCATGACTAGGAAGAAGGGTCCCTACTTGCACAAAGGTGCAAACCATTACCAACTAGAGACCCCCATTTCTAACAATTCTTCTAATGAAATTGGGTCAAAGGAGGAAAGATCACAATTAATGTCAACGGGAGGGGGAGGGCAAAAGTCAAAAGAGTTAATTGCTGCAAGACTAATTTGAATTTCTGCAATTTTGTTTAAAAAAAAGGAAGAATGTTGCTCACACTGTGTGGCCTAAGGGTATGCACAGTGGTACCACACAGTGGTATCCAATTTCAGTTAGGTTATTATCTGCCTTTTTGATCTTATCCTCATAGATGTTTTTTCTAGTAAGATTGATTAACCCTTTCTGTGCGTCGGACAGCCGAGAGCCGGTCGGCGTCATGGTGGGCGTGTGCGTCGGTCGGCTCCTGTCCGTCCTAGCATCCACCCACGAGGGAAGCGCTGGTGCTCCTCCATGGGCCGCCCTTAATGCTGCCACCCCTCCACATCATCTAATGATGTCATCACGCCCCACGCGCCGATGTCATTCCATGAAACCGGACACGCTGGAAGCTATTTGCTTCCAGCGCGTCCAAGGAGGAGAAGTTGAGTTTCTCCTTGGGGAGGGGGTATTTAAACAAAAGAGGCATCGGGGGAAAGGAAAGGGTTTTCCTTTTGTCCGATGCCTCTTTTGAGCATTCCTGCTGCACGATTGCGCGACCGTGCAACAGGAATTCCCACTAGACACCAGGGATTTCTTTTTTTTTTTAAAGTGATCGACTGTTTGTGGGGAGCAGCCCCTTAGGCAAGGGTCGCTCCCCTTTGGGGGGGGCAATGTTTTTGGCTGTTTCTGCCCTCTTGGGGGGCAGATCGGGCCATTTTTGTGTTTTAATCGTGCCCACTAGACCACCAGTGATATATTTGTAGGGAGTGGCCCCTTGGGCAAGGGTCTCTCCCCTTTGTCGAGCATTATTGTGGCCGTTTCTGCCCCCTGGGGGGCAGATCGGACCATATTTTTATTTAAATCTGTCCCACTAGACCACCAGGTATATGTTTGTGGGGATCAGACCCTTGGGCAAGGGTTGCTTCCCTTTGGGGAGCATTATTTTGGCTCTTTCTGCCCCCCTGGGGGGCAGATCGGACCATTTTAAAAAACATATTGTACCCACTAGACCACCAGGGTTATGTTCGCGGGGAGCAGCCCCTTGGGCAAGGGTCGCTCCCCTTTGGGGAGCATTATTTTGGCCGTTTCTGCCCACCTCGGGGGCAGATCGGCTGATTTTGTTTAGTTTTGTGTGGCCCACTAGGGATTTTGGATGTTGGGGAGTGGCCCCTTGGGCAAGGGTCGCTCCCCTTTATGGAGGGATTATTGTGGCCATTTCTGCCCTCTTTGGGGGCAGATCAGTCATACGTTTTTAGGCCCATCTGTCCCCAAGGGGGGCAGAAGCCACTAGACACCAGGGTTTGGGGTTTTTTAAATGTTGGTGTTGGGGAGTGGCCTCTTGGGCAAGGGTTACTCCCCTTTTACAGGGGTGAATATTTTGGCTGATTCTGCCCCCCTTGGGGGCAGATCAGCCTTATGATTTTAGGCCCATCTACCCCTTAGCTTGCCAGGTGGATTGTGTGTGGACTGGTGCCTTATTTGCATATGTGATTTTAATGTTTTATTTCTCCTTTTTTTTCTAGTACAAAGCTTTTCATTCTTGTTTGCGGTTTCGGCAGTGGTTGTTCTGCAGTTTTGCGTAGTTGCATTTATTTGGTAAGAAAAACATTTTTGTTGTGTTTTCTCCAAATGAGTATTATTGTAATGCATGAATGTATTTTTTGTAACTGGTGTCATAATAGCAGCATATTTAGTTGGTGTTTTGAGCATGAAATTCTTTGTGATGTGTTTTGCATTGTCTTATGTATAATTTTCTTTTCTTTTTCTATTTTAGTGGGATATTGTTGGTCCTTACTGTGTCTGTGAAGAGTAGGTAGTGGTGAGTCTGGATGCTTCTGGCAAGTGAGTGGTATAGTTTTGGAGTATATAGGTCTTTCTGATAAAGCCATATTTTGTTTATTACTTATTTTACAAAGTGTTTGTTGTTGTTGACTTGTTTGACAGGTTACCTTAGTAAGGATTATGGCTAGCCGTAGAAGTACTGCTCAACAGGTGGTTGGTATGTTTTTTAAATCTTCCTCTGACCATGATTATGAGACTGACAGTGCGTCTGAGGGCGATGAGGAGGGAGTGCAAGATACTGGCAGTGAGTTTTCTGTCCACGAGGAATCATCTGATGATGAAACTACTCTCAGTGTGGATGAAGCTACTCTTAGTGCGGATGAAGTGCCTGTTTTAGAGAAGGACACTGATGAGTTGATGGTGCAGAAAGAGGCATCGGGATTGCAGCCTGAGGCTGCAAGGCTTCCTACTATAAGTGCTGGACACTGGGTTGATCCAAACATGGTGCAGCCTGTTTTTCCTGCCTTTAGTGGTGATGCAGGGAGTAGAGTGGGTTGTGAAAACGTTTTGCCTATACAGTTTTTTCAGTTGTTTATGGATGATGAATTTTTGGCTGAGATTATTAAGCAGACTAATTTGTATGCTGAGCAGTTTTTGAGGGACAACAGTGCCAGACTTTGTCCCTGCTCTAGAGCTACCCGGTGGACTCCCACAAATCTGGATGGGTTTGATAAGGAAGCTGTCTCTGGCTTCATATTGGTCTAGCAGTCCCTTGATGACAACGGCCATATTTCCTGCAATTATGAGTTGTGATCTGTATTTACTTTTGCTTCGGATGCTGCATTTTGTTGATAATGCTTTGGCGGACTGTGACAGTCTTTTTAAGATTCGGCCTGTTCTTGATCACTTTGTAGGTTTGCAGGGGATTCTGGGTAGGAAACGTTTGGGGATCCACGCTAAGCCTGGGCGTAGTTCACGAAGTAGCGCTACGCGAAGCTACGCAAAGTGCAGTTCGCACTACGCGAGCTACGCGTAGCACTACGCGAACTGCGTAGTGCACTGTTCGCAATGATTGCACAGTGCCGGATGCTTGTCCGCACTGTGCAATCATTGAAAACGGCATCTTGCACAGTGCGAGCTGTCTTTTACTGCCGCTCGAGTAGATTTTTACTCGAGCGGCAGCTTTCTCAACGCGGACTGGTAGTTTCTCATCGCGAGCGGTCGCGAGCATACGCGACCACTCGTAATGAGAAACCTGACCTCCCCGCGTTGAGAATCTCGCCGGGAGGTTTATTTTCCACGCTCGCGATCGGCAACTTGATGTTGCTGATCGCGAACGAGGAAAAAGTCTCGCCGGGATGTCATTTTGCTTGCTCGCGGTCACCAACTTGATGTTGAGGACTGCGAGCAAGCAAAAAATGACCGCTGCACTACGCTACGCTACGCGTGTTTGCACTGTGCTACGTGCAATTCGCGTTGTGTGAAGTAGCGCAAACTTCGCAAACTACGCGAGCGTAGCGTAGTGCTTTGCCCAGGGTTAATCCACGTAAGCCATACCTCCCTGGCCTCCCCCGGGTGTCTAGTTTTCAGAAATGTGTGGGTTTGGTAGATTTCCCTAGATGGTCGCCGAGCCTGGGGCCAAAAACCCAGGTGCCCCCCTTGCAAAACCGGGTCATTTTGTGATAGGTAATTTTGAAGTCTCTTCGATACGTTATGGGCCCTTGCCTGTCGCGGGAACTTGGGCCACCCACACGAGTGAGGTACCATTTTTATCGGGTGACCTGGGGGAATGCTGGGTGGTAGGAAATTTGTGTCAGCCCGGTGATCCGACAACTTTCCCACACAGAAATTTGAGAAAAAAGTGATTTTTCTGCTAAATTTGAGGTTTGCAGGGGATTCTGGGTAGGAAAACGTTGGGGGGGTTCACGCAAGTTATGCCTCCCTGGACTCCCCCAGGTCTCTAGTTTTCAGAAATATGTGGGTTTGGTAAGTTTCCCTAGATGGCTGCTGAGCCCGCGGCCAAAAACCCAGTTGACCCCCCTTGCAATACCAGGTTGTTTTGTGATATGTAATTTTGAAGTCTCCTCAATATGGTTTGGGCCCTTGCCTGTCACCGGTACTTGGGCCAGCCACAAGAGTGAGGTACCATTTTTATCGGGCGACTTTGGGAAATGCGGGGTGGGTGGAATGTTGTGGATCCATGCAGATTCTAGAACTTTCCATCACAGAAATGTGAGGAAAATTTGTTTTTTTGTGTCAAAGTTTTAGTTTTGCAAGGGATTCTGTGTAACAGTACCTGGTGAGAGCCAGACAAGTCACCCCATCCTGGATTCCTCCGGGTTTCTAGTTTTTAAAAATATATAGGTTTACTAGGTTTCCGAAGGTGCCAGCAGAGCTAGGGTTCAAAATATATAGCTAGGCACTTTGCAAAAAAAGGGTCAGTTTTAACTGTAAAAATGTGGTGTGTACAAGTTGCGTTTTGGGCCGTTTCCTGTCAGGGGCACTAGATCTACCCACACAAGTGAGGTACCATTTTTATCGGAAGCCTTTGGGGAATACGGGGTGGGTAGAATGTTGTGGATCCACGCAGATTCCTGAATTTTCCATCACAGAAATGTGAGGAAAATTAGTTTTTTTGACAAAGTTTGAGGTTTGCAAGGGATTCTGGGTAACAGAACCTAGTGAGAACCAGACAAGTCACCCCATCCTGGATTCACCTGGTTGTCTAGTTTTCAAAAATGTATAGGTTTGCTAGGTTTCCCTAGGTGCCGGCAGAGCTAGGGTTCAAACTCTACAACTAGGCACTTTGCAAAAAAGGGGTCAGTTTTCACTGTAAAAATGTGGTGTGTCCACGTTGCGTTTTGGGCCATTTCCTGTCACGGGCACTAGACCTACCCACACAAGTGAGGTACCATTTTTATTGGAAGATTTTGGGGAATGCGGGGTGGGTGGAATTTTGTTGATCCACGCAGATTCCAGAACTTTCCATCACAGAAAAGTGAGGAAAATGTTTTTTTTTTACAAAGTTTGAGGTTTGCAAGGAAATCTGGGTAACAGAAACGGGTGAGAGCCAGACAAGCCACCCAATCCTGGATTCCCCTGGGTGTCTAGTTTTCAAAAATGTATAGGTTTGCTAGGTTTCCTAAGTGCCGACAGAGCTAGGGTTCAAAATCTACAGCTAAGCGCTTTGCAAAAAAAGGGTCAGTTTTCACTGTAAAAATGTGGCGTGTCCATGTTGCCATTTGGGCCATTTCCTGTCGCGGGCACTAGGCCTACCCACACAAGTGAGGTACCATCTTTATTGGGAAACTTAGGGGAACACAGAATTGTAGAACAACTGGTATTACCTATTGACTTTCTATGCATTTCTGCCTTCCAAATGTAAGACAATGTTTAAAAAATAAGTCACTTTGAAAAATGTGCAATAATTCACATGCTAGTATGGGTACCCACAATTTTGGAGATGTTCAAATAGCTACTGTTTCTAAACTCTATATTTTGTTCCCATTTCAGAAATACATAGGTGTCTTTCATACCAATTTTTCAATATTTATATTTTCCCAAATAAATTGCTATATACCCGGTTCACAATAAAAAACAATTGCAGGACACTGCTCAGTTATTAGCTCTGGGTTCCTCGGGTTCTTGGCGAACCTACAAGTCCTATATATCCTCACAACCAGAATGGTCCAGCGGATGTAACGATATATTGCTTTCAAAATTCTGTCATACTTAGAAGAAGTTACAGGTGAAAACGTTGGCACAAATGGCTGTTTTTTTCAACTTATTTTCAATTTTTTCTATTTTCAACTGTTAGTTTCTATAAGAAAACCTTGAAGGATCTAAACAAATGACCCCTTGCTGAATTTAGAATTGTATCTACATTTCAGAAATGTATAGCTTTTCAGAATCCATTATTGCTTTCATACCCATTTTTTACCATTAACTGGAAAGAGGTTGAAAGCAAAAGAAGTCGCAGAAATAGGCTATGTCCCAGTAAAATGCCAAAACTGTGTAAACATTTTTGGTTTTCTGACAAAAGTCTGTCAGTCCCTGAGAGCTGGGAAGAAGGTGATTTCAGCATCACAAACCCTTTGCTGATACCATTGCAGGGAAAAAAACAGACGCTTTCATCTGTAGCACTTTTTTCCCATCCCCCCCCCAAAATAATTTGCTGTATTTTGGCTAATTTCTGGGTCCCCTCCCGGGGAATCAACAAACCCTCAGTACCTTTAATATCTCCATGATGGTGGAAGAAAAGGATGCAAATTTGGCATGGATACCTTATGTGGTCAAAAAGTTACAGGCGCCTAAGCACAAACTACTACAAATAGCCAAAAAAAAGCCAAGCAGGGGGGGGGGAGGAGGCCTAGCAGCAAAGGGATTAAGTTAATGTAGAGTTTAGCTGCTGACTTGTATTTTACTTAGTCCCCTAGACTATAGAGCAGAGTTCTTCAATCTGTGGGGCGCGCCCCCCTGGGGGGGCGCGACGCCATCTCAGGGGGGGCGCGCACTCCACCCTAAGATCTCTCATTTCATTGTTTCCCAATTAATGGGGCACGACATGATTTCGAAAGAAAGCTAATTCCGAGTCTCCGAGAGCTGAAATGCTTTCAGCTGCAGGCAGTGGGAGGCAGGAGTCTCCTCTGCTATGAAACCAAAAGCGAAGGAACAGACTGTCTGTTCGTTCGCTTTCGGTTTCATAGCAGAGGAGACTCCTGCCTCCCACTGCAGCTGAAGCATTTCAGCTCTCGGATTTAACCCTCCCAGGATGGTTAGCTTTTCACATAAAGGAGGCAAAGTTTCTCTTTAAATTACACATAGCTGCCAAGGTTTCAGAGTGCTATATGTGACATTTCCATAATTTTAGTGTAATTTTGAGTCACATTTCAAGGACTATAAGTGACATTTTCTCGTGAGTAAAATCAAGCAATGAAGATGAGAGAAACATTTAAATATTAATAAATGACACCCATTTGAGCATCGAGAAACAGTGTCATTTTAGAGTAACTGTTGTAATGTGACACACACTGTACGACCAGCACCCACTGACTGCAGGCAGCGGCCTGATCGTGCACTGCCAATGAATTTAATTGAGAGACACACTCGGCCGCGGGTGTCTTACTGCACTGTACACTGTCTCACTACTTACTTCACCTTTTGAAAAAGCCATCTATCTCTATGCCTTGTGGTGTCTGGTTCACTATTTTCTATAAGGCTCACAGTGATATACTAGGGGCCAGCATTGTCTGATGGAAGTGTTGAAGTTACTGTAAGAGTGAGCTGACCGGCATCAGCCCCTCTCATAGCACAGCAACTGCTCCAGGCTCTGAGTGGCCTGAAGGTGAGCGGAGCCATGATTGTTGCAGAGAGCTTCCCTCCCCGTCAGTCGGCCAGTTCACTGGTAAAGGAGGGGAGACCTGCGGCTCTGAAGAAGCAAGGAGTTCCGATGAGGGGGGCTCCTTTACCAAGAAATAAACAGACAAGAGCACAGACCGTCACCCGCTCTCGTAAGGCTTCACCGAGAAGAGACACCCGAGGCAGCGGAACAGCTGCACGTGGGAGCTCAGCACCTCAACTCGGCGCACATCAACCTCTCTCTCCCATTGGCCACGAGGTGATAGAAATACAAATCTCACTGACCTGACTCAGAACACGGACGGCGACGGGCAGCAACTCCCCACTGGCTGCAAGCAGCGACTGTGCCTAGTACTGTCTTTGACTGTCTCCCGCAGCAATCTTAGACAGCCCTGATGGCACCGGTGGGGTCGGGTCCGGGTAGCAGCTGCCGGATACAAGCTCTCCCAAAGGAAAGCAATAATTGTGTGCCCCAGCCAACGTGGAGTCGGGTCCAAAGTAGCATGCGTGCAAGCTGCATTGACTGCCATATATAAATCCATGATTGCCAGCAGTCAACTTTAAACTGCGAGGCGGCCCACCAGCTCCTGCCATAGGAAGCAGGAGCCAGACCCACCTAAACTCAAATGTCAGTCAACTAACTCACACAGACACTCGGTAGCAAATGGGCTCTCACCCGTCCAGGCTCCTCTGATGTCAGTGATATCGCAGCGCTGTCTGGTGTCCTTGTAACTTGTGCAGCTGAGATGAGCTATAGCTGAGCCAGAGAGCCCCCAATCCTGCCGGAAGCAGCGTGCAGTGCGCTCTGCCACTGCAGCTAGTATGGTGCTTTATTGTAACAGCACTCCCAGCTTGAAAGATGAGGAGGCGCTATAATGCGTGACTTTGCATTTCAGTGCAGTGATGCGGATCACCGCACTGAAAAGCTTTAGTCTAACGCCTGATGCGTGGTACTTGGCAGGGCCGATCACATAAGTATGGGCATGCCATACACTCACGGTTTTCTTTCAAAATTACAAAAGTGTACATTTAATGTAGCCATTTTTCATGCTTGATTAAGACATCGTTCTCATAGAGAACAATTTTAAGACAGACCTTTCTGTATAATAGGCTGAAAACAAATGGCTTAGGGGACAAATGAAGGGCAGTTGGTCACGCTGTTTTGAAGCTGAGGTTCTCTCACAAGAGAGTATAATCAATTAAGCAACTACCATTTTATTTTTACTAAGTGAATGGAATTCAAGTGGAAATGGTGCTGGGAGCCTCAGGAGGCAAATAAAAGAAAGTGAGAGCTATGAAGAATGCTGTTCTAATCAGTGACAAGGTTGACATACTTTGAGTATGTGTCCCTGGACCAAGAATTTTTTTTTCAGCATCCAACTTTGAGCAAGAGAGAGCAAAGCAGAATAGGGGGAAAGAAAAAGGACAATAAAGCTGTGGAAAAAACAGAGACAAAGGGATAAAGCAGAGATGAAAAACCACCTGCAAGAATGAGACAGAGGAAGGAAAAACATGGTGGAGGAAGAAGGAGGCATGTGTTGGTTCATTCAAGACCCGGCAGTCCTGGTATACAGCTGCAGAAGAGACGTAATAAAAGCTTTGGCCCCTGCGCTTTTTTTCAAATTTATTTAGCCTCTAACAATCTTTTCTACTCTCTGCCTAGACCCACTCCCTGGAGGCTCACACATCAGTCGCGGCTGGTGAGGGTAAGCATGGTGGGGTGGTGGAGCAGGGCAGGGGGACGGAATAGGTTTTATTTATTTATTTATTTAGTTTGATCTATTCTGTTGTCTGTTGACTTCCCCACCGCGCTTACCTGCGCCGGCCACTGCTGCATTTACATACACTGTAATGCTGCCAGGTCACTGTGCAGCTGGGCCAGATCCATTTGATCACCAAAAAGTCTGTCAGACAACATTGCTCTGAAGTAAAATAGGCAACATCATTCAGTTTTTATTAGTTCTATTTTTTTAAACATAAGCCTGACATGTGTCCTAAACCCCCACTCAGAGCACAAGTCCTAAAAAAACAAGTGGGGGACTAATTAGCATAAGCAATGTGCATTGGTGTCACATGACATCACAGGAAAAGATGTCATCACCCTGTGAGATCCTTCATTTTAAAATAAATGTGCTAGGCTTTCCTTCCTTGCTTGCTATGGCCACCTCCTTTGATAGTAACCCACGTTTTATCAAGACAAAGCCTTCAATTGTATTGGTAACGCTCAACAATTTGAGAAGTTGCAACAACAAGTCTGGGACTGAGTTGCTCAAGTCACTTCCATTCAAAATGTTTATGAAGAGGTTGGTAGGTATTTGCCTAACTGGAGGGTAATTACTTCGGAGGTGACTGGGCTGCTCCAGAGAACACTGTCCCATTATGACTCAACTGCATAAGTAAAACCCTAGTAAAAACAATTTGCGCACATTTTATCTGGGAAAATTTTGATTTGAACTATGTAATAAGCCTCTCTCATTTAACGAAACCCACTCACAAACCTGCAGTTTACTAAACACTCTTACTGTGTTTAACATTATTTGCCAGATATGGCCTGGAATATGCGAATGGTGGTCGATTATGTAGTGTACCAGATTCCAGGGATTTTTGTCAGGTGGTGGGGGGCCCGACATTTTAAAAAAATTAGCTGGGGGGGCTCAACCTAAAAAAGTTTGAAGACCTCTGCTATAGAGGCTTTACCAGGCTTTTTCTACTTTCTCACAAATTATCTTGGCCTGCCTTAAATGGTCATTGAACCAGGGGCAGGAAGGCTTCGTCCTGCCAGTTAGGTGACTGTGGATGGGGGGAGGGGGGCGGACAGTTGTTCTATCGTGGAGCAAACCAAATTAGATTGCATAATTTCAGGAATTTAGCATTACGTAAAATGCTGGAAATTACACATCTCTGCTGATTGTCTGCTTAGATATTTTCCAATTCAAAAGTCCTTGGTCGGACTGGCCTATTGGGCACTCAGGCACTATCCCACTGGCTGGTCTGAAAAGTAAGTGTGGGGCTTGCTTTTTTGGCTGTTTGTAGGACTGTTTTATGTTCTTGGTGCCCAGTTTTCACTGTGGAGTTCCCTGATATTACTACAAACATTACCACCAACATTGCCTGCAGCAGGCACAAATGCATTCAGCACCTTATACCTTGCAAAATATCTCTAGTGTGTATCTTTGCATGTTCAAAACGGCCCAAATTCGCAAATGTGGGCCACCTTTTTAGATATCTAATTTGCTTATTGGGACCACTTTTATTGTGGTGCTCGGGTCTATTTTCTGTCCCAGTCCGACATTGTTCAAAACGTCTTGCTCAGGGGAAATAAACCATATCTTTAAAGGCTGATGTTCTAGAGAGTTTCCTGCCCTTGATCATTCATTCACAGTCTGCCCACCTAGCTTTCAGAAACGCATTCATTTCCTGGCTATTTACAAATCTGGTCTCGTTGGTTTACTGTCCTGAATGTATCATACATACATATTTCTGTGCTGGGAAGCCATATTATTGGTAATGATTAGCTTAATGAGTACACTTAGCATAACAGAACACAGTTATCAAGTGAGAATTCTCAAATTCAAAAATGTCCTAATGTGACCCAGCGAGATTGTTCTGCAACGCTTAAGGTTTTTATTGTAAATAACAGATGCTCCTCATTTAGCCGGTTTTTACACAAAGTATATTTAGGAAAAGAAACAAACTGCTTGAAGTGCCACTTCTAATGGCCATGAAAATAAGAAGAACATTTATACCACGACGTTGATTTAACGTTGTATATAACATGGACTGAATTCTGATAGCTAAGTAGATGCTAGATACAATCATCTAGACGTGCAAAGGATGGCGCATGAAATGTGTTTACTTCAATTTTTAATGAACTGTAGAAATGCTTTTCTAGTTTATTTCAGAGTAGATGCCTAATTTAGACAACGTTAAGATCACTGTTGGACAAAAAGCTATTACTAATCGATTTTGTTTTTAATGATCATCCTCTGCGCTCGCAATTCAAAATATCAAAAACATTGTGTGGGCACAAAATGCAGTGAACAGTCATAAGAAACAAACATCTTCTAGAACATATTTTGCATTTAGTGTTTCAGAACTATTGCTGTTGCATTAACCATGGGATATCGTCTTGTAGAGTTTTGTGTGGCTGTTTTTATGCAAGTGCGTGAGAGTATGCGCGTTTATAGGAAATGGGGGGGCCGCTCGGCCCCCCCGCACGTATGGCGGGGCGCCGGCCGCCCTCCTCCCCCCTGCACTCTCGGTGGTGGGCGTGCCGCTCCGCCGCGTCTTGATGACGCGGCGGGCGCGCCCACCGCCGATTGGTGCTGGCTCCTGCTTTGACCCGGAAGCAATTTAATTGCTTCCGGGCAAAGGAGTGGAGCCAGAGGGGGCGGACCAGTTGGAACTGGTCTGCCCCAGAGGGGTTAAAGGCCGGGGGAGCGCGGGAGGCACCTCTTGTTCCCGCGCTCCCCAGGCTTGCACCCGCGCCTCACAAAGGCGCCGAATAATCTTTCCCACCCACCAGCCCCTGAAGCAGATTCTTGCGTTTGTATGTTGATTGTATCATTTTAGGTCGTTTTCACTGTTAGTTTGTGAGTTGGTGTAGGTTTTCCTTAGGCCTTTTCCCGTTTACAGGCTCAAGTATCAAGCTATGGTTGCACAGTAAGGTTTTGTGTAAACTTTGTCCTTAGGCCTTTTCCCGTTTGCAGGTAACATAATTGTCGTATTTATTGATAGTCCTTGGTCAGGCGGTAAGGTCATGATCGGTGAGCAGTCAATTCAAGGTCCTTAGGGGGCGTCACCATTCTGGAATGGGGTCGCCCAGGGGAGGGGCGAGTGGTCTCTCCCAGAACTCCAGGGGCGGTACATCCGCTTGGTTGGATGGGTGCGGGGAGGGGGAGTCACGCTTTCTCTGGGCTGGTTAGCCACCCCGCACGTGCACGATGACGTCATTAAACGGCGCAGAGTGCAAGGGCCCCCCTTTGGGTAATGGAGTTCATGGAGCGTACGGGGGTAACCGGGAGGGGGAAGTACCCTCTCGGTAAACGGGCCCTCTGCGCATGCGCACTCATACGTGAGGGCGTAGCTGGTTAATAAGGATTTGACACCGGTTAGCGACCTTGCCGTAGGCCCAAAACTAGGATATGCAGAAAAGTAATAAGGATGTTAGATTCGGTTAGGAAACACGCTGTATTAGACATTTGTTAAGGTTAGCCATTGATACCTGTCTACATTGATTGTACCTAATGTCTAATTTTCTGCATATAAATGCTTGTGTAAATATTGTTTATTTCAAATTTTAATTTGTTTTCATGTTTTAATAAATACGGCCGGGGGTCGCGAGACTTCCGCCTTCCAAAGAAAACTCCTCTCATGTCCAATTGCTTTAATTGTTTTAACGGTGGTAATGCGCAGGACAGGGAGGGGGATTGGCGGTAGTCCCTGACCATAGTGTGTAGTTCGATGCCCAGTGCATTTTGGCATGCATAGCTGGTGTATGAATGGTGAATCAGTGCACTGTGTGGAAAGTGTCATGAAACGGGTTTGGCAGATGGAAGCTCTGGGAGATGAATTGTTAGTGGAGAATTGGGGCAACTTGGAGGTGATTTTGTGTGCACTGTTGGCCGGTGGGACCTTACTCCTGAATGTTAAAAATAAAATGTGTTTCCTGGGCAATCCATTCTGTAGCTCTTTTTCTTTCTTCATAGCCCCCTCTAAGGCACTAATCTACAAACCTCCATGTTATTTTAGCTCCCTGACTATGCAGAAATCCTATCTTCTAAGTCCCGCAGTGTTCTGGTTGTCAGCTGCTCCCTTTCCCTGTGTCCCTGGAGCCTGGAGTAAAAACTGGGCTTCCTAGTGAAAGTGGTTCCTTTCCTCCTATCTCGACCAGTGTTCTGGAGCCTGGGGTTGGCTTACCAGCTTGAGACTCTGCGTGCAACCGGGTGAAAAACGATGTCCTCTTCTTGTGTCCTCAGCATCATTTTTGCCTCCAGCTCTTGCGGTAGAGCGGACCTTGGATTTGGCCATTGTTAGCATAGCTGCGGAACACTGACCTGAGGTCCCTATGTTCTCGGTCGCCATTTGAACTTGTTATGACTTGCGGCTTCTGCTACAGCTTATGGTTGTGGTCTCTTATTGTCTGGAAGGATGCACGGAGACAAAATTAAATTTAAGAGGATTTGGGTGTCCACCCCGACTGTAACAGGACCGTTAGTAATGCTGTGAGTGATGCACCTGTAATTTCAAACCACACACGTTGTGTGTTAATGAAATAAACTATTGCCTTTCTACTGAAGGATTACCATTGGAAGCAGGACTTGTGGTTGGGTTTATCTGTGTTTTGCCCTTTCTTCTGGTCCTCCCCTGAATATGGAGACTTCTACCTGACTCAAAGAAGAGGTAAGGGGATAGGGAGAGCTTGACGATGATGTATACCGATGAGAGATGACTTGAATCTGAGCCTGAGGAGATCTGACCTCTACTCATTTCCACACCAGCTCCAAAGTCTGTTCCTCTAACTTTACCAGTGAAAGAGGCATTTCTGCAGGAAAACGCGGAGATGGAAAAGATGACTGTCTCTTGCTTCCTGAACATTATGGATCTGGTGGAGAATTTAGATCTTCCACAGTCAGTGATGGTGAATCTTTGTTGTCAAACACTGCAGGCTGGTCTTAAGTAGTTATAGTCCTGGTTTGTTATGCACCCCCCTTTGTCAGAAAGGTGGATGTGGCCCTCCATGTGGTAGACCTGGCTAACTTTGCCCATGAAGGCTGCCATGTACTCAAGCTATGTGTCTCTGTCACTGGTGAAGGACTTTCAGTGCCTTTCTTCTGCTAGGTGCTAGGATGACTGTGTTGAGCCACTAACAAAGATGACACTGCATTCTTTGTTCCTCACTGGTAAATGTTTTTACATGCTGGTTGCAATAGCCATTGCTTCGGTGGTTTCGGATGCTGAACATTGTCAGATCTGGCCTTGTGACTAGATGATCGAGGGCCTTCAATAGAATGATGTCCTCAATTTTCCCTTCCTTGACTTTCTATTCTCCTGAGCCCCAGTTCGCTGAGGTGATCCACACATCTTTCAAGGATATGAAGCCTGCCTTAGGCAATTCAATTTAATTACACTCAATTAGGATAAAATCATTAAAACAGACTTTACAATCTTGTAATACATGGCACAACAATACGTCACAATTCAGCTTATGTACATAAGGAAGAGATTTGGCCTAGCGGCCAGAGCTGACAGCTTTGGAACTGGGGAAACAAAGTTTGAGCTTGGTGTTGGTTCAATCTTCTGTGATTCTGGGCAAATCACCTAATCTCCCCATGCCTAAATTTTTTTATTTTTAAAAATGACTTTGTATGATGCAATCTGGTGCTTATATAAGGCACTATAATGCCCTTGGACCGAATTCATGCAAAATAAAAACTTCAAAATAACAAAATCAATGGTTTTAACCTCATTGGTGCACTTAACGAACCGTTCACATCAAGCATACTACCTCCATAGGGCTGTTGACGTGAGCAGTTCACAACCACACTAGTAAAGAAAATCCTTCTGGTCATTGCTACAGAAATATTTTTCCTTTTAAGAAATTATGTCAGAATGTGAGGGGAAAACCTCCTCCATATCAGAAATTATTTGTATTTTTAATCAGTGTAGGCTCATTACCTGGAACAAGAACAGACCAAT
Organism: Calotriton arnoldi; assembly: GCA_963921515.1. Classification (NCBI taxonomy): domain Eukaryota; kingdom Metazoa; phylum Chordata; class Amphibia; order Caudata; family Salamandridae; genus Calotriton; species Calotriton arnoldi. The sequence goes on along the minus strand of CAWUFW010012575.1, from coordinate 235,442 downwards.
CCTGTGACCATGCAAAGACCACAATTACTTCATACAGACACAGTTTTTGTGTATTCTTGTCCTGGGAAATAGGCCCAATCACACAAGTAGGTTTACCTTTTTATCAGTAGAAGTGTGAGAAAGCTGTGTGGTAGTAAATTTGTGGGTACCAGCAGATTCTGGATTTTCCCATCACAGAAATATTGTGATGTATTTTATTGCAATTGTATTTATATAGTGCTTACTTCCTCTGAGGAGGCGTTAAAGCACTTTTTCGGCGAGTAGCACGCTACTCTGGAACCCAAAAGGATTAATGGTAAATTAGTATCGTGAAATATAAAATGATTTTGAACGGTGGCTATGTTAGTCTGGTATTTGGTTTGAGAAGGATAATGGAGGAATAGAAGAGGCAAAGGTTTGCATTTATATAGCGCTTGCTACTCCAGATGAGGTGTTGAAGCGCTTTTTGACGAGTAGCACCCTACTCCGGAACCAAAAAAGGATTACTGGTGAATTAGGCTATGGAAATATGAAATTAATTTGAGCAGTGGACATGTTAGTCTGTTATTTGGATTGAAAAGGATAGTGGAGAGATGGAAGAGGGAACAGGGAAGGGTTTGCATTTAAATAGTGCTTCCTACCCCTGATGAGGTTGTTGAAACACTTTTCGGCGAGTAGCATGGTACTCCGGAACCCAAGAAGGATTAGTGGTGAATTAGTGTAGGGAAATAGGAAAATGTATTTGATTTGAGCGGTTGACATGTTAGTCTGTTAACTATGAGCAATCTACACATGTTACACACTTTTCACAAGTGTATAGCTTAATGGCTTCACCAATAGGCTTCATTCCTGTTTCCACCACAAATTGCAAGTAGGTAGGAACCACAAAAAATGGGAACTCTCGACTAGCACTTAGAAAAAAGCACAAAACTCTTGCAATTGTTTTTATAATGCATCTGGTTCCAGAAAGCATTGAAGCTGGAGACCATAGCACAGTAATCCTTTAGTTGATGCCTTTTTAGAAAAAAAATACTCTTTCTTGCACAGCGCTTTTTCCTATTTCTATCAACAACAAAAAAACATTTTTCTATGCTTTGGCTATTTGCTCAGGTACCTTCAGGGAAATCCACAAACCTTGGCTACCTTTAGATTCTCCAACATGAGAGGGAAAAAGGACACAAATTTGGCCAGGACACCTTTGTGGAAAAAATATCTATAAATGCAAACGGCCCAAGCATAAAAAAAGGGCTCAGCATGCAAATGGGAGCGGTGGTGGGAGGGAGGCTTAGCAAATAATGGGGTTAAAACAATCATTTTGTTTTTTGTACATGCATTGAGTTTGTTCAGCTTCGATTCAAGTTCATTAGTATTTTCATCACTAGATTAGCAGTAAATATTACATTTTAATACACAGAAAATGTAAAGCAAAAAAAAAAATTCCATCTTAATTCCTTAATCCTGTATAATGTCCTAGCCTCTATTTTGATAGAAGGTAAAATCTACCCATTTATCGAGACCTAACACTCATTTGCAAAGCAGTGCATGTTAATCACTAAACCTAAGGGCAACAATAGCCTAACAGCACCAAATGTACAAGCTATATGTAACATCCCTATTAACATTTCTGAAAGTTTCATATATGGTGTGGTAAAGTGGGAACCAAGCCACAAATGGCTTGTGCTCCCATACCCCCAAACTTGCTGTTGCCTTCTTCACTTAGCATGTGGCAGCTGCCAGGATTCTGATGGCAGAACCTCTCTTGCTCTACAGTCAGACACCTATTCCGGGTGGTTGAAACATCAAGGTGCTGCCTTTATCACACTGACAGAAGCCCTGCCATATTTAGGCCAGAGCTTCTGCCACTGAATTTTTCTGGCCAAAACCGGCATGTAAAGCATAGTGCACCCACGCAGGGATAAAGAAAAATGTCTTTGAAACTCCTTACAGATAAGGGTTTTTTTTCTGAACAGAAATACCATTTGGGAGGTATTTTTGCAGAACAAAATTAATCATATAGAGAAGGACTCCACTGCAAGGTGCCCCACGTGGACAAAAATACTCCATCACACCAGAGAAGCATTTTCGATAGGGCAGTGGCGTCCTCCAGGCATCGACCGGCCTGCAGAATTGATCGCCATGGTATAAAAGCTTGTTTTAAATATTAGCTGTTAACAGAATACATCTGCATCTTCGTGAATGGTGGAAGCAGTGTGCCCCTCCTAAATCCAGTGCCCTATAAAGAAAATTAAAATGACAAAAAATGTACAATGTATTAATTCCTTGTCAGTTATTGTGGGAATATAATAGACATCACATACTCTTTATCCCTTTGCCAGTTCGTTGAAGGGCAGAGTAAATGTAACTGATCTTAACATGCCTATAATCAAATAGTCAGATGGGTAACGCACAGTACTGGGTGCAATCTCATAGGGCACTGAAGCCTCTCAAGACCCTTTTTACAAGTATCTACTTCAAACGTTCTGAGGTGCTAAACTTTTTAGGTCGAGCCTAGCGGCAGCGCGCATGCGTTGCTCGCTCTGTGAGGCATGCTGTTTAAGAGTATGTACTTGAAGCCCCACCCACTCCCCGTCCATATTTGTCATTGACTTGTGTTATTGTCCTTCGTAAATATTGGCTTCTGATACACAAATAGGCTTGTTAGTTCCTTCTTGGCACCGCCTTATCTTCATTTGTAACCTCCCTTGGCGACTGGCCCTTTTACTTCAGTTGTTACACGGTACGTGTTCTTAAGTCTGTAAGTACTATTTTATTTATTGAGTTTCTCTTACTGTAGGCATGACGTGCTTTGCTTACATTCTCTTTCGAAGCAGCCGGGACAAAGGCGGCATTGGTCTCGCATTTAAATGCGAGACCTATTGCATTGCAAATATTTCTTTTCCTGCCTGCTGTTGCAGGCAGGACACGCTCTCCCCCATCGCTTTGTTTTTTAAATTTATTTAAGTAGTGCAGCAAGCCTCTGTTGGATTACTGGCAGCCGTGTTAGTTGTAGATAAAGGCATTCCAAGGGCGCCTGTTCCCTGCTCTTCCCCCTCCTCTCCCACTTGTTTTATTTTGCTCCTGCATGGTTTGGCGTCACAAGGTATGTAAGATATTGAAGTTGAATGCCGCTTCTGAGTTTATATTTTATTTGAAAGTATTTTCTTTGAAACAATTAGCTGTAGTCGGAGTCATTATGAGGGCGTCTCCTCCGTTCTGTGCACTCCCCCCACCCCTCCTGCTTGTTTTATTTTGCCCCTGCATGCAGCCGCGGTCCGTGCAGGTAACAGTGGTGGGGCCGGGTAAGGGGGGATTTCGAGGGACGATGCCGAGGGAAACTTAATTATTTATTAAATTTTCCCTCAGCATCGTCCCTCGAAATACCCCCTTACCCGGCCCCACCACCCCACCGCTGTTACCTGCACGGACTGCGGCTGCCTGCATGGTTTGCTTTGAGTCTGGCATCTTGATCTCAAAACTATTCAGAGAGTCCCTTACTCTTCGAGGACTTGTAGCAGAGGTGAAAGGTTTTATTCAGTGCGTTAGCTCTCCCTCCCATTGCGACTCCAACAACGTGCCACGTAGTACTCAGTTAGTGGGTGGACCATGGCAGCGCTTCAGTACCGGAAACACTAAGCCCCGCCCTAAACTTGTAAATATAAATGAAATTTGTACTTGTAAAGCGCACCCATACCCCCAAAGGGGTGTCCAGGCGCTGTACGCATACCGCTGTGGAACCCTTCCTGGCTTTTCCCTGTGAAATGTCCACTCCTGGGGCACCCCCAGGGTGAAGCCAGGCATCCCAGCGCTGTTGGGGCCGTTGTGGAGATTAAGCAAGCTATTGCCCAGAGTTGCAGAGTGGGACCCATGATTAGAATAGGCACCGAGGCGAGAATTATCAGGTCCGAGGAAATTGAGCCCAAGACCCGCCGAGGCGGGAATTGAACCCTGGTCCCGGGCCAGATCTCTGCATCAGGGTCTGCCGCTCTAACCATTGAGCCACACTTCTCCACTCTCTAAATGGCATTACCTCATTTGTTTAAGGAAGCCCGAGTCATGATAAAAAAAAAGAAACACGATCGTGTGCGTTGAGAACTAATTACTGTTGTTTTCCATTGCATGATAAATACATTGGATCCAAAAATATGTATTTTACAGTGGCTATTGTTTTAGAGTGTGTTCTCCTTGAAAGAACCTTTATGAATCTCCGAAGGTATGAGCCTATAGATTCCGTATCAGTGGCCATCCGTCTGCTTCTGCAGGAGTGGTTCCACGCATCCGCCACTTTTTTAAAAGGAGTGCTCCAGTTGGTGAACATATGGTGCGAAAAGTGCCATCTCTCAGATGTACTCTGAATGCATGAATGTTTCAAAATCACCCTTTATCAGGTAAGTTTATTTGTTGGCCATAGGGCAATCAATTGGATCGGATCAAGAATCCAACAATGAAAACTAGCTGACTGCCAACTACACATCACACTACGGGAGTTATGGCCTTTGGATCAGTTTGACGCACATGTAACTGCCCATCTTTGAGGCGTGACAGACGCACAGCTCCACTCCTCGGCTGTCTGCACAATGGCACGTCTTGGGTGGTAAACATGCAGCTATGCAGGCCACACAGTGATAGACAACGTGCAGAGGCCTCCTTCACTCCATCCACAAGAACACAATAACATGAGTACATTTCACAACACCACAGACATATATGACAGAACATGACCGACATTCTTCATTACTGTGCCCTGCACAAGTAAAACATTTAAAAATACCTTGCTAACTGCAGTCGAAAAACCTTGGTGTGGTAAAATGTTTACAGGTGTCGTATTCACCGACACCTCCCCCTCCTTAACTTTAGCTACAAAACGCATGCTTGCACCTTTGGGCAGGGTAGATTAATCAATAAAAGATTCAAGTTGCCCGCTTTCCACCGGCTTTGCACAAGGCACTGCAAAGCACCACTGGCTTGATACGGCATTTTGAGCAGTTATTTTGAAAGAAATGTTGTTGTTTTTCAGCAACCACGGATGAAGGAGGTACCCGGAGGAAACATTCTGCTGGTTTTGAAACGCCAGTGAAATGGTGACATTCCATTTTCAATGTAACTGAGTCACTGTTCCGCATTGTAAAGGTACAGCAGCACCAGGAGCTGCAGAGAAAAGGGCATCTTGAGATCAGACAAGCACAGTGTTTGCAAGGGGGTGGGAGGCAAATGGTTCGGATTCCTACTCTCTGTAAGTCCGTCTCTGATCGTGGAAAAGAGAAGGTCACCTTGAAGTTCAGTGCCTTATTGTAAATAACAGGATCTTTTAGTACCCTTTCCTAAAGTATGCCAATTATATAAAAATACAGCAGCCACTCATTTCAGTTCATCTCACCTTATTTTGGTTCAGTCTATTTATTACCGAAGGGCTTTCATGGCTTTACACAGCGTTTCACTGCAACCTTTTTCGGTACATTTTTTAATATTTGGTAACCTTACAGCCAGCCAAACGCTTCACTATATACTGTAGTCCCACTTCTGTTACAAGCGCTTTCATTTATAATAGTCCCAGTGCTAAATCCTCTTTTTTTGTCCTCTAGGCAGTGCTGCAGCTGCGTCTGTTCTCAGTGGCAATTCCACATTCTTAATCTTCTAGCCACTGCTGCTAGCTGCTTCTCTGGTCCAGTTAGTAATTCCTCATTCTAAGTCCTCTAGACAATGCTGCTTCTCTAGTCCTGTTGGTAATTCATCATTCTAAGTCCTCTAAACAGTGCTGCTTCTCTGATCTCGTTGGTAATTTCTACATTTTAAGCCCTGCAGCTGTTTCTTTGTTCCCAGTGGTGATTCCTAATTCTAAGTCCTCTAGGCAGTGCTGCAGATGCTTCTCTGTTCCCAGTGGTAATTCCTCTTTCTTAGTCCTCTAGGCAGTGCTGCAGCTGCTTCTCTGGTCCCAGTGGTAATTCCTCATTCTTATCCTCTAGCCAGTGCTGCTAGTTGCTTCTCTGCTCCCAGTGGTAATTCCTCATTCTTAGTCCTCTAGGCAATGCTGCAGCTGCTTCTCTGCTCCCAGTGGTAATTCCTCATTCTTAGTCCTCTAGATAGTGCTGCAGCTGCTTCCCTGCTCCCAGTGGTAATTCCTCATTCTTAGTCCTCTAGGCAGTGCTGCAGCTGCTTCCCTGCTCCCAGTGGAAATTCCTAATTCTTAGTCCTCTAGGCAGTGCTGCAGCTGCTTCTCTGGTCCCAGTGGCAATTCCTCCCTCTTAGTCCTCTAGGCAGTGCTGCAGCTGCTTCTCTGCTCCCACTGGTAATTCCTCATTCTTAGTCCTCTAGGCTGTGCTGCAGCTGCTTCTCTGGTCCCAGTGGTAAGTCCTCATTGTCAGTCCTCTACACAGTGCTGCAGCTGCTTCTTTGGTCCCGTTGGAAATTCCTCCATTTTAAGTCCTCCAGACAGTGCTGCTAGCTGCTTCTCTGGTCCCATCGGTAAGTTCTTATTCTTAGTCCTCTAGTCAGTGCTGCTAGCTGCTTCTTTGGTCCCAGTGGTAATAACTCATTCCTAGGTCTCCAGCCAGTGCTGCAGCTGCTTGTCTGGTCACAGGGTGATTCCTCTTTCTTAGTCTTCTAGCCACTGCTGCTAGCTGCTTCTCTGGTCCCAGTTGTAATGCCTCATTCTTAGTCCTCTAGACAGTGCTGCAGCTGCTTCTCTGTTCCCAGTGGTAATTCGTTATTCTTATTCATCTAGACAGTGCTGCAGCTGGATAAAGGGACCTCAATTAACCACATAAGGTACTGCACCCTTAATATAATTATTTTAAAAAAGTTGCAGCTGAACATACGTTTCCATTTGTTTTTATTGAAAGTGAGATCCACATTAAACAACAATGGTGCATTTTTACACTAAAACTAACAAAAATCTCACTTTTGAAAAAAACAAATGGAAAGGCATGCTCAGTTACAATCTTTCACTTTATAATTGCATTAATGGGTGCAGTACCTCTCCACAGGGACACCAAGTAACAGCCTTGGGTACTGCACCCTTTCCTTGCTTTGTGGATTTTCTTTTATTCCTTATGCTATTGCTGGGATATTTTTTGGGAAGATTATTTTAACAAACATTATCATTTACAATGCCAGTAGCTAAACGTTTCAATAATGCGAGACCTATTGCATTGCAAATGCTTGTTAACTTTGTCATTATGGTTGCTTTGAGATCAGTGTCTTATACATTTAATTCCCATTAAGTTATTGAAGGATTATTTTTCCTCATTCCTGTAGCTTAGAGACTGTTGCTTGTTAGACTGTATCGCCATTCCACTTCCATTGTTTTAAACTTCCTAATGTCAGATGGTATAGTGTAGCATGTTACTTAAGCTCACTCAAAAGCTTTGCAAGGCATTGTTGAACTTAGCATCATCAGCTAATGAGAGAATAGGTACTCTGTGCTCTTCTGTCTTTGGGACTTCTGGCTCCCTTTTATTCAGCATATATAGCGTACCCTGAATGTATGTACAGGATAAACTGTCAGTGCTCCAGGACAAACCCTGAAACACCTCTTTTTACCTTAATACATTGTATCGATTCACTCCAGTTCCCACCCCTCAAATGGGCATTGCTCCCGCTATGAGGAGCAAAGTCCAGGGCTTCACGTTGCCTCATTCAATTAATTTTTACGTTTCTTTTCTTTTCTGTATGCAGAGTAAACCACAAGTTTTTCTATTGATTGTATCAAATGCAATCTGCTTATCAATGAAGACCAGGCAAATTTTGTCCCCCTTCACATCGAATGCCCTTAAAAACAACATAGGGATGTGGAAAGCGGTGGTCATCTTATTAGATCTCTCTGCTGCATTTGACACTGTCTCATCCAAGATCCTTGCACAAAAGTTAGAGTATGTGGGAATTTCGGCCTGTGCCCTGGAATGGCTTTGCTCCTACTTAGCTGATAGACAGCAGGCGGACTTTCTTTCACCCTTTTCCTCCCAGTTTATAGCCATAAACTGTGGTGTTCCTCAGGGATTAGCATTAAGCCCAACCCTTTTCAATATTTATCTGACCCCTTTTGCCTCAATTGTTCAAAGTTGGTGTATGAACATCATCTCGTATGCTGATGATGCACAACTTTTCATCAGCTCCATGCAACTGTGGTTGGTGATTTTCAGAGATGTCTTATATCCGTTGCTCAATGGATGCATAACAGCTGTCTACAACTTAACTCTGATAAATCTGGGATTTTGATGTTTGGCACCTCCTCCCCACTTGATGCGAGGAAACTTTGGCCATCTGTGTTAGGGCCTGCATGCACCCACTTCTTCTACAGTGGTCAGGAACTTGGGGGTTTTGATGGATACGGCTCTATCCTTCAAACCCCAGGTTCAGGCCACTTCTGCTACTTGTCTCGGGTTGCTAAAATCATTAAGGAAGGTCCTAAAATATCTTCCCTTAGACACACGTAAAGGTATTGTACATGCGCTAATAACCTCCAGGTTGGATTATGCTAACGTACTCTATCTGAGTGTCCCCCAGAATCTGCTGGCTTGGCTTTCAGCTTGGACAAATGCTGCAGCAAGGCTCATTCTGAATATCCCTAAATGACACTCTATCAGACAAGGGATGAAATAACTGTACTGGTTACCGATCAAATCCAGGGACAAATTTAAGACTCTCATGATCACACAGAGAACACTCCACCAGAAGGGCCCCTGCTACATCCAAGAGAAGCTCACAAAATATCTTCCCGCAAGGGCTCTCCACTCTTCTAATCATAGCTTATTATGTATCCCTAAATATTGCAAACCCAGATCTGGGGGCATGTCCTCCTCCTTTTTGGTCCCAGTTTCTGGAATGACCTCCCGCCCTTCCTTTGGTCCATCTCTAGCAAAAGTTTTTTTAAGCAACAGCTGAAGATAGTTCTGTTGGTGAGCTGTAATTTCTGTCCTACTTGACTTATACAAGTGCCTGGATGCTTCTTATGAAGCAGCAGTTGCGCATTATAAGTATCTTTTCATTGGTTCATTAATTCATATGACATCTTTTGAAAAGCTAGCTTGTTATACAGTTTATAAGGAAATGGCTCTTTTTGCATGATCACCCCCAGTGCTTTGGATTGATGTTGTTGATTTTTTGACTCAGAGTGCATTGAGGTCTGCTGACCATACCTCAGTGCCGGAGCTTTGACAGTCAAAAGTGTATGTTTGATTGACTTATACCCAATTGGCATAAGTTAACTAACTTACTTATAAGCCCCTAGTATTTGGTACCTGAGGTACCTAGAGCCTGCAAGTTAAAGTGTCCCTCATGACCTGCAGCACTTATTGTGCCACCATGAGTGTGACAAAGTAAAAGCATGTCTCCCAGCCTGCCATTACAGACAAAGTCCAGACTTCACTTTATGTAGATATATATATATTCACTGAAAAAACCACAGGTTTCAGGGACGTTATAGTTAGAAATTAGCATTTAAAAAACCTTAGAAATTTCACTGAAAAAACCACAGGTTTCAGGGATGTTATAGTTAGTTGGACATTTCTCATACAAACCCAGAGAAATTTGCATGTTATAGTTAGTTGAGTTAACTACAACTCGCGCCCCCGTAATGCACTGCTGATGACGTCACATATTACATCACTCATGACATGGTCAGTGACATCACTGATGACATCACTGATGACATCTCAAATGACTTTACTGATGACATCATCCACTTAATATCTGATGCACCTCCTCACACCCTAATTAACCTTTCATACACCTACTCTAAAATACAAACTATCATTCTTGAAACCATAGACACACCAATTCCAGTTAGTACATACACACTCACTGATTCATAGGTCTACACACACATTCACTCACCCATACAGTCATTCATACATGCAGTCACTCATCAGTATAGCCACTGGTATATGCACTCATACACCTATACAGATACTCACACACCCCCACTCACCCATAGAGTTACTCACACACCTAGTCAGTCACCCAAAGAATTAATCACACTGCTATTTACTCATTATACAGTTATACACACACCACCAATCATTAACCCATACAGACACTCATGTAGCTACTCACCAACCCATGCAGCCACTTACACACCAACTGACAGACTGATACAGACATTCACACAGATTAGTCACTCACCCATGCATTCACTAAGACACGTTTAATCACTGACTCATACAGTGAGTCACGCACCTACTAAATCATCCATTCAGACACTCATACACCCACTCATTCTTTAATACACCTTGGCATATATATTTATAAAACATACGTAAACTTTTCAGAAACACACAGTCACTGGATGATGTCATCAGTGATGTCACTGACCATGTCATGAGTGATGTAATATGCAACATCATCAGCGGTGCATTGGGGGCGCAAGTTATAGTTAGCTCAACTAACTATAATGTCCGAATTTCTCTGGTTTTGTACGAGTGAACTGTCCAATTAACTATAACGTCCCTGAAACCTGTGGTTTTTTCAGTGAATTTCTAAGGTTTTTTAAATGCATATTTCTAACTATAACGTCCCTGAAACCTGTGTTTTTTTAAAAGTGAATTTCTAAGGTTTTTTTAAATGCTAATTTATAACTATAACGTCCCTGAAACCTATGTTTTTTTCAGTGAATTTCAAAGGTTTTTTAAATGCTAATTTCTAACTATTACGTAGTAGTCATGTTAGCAGAGTGGTGCAGAAAGGGGCCTGGTCCTCCGACCAGCGCTCAGCAATTCCGCTGTGTAGGACTTACAGGAGGCACCAGGAGGGCTACTTGGCACCCAAAGTCCCTCAGGAGTAAAGTGGACTTCAACCCCCAACCATACTGTGCCAGGAGGCGCTTTTGCATAATGGTGGAGAAAGGTGAGAGTGGCCTCCGAAGACCTCTTAGCAATCCCACTGTGTGGGACTTACTGGAGGTAACAGGAGGGGTATTTGTCCCCCCAAAACAACCTTGTGGGCCAGATACCCTTCCTATTACCTCCAGTAAGTCTCACACATTAGGATTGGTAAGTTTTCATAGCAGGCCACACCTCCTTTGCCCACCACTCTGCAAACGTTCTCCCTGGTGCACTGTTGGATGGGGATTAAAGTTCCCTTCGCTGCTGGGGGTCCCTAGGGGCCAACTAGACTACCTGATACCTCCAGTATGCCCCAGATAGTGGGATTGTTGAGAGGTGGAAACAGGTCACGCCCCCTTTCTCCAACACTCTGCAAACGTGCCTCCTGGTGTGTTCTTGGTTGGGGGATGAAGTCCCCTTGCCTCCTGAGGGTCCCTGGGGGCCAACTAGCCTACCTGTTCTCTCTAGTAAGCCCCACACAACTGGATTGCTGAGACTGGTCCAAGGCCACTCCCCCTTTTTACACCACTCTGCAAATGCGCCTCCTGGCGCACTGCTGCTCTGGGAAGGAAGTCCACTTTAGTCCTGAGGACCTCAGGACACAAGAGGACCTCATCACCCCACCAGCAATGCGCCAAGAGGCGCGTTTGCAGAGTGATGTAAAAAGGGGCATGGCCTCAGACCACCTCTCAGCAATCCCACTGTGTGGGGCTTACTGGAGGTACCTAGTGGGCTAGTTGGCCGCTAAGGACCCTTAAGATTCTAGGGGACTTGATCCCCCAATCCAGAGCGCACCAGGAGGCACGTTTGCACAGTGGTGCTGGGAGGGGGTGTGGCCTCCGGCGAGATGCCGGCTTCTGCTTTTTTTATTATTGTTAGAAAGGGGGGCTGTGTGGCCCATCTTCTCTTAATATTTTGTGGTCCCTGGGGACCCCATCCCCCAAGGCCTGACCCATTTTAAAAATAAAGATAAAAAAAACGGGAAGGGGGCTGCGTGGCCCCCCTCCAAGGCCACTTTTGGCCCCGGGGACCCCATCCCCCGGGGCCCCATCTTTCGGTGCCTGGCCTCAATGTTGGGGACCGCAGGGGGAGCCCCAATGCCCCCACGGTCCCAGCCGGCCCCCCACCTCCTGCGGGAGCCGGCATTGCTTTTGGGCAAAGGGAGCTGCTAACATGCAGCTCCCTTTGCCCAAAAGCAATTCTGCTTTGCTTCGTGGAAGTGAGAGCAGGTTTCCTGCTCTCGCTTCCACAAAGCAAAGCAGTGTTTGCTATGACAGGGCGGGAGCCGCGCTCCCCCATAATTAAGTAAAGCCCTGTGGAGGTGGCAGTCCCCGGGGCTTCGGGGGCCCATGCGGCCCCCACATATATTTCTCACATTGCCCCCGGGACCTGGCTCACCCTGGGCCTTATTAAAATAGTGTCCCACGCTTCGTTTTTTTTTCGGCTGGATTCGCGAATATCGCTGAATTGTTTTGAGCAAAAATTATTTTTTTGGGCCGGGGTGTCCCCGTGGGACCCCCTGACCAGGCCTAGGGTGTCAGGGTGTTTCTACCCTTGTAGTGTACGGGCACTCAAGGGGTCACACTGTTTAATTTTAATCATCCAGCAGGCAAACGCGTTTCGGCGGTCTGCCTTTTTCAATGCTTGCTGCAATGAGAGACACTGTCTGCGTTAGTCCTTTTAAATTCATCAAACTACACTCCCATAGGTGGAGTATCAGTAAATATAGAGAGAGGAATTTGCCATCAAGTTCAATACTCCTTTTGTAGCCGACATGTTAACATGCCCAGTGGACTCGATATTACTATGTGCCATTGCACGACATTAAGTCCTCCTCAGATCCAACCTTCATTGGGCTGTTACAGATACTCCAGGGAGCAGTTCTATAATATAAAATAAAAAAGGTGCAATTCACAATTCCAAGCACCTAAGTTTTTCATGTCTCTACAGTCCCCCTTGCCAGCCGCAGTAGATGACATGTGGAAATCTCTTAGTCCATCTCATACAGGAGTTACGCCCAAAGGCTACACTTCCTCGGGTTTGGATAACCCCGACTTTCAGTCAGCATGAAATGAGCCACTATAATCCGACTGTGGCGGTTCTGGCATCCTTGTTTAATTATTGCTCCATGTTCCACCAAAAGTTGCCGAACCCCTTGGTGGCGGGTGCCACGGTCGTGATGGCGGACTTACGATTAACATCAAAGCTCCCTCCCAATAAAGAGTACGGGCACTCACGGGGTCACACTGTTTCATTTTAATCATCCAGCAGACAAACGCGTTTCGGCGGTCTGCCTTTTTCAATGCTTGCTGCAATGAGAGACACAGTTTGTGTTAGTCCTTTAAAATTCATCAAACTACACTCCCATAGGTGGAGTATCAGTAAACATAGAGAAAGGAATTTGCCTTCCAATTTCAATACTCCTTTTGTAGCCGACATGTTAACATGCCTAGTCGACTCGATATTACTATGTGCCAATGCACGACATTAGGTCCTCCTCAGATCCAACCTTCATTGGGCTGTTACAGATACTCCAGGGAGCAGTTCTATATTATAAAATAAAAAAAGGTGTAATTCACAATTCCAATCACCTAAGTTTTTCGTGTCTCTACAGTCCCCCTCGCCAGCCGCAGTAGATGACATGTGGAAATCTCTTAGTCCATCTCATACAGGAGTTACGCTCAATGGCTAAACTTCCTTGGGTTTGGATAACCCCCAACTTTCAGTCAGCATGATATGAGCCACAATAATCCGACTGCGGCTGTTCTGGCATCCTTGTTTAATTATTGCTCCATGTTCCACCAAAAGTTGCTGAACTCCTTGGTGGTGGATGCCACGGTCGTGATGGCGAACTCACGATTAACATCAAAGCTCCCTCCCAATAAAGAGTACGGGCACTCACAGGGTCACACTGTTTCATTTTAATCATCCAGCAGGCAATATAAGTATATATATATTAATTGAAAAAACCACAGGTTTCAGGGACGTTATAGTTAGTCTGATATTTCACTAGTACAAAACCAGAGAAATTCGGCCGTTATAGTTAGGTGAGCAAACTATAACTCGCGCCCTCGCAATGCACTGCTGATGACATCACATATTACATCACTCATGACATGGTCAGAGACATCACGGATGACATCACTGATGACATCACTGTAATAAACATACAATAAACATCTGTTATTCAGCACCTTGAGACCCATGGACGATAAGTGCACTTTACAAATACAAGTGTTATGTTATGTTATGTTATGTTATGACATCATCAAGTGACTGTTTCTGAAAAGTTTAAGAATGTTATCTATAGATATGACAAGGTGTATTGAAGAATGAGTGGGTGTATGAGTGTCTGAATGGATGATTTAGTGGGTGCATCACTGACTGTATAAGTGAGTGATTAAAAGTGTCTTAGTGAAAGTATGGGTGAGTGACTAATCTGTGTGAATGTCTGTATCAGTCTGTCGGTTGGTGTGTAAGTGGCTGCATGTGTGTTGGTAAGTAGCTACATGAGCGTCTATATGGGTTAATGATTGGTTGTCTGAGTACCTGTATGGGTGCCTGAGTGTCTGTATGGGTGGGTGGGGGTGTGTGACTCCCTGCATGGTTGTGTGAGTGGGTGATTCACTGGGTGAAGGGGGTCATGAGTGCTTCTGTGAGGTGCTGTATGGGTGAGTGAGTATGCATATGGCTGTGTTGGTGAGTGAATAGATGTCTCAGTGGTATATGTGTGAGTAACTATGTATGTAAAAGGCAGTATATGTGAGTGTTAGAATATATAAGTGACTGTATGGGAGAGTGAATGATTGTGAGAGTGGCTGTATAAATGAGTGTGTGCTTGTGTCAGTGATTGTATAAGAGAGTAACTATGTGTTAGTATCTGTATGAATAAGTGAGGTGGTGTGTGTATAACTGTATAGGTGAGTAAATGCCAGTGTGATTCACTCTTTGAGTTACTGATTAGGTGTGTGAGTAACTCTATGGATGAGAGGTGGTGTGTGAGTGTCTGTATGGGTGTATGAGTGCATATATCAGTGACTGTATGGGTGAGTGAGTAGATGAGTGTGTGGACCTATTAATTAGTGAGTGGGTATGCTATAACTAGTATTAATGTGTCTATAGTTTTGAGAATGGTAGTTTGTAGTTTAGAGTGGGTGTATGATAGGTTATAATAGTGTGTGAGTAGGTGCATCAGATATTAAGTGGATTATGTCATCAGTGATGTCATAAGTGATGTCATCAGTGATGTCACTGACCATGTCATAAGTGATGTAATATGTGATGTCATCAGCAGTGCATTGCGGGGGAGCGAGTTATAATTAGCTCAGCTAACTATAACGTCCAAATTTCTCTGGTTTTGTACGAGTGAAATGTCAGACTCACTATAACATCCCTGAAACCTGTGGTTTTTTCAGTGAATTTCTAAAGTTTTTTAAATGCTAATTCCTAACTATAACGTCCCTGAAACCTGTGTTTTTTTCAGTGAATTTCTAAGGTTTTTTAAATGCTAATTACTAACTATAATGTCCCTGAAACCTATGTTTTTTCAGTGAATTTCGCAGGTTTTTTAAATCCTAAACCTTAACTATAAAATCCCTGAAATCTATGCTTTTTTACAGACTTTCTAAGTTTTTTTATAGAATTTCTTTCATTTAAAAATATTTGTAAGTATTTTTTTGAACTTCTCTTACAAAATGTTTTCATAGTTTTTCTAAAATCTTCTTTAATAATTATAATCCCTTTTTAAAAATATATATTTATCCTAGACTATTAAAGATTTATAGTGTTATTTATTTGAATGATTAAAATTTCTATTAACTTGAACTAATGCTTCATTATTATTAATTTTGTACAGTATGTTATTATATAATAATATTATGTATCAAAAACGAATAGTTTTAAATATTTTGGAGTGATTTTATTATGTTTTAAAATAATTAGAAATAAAAAACATAGACGATTTATAGTATTATCTACTTAAATTACACAGTTTTATTGGTTGTAATTTTTATCAGTGTGATATAATATAATAAAATGTATAGTTCTTTTTTGGTAAGTTAAATTTTGTAAGATTGCTTTAAATACTTTGAAAGTTGTTTGTTGTATTCTTATTATAACTATCTTATTTACCGTCTTTTTTTTAATTTATAAAAAAGGGTTGCGCACCGTACGCGATCCTACGCAATGGGTGCACGGATCTGGTATATGAATCTCAATCTCAAAAACACACTTAGAACGAATTAATATATGTTTTAGACATAGAGATTTATTACTGACTACATAAAAATAGTATTAAAGGTGTTTTAAATTTATTTTCAAATGTTTTTGACAGATTTTTGTGGACATGATGGTATCGCTTACAGACGCGGTTTTACGCGGTGGGTGCGCGAACCCTGCCGGCACGTACTTCCGAGTTCGTGTAGGAGACGCGACTTCGGCGTAATTTCAAATGTATGAAATATCACTGTGGAAACTTTAAATATCAGTTTTGCTGAAAGACTTTCACTAATATACTTTACAAAATAATTTATAAACAGCAATTTATACTTTAGAATTATGTGTAGCAGATTTTGTGGGTGCGCGACGTATACGCGACGGGTGCGCGTCCCGTACGCGAATCCATGTGACTTGTAAAGAAAGCTTTTGATTGGTTTAAAACCTTTTCATTCTGTTAGAGGGAGGATCCAACACCTGTTTTATTCCTCTTATTTTGGGTGTGTCTTCCTGTCACAATATCTTCTTTGTAGGATCTTGCAATTGCTTTTAGTTGTGGTGCTTTGACTTTTTTCATAGCTATGGCATCCAGTCATCCGGAAGAAGATTTGCTGGAAGATCCTGAGAAAGTGGAGGAACCAGTAAAAAAACATAAAGAAAGCATAGTATGGGCTTTTTTGACAGTGCCTGAGGGGGAGAAAAAAGTTAATGCCCGAAAAGTTACGTGCACTGTGTGCCAAAGAGTGCTTTCTCGAGGTTCTGGCAAGAAATATTTGTGTTGCACCTCATCAATGAAAAAACACCTTGAGACAATTCATCCAAATCGATTGGCCAAAGAAGTGATGGCGTGTGAGAAAAGTGAGCAAGCTGCCCAGGCTGACCCTAATGCACCATCAACATCGGGTGCAGCCGTTCCACCTTCACCTCAGCCACATATTTTTCCTGAGCTAGCAGATTCTAGCATAAACTGCCAAAAATGTCAAGCTAACCTGTGTGTTGAAGCAATGCATTCATGCAAGGTTATTTTTTTTTAAGCTTGACAATATTGTCTTTCTTTGTTTTTTTGAACTAGTCATGTTGGACTGTTCAAGTTTTTTTTGTTTGAAAAAAGTCAAAAACACCAACAAAAAAAATTGTTTGAAAATACAAAAAATTCCCAATTTTTTTTTTTTTTTTTTTTTTTAAAAGGTTCTAATGGAACCACCTATACTGGTTAAAAATAGAAAAATTGTATGTAGTAAATCTGATTGCTTGGATAAATGTGTGTGTTGATGAATGTAAGAATAGTGTATGGATTAGTGGATGAGTGCATGGGTAGTGCCTGTCTGATTGCATGAGTGCAGGGGTAGTGCCTGGGTGATTGGAGGAGTGCATGGGTAGTGCCTGAGAGAATGGATGACTGGATGGGTAGTGCCTTTGTGAATAGTTCAGTGCAATAGTAGTGCCTGTGTGATTGCATGAGAGCAGGAGTACTGACTGGGTGGTTGGAGGAGTGCATGGGTAGAGCCTGAGTTCATGGATAAGTGCATGAGTAGTGTTTGAGGGAATGGATGAGTGCACCAGTAGTGCCTGAGTGATTGCATGAGTGCAGGGGTAGTGCCTGGGTGATCGGAGGAATGCATGGGTAGTGCCTGAGTGCATGGGTAGTGTTTGAGGGAATAGATGAGTGCAACAGTAGTGCAAGAGTGATTGGATGAGCGCATGGGTAGTGCCTGGCTGATTGCATGAGTGCAGGGGTACTGCCTGGGTGATTGGAGGAGTGCATGGGTAGTGCCTGAGTACATGGACGAGTGCAAGGGTAGTGTTTGAGGGAATGGATGAGTGCAACAGTAGTGCAAGAGTGATTGGATGAGTGCATGGATAGTGCCTGGCTGATTGCATGAGTGCAGGGGTAGTGCCAGGGTGATTGGAGGAGTGCATGGATAGTGCCTGACTGCATGGACGAGTGCAAGGGTAGTGTTTGAAGGAATGGATTAGTGCAACAGTAGTGCCTGAGTGGTTGCATGAGTGCATGGGTAGTGCCTGGCTGATTGCGTGAGTGCATGGGTAGTGCTTGGCTGATTGTGTCAGTGCAGGGGTTGTGCCTGGGTGATCAGTGGAGTGCATGGGTAGTGTCTGAGTCATGGATGAGTGCATGGGTAGTGTTTGAGTGAATGGATGAGTGCAACAGTAGAGCCTGAGTGATTGCATGAGTGCATGGGTAGGGCCTGGCTGATTGCATGAGTGCAGGGGTAGTGCCTGGGTGATCAGAGGAATGCATGGGTAGTGCCTGAGTGCATGGATGAGTGCATGGGTAGTGTTTGAGGGAATGGATGAGTGCAACAGTAGTACAAGAGTAAATGGATGAGTGCATGGGTAGTGCCTGGCTGATTTCATGAGTGCAGGGGTAGTGCCTGGGTGATTGGAGGAGTGCATGGGTAGTGCCTGGCTGATTGCATGAGTGCAGGGGTAGTGCCTGGGTGATTGGAGGAGTGTATGCGTAGTGCCTGAGTGCCTGGATGAGTGCATGAGTAGTGTTTGAGGGAATGGATGAGTGCAACAGTAGTGCCTGAGTGATTGCATGAGTGCATGGGTAGTGCATGGCTGATTGAATGAGCACAGAGGTAGTGCCTGGGTGATCGGAGGAGTGCATGGGTAGTACCAGAGTGCTTGAATGAATATATGGGTAGTGTTGGAGGGAATGGATGAGTGCATGGGTAGTGCCTGAGTGAATGGATGAGTGTATGAGTAGTGCCTGGGTCATTATATGAGTACATGAGTAGAGCATTGGTGATTGCATAAGTGCAGGGGTAGTATCTGGGTGATTGTATGAGTCCATGGGTTTTGCCTCTGTGAAAGGAAAAATGCAAAAATAATGCTTGGGTTATCCTATTAGTGCAAGAGTTGTGCTACAGCGATTAGATGACAGCATGGATAGTGTTTTTTGTGAAAGGATGACTACCTGTTTTATGATATCTGAAAATTTTTAATTAGTGTAAAGGATCAACATTATTTTTATTAGAAATAAATAACACATAAATTAACTTTAAACATTGTTTCTGGTTATCATGCATATTATGTTATGTGTTCTTAACTTTTTTAGTAATTTAGATACATAACTCTGTGGAACTATTTTACAATAGTATTGTCGTAAACTGAATTAAAACTCTTTTCAAACTTCAGCATTACCTACTGTAAAGAAGAACAAGAAAAACGGTTATGTAATGTAATGTATTACAGAAATTATAATATTATACTTTTAAGAACACAACATAATTTTAGAATTACATAACATTTTCAGTTTCCCTTTTGCTGTCCTCAGATTCTACTGAACTTCACCATACACAGTGATTTCAATGTAGTATTATCATTGAACAGCGGGGGAAAAAACAATCAAGGATATTGTAAAAAAAAAAAAGTCAGCGTAAAGCATTTTTTCCAATATGTGTAGCTATATGTTTACTATCTACAGTTTCTTAATTACGTCCAACTTGTACATTAAGGGGCCTATTCTGATCTCATAAGGAAGGCCTCCAAATGGGATTCGTATAGAGCAAATCCGATTCGGAGCCTATCTTTCCATCCGAATCGTTCTCCTTTACAAACGACTGAGTACAATGCGAAGATCGCGTCCGCGCCGACCGAATCGTTTACGAACCGGAATCTATCCTTCCGACTCGTATGCAGCCAAATTGTGCTGCACAATGGAGCCGGATTCCGAACGGGCGAGTACGATGCACGATTTGGACAGCTGTATCGACTCGGTCTCAGCGAGTGTAAGCAGCTGTCGGAATCGGACTTTGGGGGGCCAGAGCAGGCCCCCCTTCACCCGGAGCACTCCAAATCAGTCACGGAGGTGTGCAGGTCCCCCTGATCCAAGCATGCACAGTGTGGTGGGCAAAATGGAATGCCCGCCACGGTGTGTACGCTTTTCCCCACCCACCCCCTTTTTGCTATGGGAGCCTGTGTACGTGTCTGTACACAAGCTCCCATAGAGTGCTATGGGAGTTTGGCTGAACCGAGTCCATAACCATGCGGTTGTATCCTACTTTCTTGGTTGGACTCGCACAGCGCGTCTCGCTTGGAAAGCCCTCCAGGTCCTCACCAAGCGAGATCGGAATCGGCCCCTAAGTCTTTTATTTCTCTTAAGTACATTTGCTAAAATGTACACTCTTATTTACATCTGGTACAATGTAGACAACAAATATATAAACTATTTGCTTTTAAACACAATTTTCCAAATGCAATATCAATTAGCACAAATAATAATCCAAACACTAATTAGAAATAGTAATTGTTTCAATGCTGTCTACTTTCTGTTTACATCTTCCCAATAGGCTGAATAATGAATTCAAATCTTTTGCTTCGAAAAAATCCAATATAAATTCGTTAATTCGTGTTCACATCTTCCTCAATAGACCGAATGATGTATTCAAAACTTTAGCTTCAAAAACATCAAATTGAATTTGGTAATTCACAAGTCAACCTAGATTTGAATTCCAAGTGGGCATCATTGCAATGTGTCCATCCTTTATTATACTTTAAATACACAGTATAGTGTCCAGATGTTGTAGTAGGTCCATCATGGAAAATAATA
The DNA here is from genome assembly GCA_963921515.1 of Calotriton arnoldi. Taxonomy (NCBI): domain Eukaryota; kingdom Metazoa; phylum Chordata; class Amphibia; order Caudata; family Salamandridae; genus Calotriton; species Calotriton arnoldi. Next base: position 214,859 of record CAWUFW010012575.1, on the reverse strand, counting down.
GCCACTGCTATAAAAGTTCTTCCTGAAATAGGTATTTGACTTGCAACAAAACTTTTAATTTTGGTTTCCAATTTTCTTCCATTTGCTCTACAAGGTTGTAGCATTAAAATGAGATATTTTCCAAATCTTTCCACATGTAATGTTGACAACATTTCTGATTTACAATGAGGACATTTCATATCCAGATTGGCTGTTTTTACTAATTTGTTAAATGGTACCTATTTGCAATCTGGTATTGTCAAGTATATGAATCGTTCTGCGTCTATTTCAGTGGTGGAAGTAAATGAACACTCTTCACATTTATGATCCCATCTGTAACTTAGTCCAAATAAGTTTTCAATCTGTATTCCTTCATGTTCTAATACTCCAAGCATAGGTATTAGAAATTCTTGTGCATCTTGTTGTATATTGAGAGTAAAGGTCAAAGAACCAGTACATCTATCCAAAAGATGCTGAATACCTGAAGCAGTATGGATTTTACTTCTGTCAGTTACCAACTGTTGAAATACACGATGTAGTAAAGAACAGAATCTTTTTTCACGATTTTTCATGATTTCACAATGAAGATCTTGTAGATAAAACACAACATTCAGAATCAAATTAGCATAACAGTTGATACCTCAACTATTTTCTAACTGGTATCCTACAATGTCATCAACAGTTTCCATTTTCTTTTTCTTTACATCTTCATAATTCTCTTCAATTGTTTTCTTTTTTTGAATCTCAGTAGAATGTTTGACATATTTCTGTTTTGGACACACTACACGTTTCTCATATATGGGATATTCGCCTAAATCAGGAGTATAAAGTCTTCTTAAACGATTGTACTCTCTTACACAATTTGCATCAGCACTAACCTTTTTCTCATCGAAATTAATCAAATACAAACCAGATAATGTTCTTACTCGAGACGATGCAACGTATGCCATTCCCTCTTTGAACACTGTACTTCCAATATTTACCAAAGCACTGTCTATACTTAAACCTTGAGATTTATGAATAGTTACTGCATATGCTAAAGACAGAGGAAATTGTTTTCTGCGAACATACAAGTCTTTTACAAGCAAAAAACATACAACACAACGCCCAATCTGTCTTACCTCTTTAATCTGATCAAATTTTATCTTCCAAAATTCTCTTCCATCTCTGTTCTGAAAATTAACAAAATCAACAACTTTTCCCATTGCTCTATTTACTAAACCTTCTTCTACATTCAAATTACACCGTAAAATTATCCGACAGTTTATACATGTAAAGTCTTTTCTAAGCCTGCAGTCTTTGATACAGACTTTTCCAAAGAAACCAATTTTGACTGCAGTTTCTCTGTGAGAAGAATAATCACTCCTTCGTGTTCAATTTTATCAACAGGTTCAATTTTGACTATTTGTTGTTTTTCCAATTTTAAAAGTTCTTGATTAAATGTAGAACACTCTTGCAAGTGTAGGCATTAGGCAAACTATAGATTTCTTTTCTTCAAGGTTTATGTACATTATTTCAGCCACTGTATTTCCAGTTGTAAACAAGTTTATTAGCCGACTTTCTAAAGCTTGTTCACCATGTTTCGTCAATATACCAATTCTTATATCTTGAAGAATATTTCCATAATGTTTATCACTTGCTTGTCGCATATTCTTAATATGTTCTTTATATTCAAAATGTATCTAAATATTCACATTTCCAATACTTCCCAAAGATTTTCTAGTGCTTCATGGACAAGTGTTTTAAAAACAGGTTGCCCTTTTACAAGAGTAAGTTGTAGTAGATCACCAAATACAATTACATGTGTTCCTCCAAACAGAACATTGTAATCTGTTTTTAAAATCTGTTGCATTCTCAAGTGTACAAAGGCAAGCATTAAGTTTGACACCATGCTCACCTCATCAATGATTAGAAGTTTCATTTTCTTCAGTACTCTTGAGACTTCATAACAAGCTTCTCCAGAAAGCTTCTGATATTCCAATTTATTTTCATGTTCAACTGGTAGCGTAAGTAATCAATGTAAAGTAATCCCTTTAATGTTGTGTGCTGCTAATCCAGTTGGTGCTGTTACAACACAAGATAAATGGAATTCAGTAGTTTTGTGTAGATAACAGGTCAAAACTTTAATTAAGAAATGTTTTCCTGTTCTAGCTTGACCTCTAATGTACATTAGAATAGGTTTAAATGATGAGCATTGGCATTCTTTTTTGCATGCAGCAAACCATGTGTTATCTGTTATGTGACTTGTTGATATATTTCTTTTTGTTTAATGTTTAGTAGTTCTTCTAACTTTTCCAACTGGTTAATATCCTGGTGTGCTTGTTGCATTGCATTTTCTACTTCATTCATGGCTATTGCTGCTTCATTTGCAATAATTGGTTGGCCTAGTGGATCTTGACTTAGTGGAGCCAAACTTTGACTATCTTGAGAACTGTCTCTAGCTATTTCAGCTGCAATAGTAGTTTCTTGTTCAATCTCATCATTTAACATTTGTAGATAAGTTGGGAAAATTGTGCATTGAATGCTTTCTTTACATGCATTAAAATATTTTTATAGCAGTCGAAATCTCCAAGTAATTCTGTTTCACTACACCAAGGCTTGAACAGTTGCAGAAGTGCTAAATAGAAAAATTCCCTCTTATCTGGACTTTTGCATCTGAGTTTTCTGTGGTTAATAAGATTTCCTTTGGCATGTTTTACCAAACATCCGTCACACCCAATTATTGCATATTTTTCTTCATTTATATTTTCTGTAATGTTTCTTTTAAAGCTGTAATATTGAAGAATTCATAGAGACATAGGTTTTGCAGATGTGGACTCCTTTTGGGATAGTATGTATCCAACATATTAGTTTTAACAATATCTGTACTTTCTGGTTCATTCAGTGCTAAGTATTCAATTTCTTGTAATGTTTTCAATACTCTATTTTGTGTGGCGGCAAGACCTAAACTCACCCAAATGATTCCTCTTGACTTTGAATATAAACTGGCAGAGCTCAAGCGATCCGAACATTCATAGGATCCAATCTCTCGATGGGAAATCATTTTCAAGCTAAAGCTGTACAATTTCTTGCTAAGATTCTTTTCCTGTGAAATTACTTCCCACAGTTCTTTCATCTCTGTCTTTTCAGATTTCGTTATATATGATGTAACATAGCGAGCAACATCAATTGAATTATCTGCAACATATTGAATATCCATGTTTGCATTCCACATTGTCAAAATCACTGGATTGTAGTCATTTATATACTTTGAATCTTCGGTTCTTTTGAAGTTGTATGTATTCTTCAGAGATTTCCAAGTTATTGTATGCCTTACTGCTGACATAAAACTATTTACTCTCCCTTTAGAAGTTATTGGATGTGGAAATCCAAAACGACATTTTGTATAAAATTTTCCTTTAGATTTGTATTTTTGTCGACAGTATTTTCCACATCGATGAGTTTGAAACCGTAAAACTTTTTGTATCAAGCTTTTTTCTCCTCCTTCTCTTGGAATGGCACAGGTAACATACTGTTCAATGAAAGACAAAACACTTTCATCAGTATCAGTTCCAAATTTTGGAGCATTCTTGATCCATATTAGCATGTGTATATGAGGAGCACCTCTGGCTTGGTACTCTTTTTGTCAAAAGAATTCAGTTACTTCTCCAAGAGGAGGAATATTTTTATTGCAGATAAATGACATCATACTTTGAAACCTATGGTTAAAATATTTGCAGACTTTTACAGTATCCAATGAACATAGTTCTCCAGGTGTCCTCAAATCAATACTTTTTACATTTGAATTTGCTTCTCGTAGAAATTCAAGTAAATCGTCCCACACATATTCAGCACAGCTAAGTGTTACAAACCATGTAGGGGTACCTAAGTTTCTTAACATACATTTAAGTTCTCCGGGACGACAAAACCAATATTAATTGGTACCACGTTGACATGCCATCAAATTAATTAACTGAGATTCTAAATTTTCCTCTTTTTGTTGAACTTTGTCCATGAATTCTTTTGCAGAAACATGTTGAAGATGGACTCCTGTTTTTAATATGTGGTTCACTGAATATGAAAGTGCAGACAAATCACTTTCAAACAAAAGATGAAATATGTATGGAATACACTGTTGAAATCTTGGATCTTCAGAGGACAATCGTTTTGAGTAGTATTCTGAAGCTGAAATCCGTACTGCTCACTCATCATACCGTCCACCTTCTCCAGTGGGGAACAGCTGTGGAAAACAACGTGCTTCTAAACTTTTTTCCCATAGACTCATGGGAGTTCCCTTTGCTTTCTTCATTTGAAATAATTCAATACTGTTTCCTATCACTTCTTCTGAATGTAGAAGATGTAAATCTCTTCAGTCCTAGACTTGTCCACTTTTTCAATTTGGCCACTTGAAATTTCTGTTTCACCTTCTAAGCATATTTCCTGTTCTTCAATATTTACTTTTTTGTAATAAACATTATTCTCTACCAGATATAATGTAGCCTTTAGAAGTTTATTAACATCTACAAACTCTTGCCATATTTTTCGACTCTTTGTTGGTATGCCATTTACTAAAATTACTACTGGCTCAGTTTCCTTCCTGTCTACACCAACAGTTTCAATATTTTTCTTAAAATCTAAAGGTAAGTGCACAACTCTTCCTTTCAAACCTCTTTGCAAATCTGTTGGAGGCAGCTTCCCTGTTTTAGGCTCCATACGAACTTTGGCCTGAAATGGGTGCACAGATTGAATAAGAATGGACTCATATGCATTTAAATTTGCCAGTTCCTAAGGATTTCCTACCAACTCTAAGTTGTTCTATACAGCTCTAGCTGGCATTTTGTTCTCTTCTAATTTGTTGTAACAATATTTACAAATACATTGATCAGTAGCCAACTCAAAACGACCTTCCACCAACAAATAGGTACCAAATTGCTCCCACTTATCACTGTTTTCCTTTTCCCTTTTTAATATAGATCAACATTCATAGTTTGACTTCTATAGTGAGTACGGCAACAACAAATACAAACATAATTTGTTTTTTCAGATGAAACTATCTTAAACTTTGTAATTTCTTCTGCAAACTTGTCAGTACCAATATCTACCACTTGTTCTTCAACACTTACACTAATCAAGCTCTCACTTTCTCTACACTCCTCTTGTGAAGCAAAGAAACAAAACTGTATATCATCACAAACCTTTTTTAAATCTGATACTGAACCATGCAAAAGAGCTGTGTTCATTCCACTTAATGATAATGCAGAACTTTTTACATAGTAGAGTCTCCTTACTAACTTCAGCATTTCTGAGTGGTGTACTACTAACATTCTTAAATGATGGAAAGTACTTTGACAAACTTTTCTTGAAAGACAAACTAGAGAATGACCCTGCAATTAGTATAATTTCTTACTTTACATGGATCTAGTCCTTGTAATATCTTAATCTTCTGTTTAAGACTTTTTTGTACATATCCTCGTATAAAAAATCGCAATATGTCAATAGATTCCTGTCGAATACTACAAATACTGCTACAATCCCACCTATATCCTGGAGCTTGTGTACACCTTCCTTGAACTTCTTCAGCTATTACTTCTTCCACTTTCCTAGGAACCATCTTTTCTTTTGGAATGGGACAACCATCTTTCATCTCATAGCATCGACCACTAGTATCAACTGCATGAACTAATGTGTTTTGTTGAAAATAGCTTTCTTCATTAAAGAAAGGCTCAGAACTAGAAGTGTGCTTCCATTCACCAGTAAAAGTTTTGCAAAAGTTACTCCTATTAACCAGTCTTTTTCTTTTCTCCTTCATAAAGTACATTGTTTTATTCAATGTTTTCATTCTCTTCAATACCAATGTAAATAATTTTCGTTTCAATCCTTTACTTCAGAAACTTTATTCGATCTTTTCCAGTTAAGATCATAAAAGTACATAAAAACAAGAGTACATAAACAGCAACAGTTAACATAGAGTCCTCATTCCTGGTGGTAAGAAAGTGCCCATTCAAATTGATTAAACATTCCATGCATATACACTTATGTCCGTTTAAAATGCAAGTTAAAATATCAGTTATTAAATGTCGGAGTAGGTCAAGATAAAAGATAAAAAAGTCTGAATCCTAGTTATGGGCCCACTTGTTTCCTTTTTTTCATATATGCCCATAAGAATTATGCTACTGAGATGCAGAAAAAAGGGTTGGACAGGAATTTTAAAATGTATAATGCAACCCGACATAGTTTAAAGTTATGCCGCTTTAAAATCGGGACAATGAATTTCTTTCTTTCCTGCTGGTAAAAACCACAGAAAAATAATAGAAGAGGTCATTTTGGGGGGATTGGGTATCGCAAGGGCACTAAGTCAATTCAGAGTGCTTGAATCTTCTCCCCGGGTACCCTAGCATCAGTGGTATCAAATTCAAGCAGAATATTAATAGAATCAATTTGTGGTGTGATATAGGGATATCTGCTAGATAAAAGTATCCTCCCTCTGACAAAGGTGGAGTTACTTGGTACATGAGGACCATCTGTTTGCAATAGTTCCTCTCCCTACGCATATATTGGGCCTGCAGCGCAAATGTGTCGACCAACCTCTGCCTAGACACCTTTCTCCAGGCAGTTGGGTCCTTGAAAAGGTCTTTGAGCCCTATAGCGGTCAATTCCAGTTAAACATAGTTCAGCCATCTGATCCTGCTGTAGTTCTCCAGTTTTAAGATGTCTCTTATAATATTTTGTGTGAGGGGCACCGTGTCCCTACGCCATGTGGAGAGCCACAGTAGGAGCGGGGCTATCTAATGGAATCAGTAATATATGGTAGAACCAGTTCAGTATGAAACACATAATGAGAATAGGATTGCGGGAGAGAAGCGAATGATGTAAAAAATGTGTTCTCAATGGTTTGAAGTGAGTCAATAGGTGCCATAGCCCATGCGCCTCCCCCGTAGGTTGCTGCTGATTTAGTCTTGGTGTGGTAAATCTTTTTAAATGGCACTAATGGTTTTGCACCCAGCCTATTAGAGAAGGATATTATCGCCGTTAGACTCCTCTCAATACCCATGGCCCTTCCTTCGACCAGCTGTGACCACATTTGGTTATTGTCAAAAAGTACCCCTAGATTAGGGAAGGACTCGACCACCTCGATTTTCCCTGAATCCATGTGGAAATACAGTGTTTTATCTCGTTTTCCTGCCCCTGCAACAATTACGAAAGATTTCGACTGGTTGACTTTTAGGTCCAACGAATACATAAAAGCCACATAGGCTGATATGAGGCGTTGGAGACCTAACCCTGTTCTGGCCATCAGTACGGCGTCATCGGCATAGGCCAGAATTGGTAGCCGATGGAAGTCGGACACAGGGACATCCAAGGTTGCACCCCCAAGCGCTTTTTCAATGCCGTTCGTTTAAATGGAAAAGAGGAACGGTGCAAGGACGCAACCTTGCCTTACCCCCCTTAAGATCTTAAAAGGGTGGGTGCATTCCCCGTTTTTCCCATAGCGGACACATGAAGAAGCATCAGAATACAATTGGTGAATGAAGTCAATTATAACCTGATCAAAGCCCATCTCTTCCATTATGTACCAGAGCTTGGAGTGGGACACGCAGTTGAATGCTGCCGAAAAATCCATGAATGCGAGGTAAATTTTCCCACCCTTAGCTCTAGTATATTTGTCCATGATTAATGGAAGATTCAGACACTGGTCTACGGTGCCCTTTAGCCACTGGAAACCGTACAGTGGCTGAATTAGAATATTCCTATCCTTCGCCCAGGTCTCCAGCCTAGATAAAAGGAGGCTGCCCATAAGTTTAGCTGTTGTATCTATGAGCGAAATTGGCCTGTAGTTCTTGGGGTTTCCCTTATCGCCCTTTTTATGAATCAGGACTATTACACTCGTTTTCCAGGAGGGAGGGGGGCCTACTATGGCTATCTTGTTAAACACGTTAGTCAGTAAGGGGACCCACAGATCTTTATTCTACTGGAAAATGTCTATCGGTACCCCATCGGGGCCCCAAGCTTTCCCGGTAGTACAGGCCTCTAGCCCACTCCTCACTTCAGTAAGCGAGAAGGATAGGTTATCCTGAGTGCTGGTACATGTGGTAACAGAGGGTAAGGCAGAGGAAGTGGTGGGAGAGAAGATGTTTACAAAATGTGCCACCCATTCCTCTTCTCCTATGTTATTGTCTAAAGTAGGGTCCCTTAGAGTCTTAAAGTACGGTGCGTTTATTATCTCCCAGAACTCTTTGCTGTTGCCCGTTGTTGATGCAAGGTCTAGTTTAGCCCAGGTCTCCTCCCTCATTACCCTCTCCCTGTTCCTTCTTGCCAATTTGTATTCGCTACGGAGTGCGGCGATTTGAGCCGCATTTCTGGGTTGTGTCCTCAGGGCTTTGATGAGGGCCTTCCTGTTTTTTGAGCAGGGCGGATCAAACCAGCCCTTGCCATTTGCGCATTTATCTGAATTGTTCCGGGTAAGTACCCTCTTTATATGTACTAACAATTCTGTAAAAGAGGATACCAGGGCAAGGGGAAGTTTTCTGAATCCAAGCAATTACTGATGTTATCATAAGTGTTCCTTATTATTTTGGGGATCAGCTTAAGTTTATCAATTTGGGCCCACTTTAGTTGGTAACCGTTTCTCCTAGCTAATAATGGATGTCCTATTTCCTGTTGCTTGGTCACTTACCTAGAAGTCCGAAGTATCTCACAAGTTGAAATAGCGTGGTCGCTAAAGCTCGTAAATTGAGCATCTACATGATTACAGCTATCGTTAAGAAGGTTAGACACCAATATAAAATCTATAGTTGATTTCTGGAGACCTGGGCAAATTTTTTTGGGGGGGAGTCCGAAGAGGTGGGCAATTTATTTACTATTACCATATTCCTGGACGAAAGGGTCCTGTTAAGAGTGTTTCCATAATTGGTATGGGAGAAGTGTTAGACCAGATTCCCCATCAAGTCCTCCAGCCCACAGACATGCTCTTGGTTGTACTTGCATGGGTGAATATTAAAATCTCCAATCCAAATAATGTTTAAGGCCTCCTTTTTCCTTATTGTATTTATAGCCTCATCAATTGCCCTATTCACCTCATCTATGACTAGATGCATGTTTGCCCAGAAGTTATTGTTATAGTAATTTATTAAAAGCCAAGTGCCTTGATTGGCCAACTCAAAGGTGAGGAGGTGGAAGTAGAGGCTCTTCCCTTCAAAGTTCTTAGCTTTCAATGCCAATGTGTTGGGGATCAGAGTTAGAAGGCCCCCCTTGGCCCTGCCTGAAGCTGACGGGGTTGCCCTTGTCTGAAAGGAACAATATCAATTTACGAAAATGGATTCCGTTGCCCATGTCTCTTGTAGGCAAGAGATATCTTGTTCCTGCCAGAGTTTCAGCCAGTGATCATCGCCCAGTTTGTTTATAATACCCGCCACATTCCAAGATGTTACTTTAAATATGTTGGCTTGCCCCTTCCTAACCTCATTATTTTTAATGGGCACTTGGGTTTCGAGTGATGGAGCTCTCACTGTAATAGATCCCTCATTGGCCTGTGAGTGTAGTCAATCACAGAGTTCCAAACCAGAAAGTGGGGCAAATCTATTCTCCAGGAGTAATCCCGGATTGCCCGGAATACTAGGCCTCAATGAGTCCTCCCTTAAATAGGATAACGGATCTAAGGCCACCGATGGGAGGGGCCTATAGAAGTGCTCAAGGGGTAATGCTATGATCTGTATGCCCTTAGGTGGATCTCTATGTAGTTGGGCTAGAAGAGATCTCGGTGCAAAAGAGTTGTTAACATTTTTTACCACACAATCACCCTTCATTGATTTCGGGGACAAACCCAACCACCCTACCCTTCTAGCCATGATGATTTGGCTTGCCACTCAAGCGCCCCCCCTGCCCGTACAGGTTGTGTAATGGGTCAACCAATGGGGGGATTTATCCATTAGTTGAGATGTTGTTTCAACCTCCCCCTCCCTCAAGTTCAGGACATTGCCCAGGACCATTACAAGGGGGGAGGTGCAGAGACTGGTATGTGGTTGCCGCCTGCCTCTGTGTGTTTATTTGCTGCCTTAAAGTGTCACCATTTCCATAACCCCTGGTGCTTTTGTCTGCAAGTTGGTTAAAGACCTATTTATGGTACTACTGGCATGTAAGTGGGAAATATTTATAGGTTCCCTAAAGTTTGCAAGATACTCAGTGGATTGTAGAGGCAGGTTTTGGCCATGAGGGCGGGCAGTGGGATCAAGTGTGCTTGCGTTATTATTTCAATGGGGTGACTGCGATGAGTGCCCCCCACAATGTTAATTGCTATTGGACAAGCCCCCGCCTCCGAATGAGCTAATGGTCCTGCTACAGTGCCAGGACGTGTGCATTGGGAAAGGGGGTGATTACATGTGCCCACGCCCTCAATACATGAAAGTCTCTCTTTGATTTGGCTTAATTTGAGCAGGAGAAGGTTCAGGAGCACAGTGACCAAAGTCTCGATTCTTTTCCAAAAGTCCTCGCTGTTTGCCGGGGAGACAAAGTGGCAGGATCGATAGTCTTCAGAGTAGAGATTAGCCCCAATTCAGATTCTCCTTTCCATTTTAATTTGCCAGATCGTGTCCCTATCAGAGGCTTTTGTTTTTGCAATCTGCCACCCTTTCTTCTTTTGACTGGTGGCTCACTATTATTATCATCTGGCTGAGATTTCGCAGCCTGGCCCCTCTTCACTATGTTGAGCCAGTTTGATGTGTCCGGGGGAGAAGACACATGCGAGACTGGTGCCAAGTGTACTGCAGGTGATTTTTGGGGGGGAATTAGAGGGATGCTGTCCGTGACGTGACTACCAAGGGAGGAGCGCTACTGAGAAATCAGGGAGTCCAAAGAGAGCCTCCGCTCTGTTAACCCAATCTTGTTGCTAAGAACAGACTCAGCCCTTGTTAAGACGGCGTCAAGTGTTCCAACTACTCCACACCCTGGATGTTCACTGCGGGCCTTGCGTTTACTCATTATAGTTAAAAATATAACTTAGAATGTTTAAAAGAATTACTGAAGAAGAATAGCAGTGGCACAGTACCTCCAGGAAAAAACCTAGTCCCTCCCAGAGTTCAGATGTTAAAGGGGAGCCCAGACCAGCGTCCTCCGGGCTCCTCCGGGCGTGGACAGGCCCGCCATTGGCCCGGGCTGCGCCTGGGCGCGTCCCCGCGTGCGTCCCATGCTGCGGAACTCCTGGTGCGCTTTATGCACGGCGGCTGATGGCACCAAGGGGCGCAGGGACTGCTGGAACTCCGAGTCCCTCGAGAATGCAGTGGTCCCAGCAGGAGTGAAGAGTTTGCGGCTACCCGTTTCAATTCAAAAGCAGTATCTACTACACTTTCAATGTGTTGCTTCTTCTTATACGCTGCTGATCATTTATACTTTTTACAATCTTTTAATAAATTTTGAATTACTCTATTTCAAAATATACGTCCACGTATATCTTTAAATTGTGTCTATTTGTGACATGAGTTCTTTTCCCCAAAGTGAATGTTTTTTTTCCATTGCATCTCTTTACTTGCTTCTGCTTAGTTGTAAACATTTCTTTTTTCCTTTCATTCCTCTTGTCTAGCTTAAATCTCTCTACAACTTTTTAAATAAATTGTTTAGTTCTCCTACAGAAGAGACTTTATCCTCAGTAACATTTTGGTCTTTTTCTTGTCCACTCTTTTTAGTTTTCATTAAGTACTTTTGTTTTCTTTGAACTCTTCTCTTTTCATGTTTTCTTGCCATCTTCAATTTATAATTCAATCAAAATATTTTTCTAAAAAACAAAGAATAGTTTGATTAGTTTGTTATACCAATTTACAATTTAAAATGAATAACGTCTAAATATTGAAAATAACAAGTAAACAAATAATTACAATTACATTGCAATTGCATTTATAAGTAATAAAAAGACAAAAGTGTAAAAAGAAGCAAGACAACTGCAGAAAGAGAAGAAAAGGGGCTCACAGGTTTCCTGCTCTTGCTTCCACGAAGCAAAGCAAAGTTTGCTATGAAAGGACGGGAGCCGTGCTCCCGCCTTGCCATAGCAAACTGCAATATCCCGGGGATGGGCACCCCGGGACATAGCTGGAGCCGGCCCTGGGGGGTGGTGGTCCCCACGGCCAAGGAGGGCTCCAGGAGGGGGGCCACATGGCCTCCCTCTTACCAAGTTTAAAGCCCTGGGGAGGTGGTGGTCCCCGGGGGGCCGCCACGGACCCCCGTATTTGCATAAAGTGAGCCTGGAACAGTGTGGGGGGGATTATCAAAGTCCCGGGAAGGTGGTCATCCCCGGAGCTTGGATATCTCAATGCCCCGGGGAGGTGGCAGTCCCTGGGGCAGCATGGGGGGGCAGGAGCCCCCCCATGCATTTTAATAAAAAGCACCGGGGAGGTGGCGGTCCCTGAGGCTGCGAGGGGGAGCATGCCCTCGCATATTATTAAAAAAGCCCTGGGGAGGTGGCGGTCCCTGGGGCTCCAGGGGTCCGCAGGGCCCCCGCATATATTAACCACATTGCACCCGGGACCTGGCCGACCTAGGGGCTTGTTAAAAGGAAGCGCGGGACACCGCACTTCTTTTTTTTAAAGAAATTCAGCGGGATTCGCGTACCGTCTGCGAATCCCGCTGAAAAGATAAAAAAATAATGCTTTTTTGGCCCTGGAGGTCCCTGTGGGACCCCCTGAGCAGGCCTAGGGGTCAGGGTGTTTCTACCCTGCCCCCTATCTTGTTTTTTCACCTTTTTTCTTGTGACTCAGTTCTACTGAGTCACAAGATGGCTGTCAACACTTCTTGGTTTGAAGTGTTGGCAGTCAATCAGAGACAAGCTAGTGATCGGGAGGGTTCACGGATCCACTGCCATCACCAGATATATACATATATTTATTTTTGAATTTCTCAGGAACTACTGAACGGAGTTACACCATTTAAAGCAAAGAGTTCACTCTGAACAAAGAGCTTTCTCTCTGCCAAATTTGGTGTAATTCGGTTCAGCAGTTCGGGCTGTAGCTGCGACAAATGGTTCCTATGGAAATTAACATGGAGAAAATGTGTTTTGGGACCCCCCTTTTTTCTCACTCCAGAGAGCGTTGCAGAGAGGTGTAAAAAGGGGCGTGGCCTCAGACCACCTCTCTGCAACGCAGCTCTGTGGCGCTTACTGGAGGTACCTGGTGGGCCAGTTGGCCCCAGGGTCTCTCAGGATTGAAGGGGACTTAATCCCCTAATTTACAATGTGCCAGGTCGTGCATTTGCACACTTGCTATGTCTGGCCCCGCCCCCTCCCTGCACCACTCTGCAAACGCGCCCCCTGGCGCGTTGTAAATTCGGGGATTAATTCCCCTTGAGTCCTGAGGGTCCCTGGGGGCCAACTAGCCCACCAGGTACCACCAGTAAGCGCCACAGAGCTGCGTTGCAGAGAGGTGTAAAAAGGGGCATGGCCTCTGAACACCTCTCTGCAACGCAGCTCTGTGGCGCATACTGGAGGTACCTGGTGGGCTAGTTGGCCCCACTGCCCCCACGGTCCTGCCGGCTCCCTGCCTCCTGCGGGAGCCAGCATTGCTTTTGAGCAAGGGGAGCTGCTGACATGCAGCTCCCCTTGCTCAAAAGCAATTCTGCTTTGCTTCATTGAAGCGAGAGCAGGTTTTCCTGCTCTCGCTTCAATGAAGCAAAGCAGAGTTTGCTATGGCAGGGCGGGAGCTGCACGGCTCCCGCCCTGCCATAGCAAACAGCAGTGTCCCGGGGGTGGGCACCCTGGGACACTGCAGGAGCCGGCCCTGGGGGGTGGCGGTCCCCAGGGCCATTGAGAGCTCCTGGAGGGGGGCCACGCAGCCCCCCTCCCTTCAGTTTCAAAGCCCCGGGGAGGTGGTGGTCCCTGGGGCTTGGGGGGGCCCGCGAGGCCCCCCCTCATTATTTAAAGAGGCCCCGGGGAGGTGGTGATCCCTGGGGCTTGGGGGGGGTGCAAGCCCCCCGCATCCAATTAACAATGCCCCGGGGAGGTGGCAATCCCCGGGGCAGCGTGGGGGCCGCGTGCCCCCCACAAACAATCAGCATAGCCCCAGGGAGGTGGCGGTCCCCAGGGCTGCGGGGGCCCCGCTATTATTTTTTGGGCAATGCCCCCGGGACCTGGCCCACCCGGGGGCCTCATTAAAATGAAACGCGGGAGTCCACGCTTCATTTTTTTAAAATTTTCAGCGGGATTCGCGACCCCAACGCGAATTCCGCCGAAATTACAAAAAAAATGCTTTTTTTGGCCCTGGGGGTCCTTGTGGGACCCCCTGAGCAGGCCTAGGGGGTCAGGGTGTTTCTACCCTGCCCCCTTTTCTTGTTTTTTATCTTTGTCTCACTGTTTTCTTGTGACTCGGTTCTACCGAGTCACAAGATGGCTGCCAACACTTCCTGGTTTGGAGTGTTGGCAGCCAATCACAGTGAAGCTCGTGCTCGGGAGTGTTCGCGAACCCACCGCTGCCCCAGATATTGAAACTTTTTCTTTTTCTAATTTCTCAGCAACTACTTAACAGATTTACCACCATTTAACAAAAAGGGATCTTTCTGAACCTAGACCTACCTTTTTGCAAAATTTGGTGTAATTCCGTTCAGCAGTTCGGGCTGTAGCTTTGTCTAAAGTTTCCTATGGAAATTAACATGGGGAAAACGCGTTTTGGGACCCCCCTTTTTTCTTGGCCCCCGTTTGTCGAATCAACCCGAAACTTTCAAGACAGGAGCTGACTGGAGCGCCCCACTTGTTTTGAAAATTTTGCGAAGATTCGTCAACCGGCGCCAAAGTTATTGGGAAAAGAAAAACGCTTTTCCTATGGAAACTAGGTCCTAACTATAACTACCTTCTGGCGACCGCCAGTAGGTAATATATATATATATATATATGTATATATCTGATAAACTGTTCAAAGAAGCGAGGAGACAACTAGACAATGTACAATGTTACAAGAAGACTACAATGAAGGACTACCACAAAGCAAAGGAGACTCTAAAAAAGATTTACTACAATGGAAGCGTGATGGTCTTATTTCATCTGATGAATACAAATACATGCATAGAGAATTTCCAGTCCTCCCAATAATATACTTTATCCCAAAGGTTCATAAGAATGTTATTCCCATACCAGGTAGACCTATCATCTGTGCCATCAACAGTGTGGGAGAACATATTGCACAGTATGTGGACTACTTTTTACAAGACTTGGTTAAAATGTTACCCACATATGTAAAAGACACAGGGGATTTTTTGGTGAAAATTGGGGGCACTGTTTGGGCAGATGACTTAATACTCATTACGTTAGATCTGGAGTCACTATATACAAGTATAGAGCACCAGACAGGTCTAAAAGCGGTTAGGCACTTTTTAGATACAAGATCTTGTGAATACCATGAACACAACAAAATGTTACTAGACCTAATCTCTTGGAGTCTCTATAACAACTACTTTATGTTTGATAAAGATATTTACAAACAGCAAAAAGGAGTAGCCATGGGAGCCTGTTTCTCCCCCAGCTATGCCTGCTTGCATGTTGGCTGGTGGGAGGAACAGGTTCTTAGAAAAGATCACCAGGAAACATATGAACAACACATAATGCAGTGGCTCCGATATATTGACAACGTTTTTATTATATGGCGAGGGGATGAAGAAAGTGCCAGGCAGTTCATCTGTGAAATTAATATGAACTCTATTAACCTGAAATTCACATCAAATATGAGTAAATCCAATATTGAATTCCTAGATGTGAAGGTTTACATCAATGAGGGAAAACTAGAGACAACACTATTTAGAAAGATGACAGCAGGCAATGTTACATTACATGCTAGCAGCGCGCATCCTAAGCACTTAATAAGTAGCATTCCGTATGGAGAAATCTTAAGATTAAAATGGATTTGCAGTACACAAACTGACTTTGAGGACTGCACTCAGGAGGCACTTGCTAGACTCAGGAACAGAGGTTACAATGAAAAAACACTGAACAATGCAGTTAGAAAAGCGGAAGTAAGAGGAAGGGAAACTCTCCTTCCACATATGGAAGAAACAGTAGAACCCCCTCTTACAGATGAAGGACCCCGCCTGATAATAACTTATAGTCAACAGGAAAGAAAAATCAGGTCCATTATAAGAAAGAACTGGCCTATTGTTCTCACCGACAACGTTTTAGGTAGCAGACTTCCGACATTTCCAAATATTACCTTTAGGAAATATCAATCTATGGGATCCAAACTAGTCAAGAACAGTCCAGAATTAGGGCCCACAGGTACATGGTTAAAACCTAGACAGGGATTTTTCAAGTGCTCATCTTGCCGAGCATGCAAATTTGGAGTAAACACTACGAAATTCACTACTCCATTTTGCCAAAAAGAGATCAATATAAAAGGCAGCTACAACTGCAGAACAGACTATGCAGTGTATGTTCTGACATGCACCTGTGGCTTGCGTTACGTTGGCAGTACCAAGCTGCAGGTGCATGTCAGAATCCTACAACATCTAAGAGCAATCATAAATAATGACCCCTCTTCTCCGGTGGCACGCCACTTTAAGAGCATTCACAATAATGACATCAATTGTTTGAAGTATTATGTAATCGATGCCATTCCCATCCTCCGTAGAGGAGGGAATAGGGAACGTCTGTTAAGACAGTCAGAAACTCGCATGATACTGGAACTGGATAGTAAAGTACGAAAAGGGCTCAACAATAGCGAGGATATGCATAATTTTCTGTGAACATTATTTGTAAATAGATGCAATATGGACCATGTTCAAGACCATTAGCACAAGAATAGAGGCATTGCCGGCTAAACTATGATGTTTTCAATGAGGGCATTCAATATGATAATCAAGAATACCTGATCCGCTGCTACCTTGATGTAAATAGCATTTTAATATTCTAGATGTTATTATTAGAGTAAAGGTTTTTTAGTATTAGCACTATCACTTTACATTCTAAATGAATATTTGCACAGCACTAGGCACTTTTTTTCAAATTTAGCATTATTTGCACAGAAGACAGAAGCTTTTAAGCACAAAAGCACTTTATAGAAGAAATGAAAAAAGATACAATGTATGATCTCTCTTTTTTCAGCATCTATCCCATGGAGGAATTGAAGTAATATACAGCCTGCATAGTACGAAACAGGGGGACGTTTGTTCACAGCATTAAGGCTGAAATATTTCCCACTAACAATTTGCACAGTCGCATGGAGGATAAACGAACCTGCATTCACGCAGTAATAAGAATATGAATGTTTCAAAATTTAGTCTTTTTAATAAGGAAGACAGAATTAATTGTTTTATAAAAATATATCATGAATATGCTAACATTATAACAGAGACAAGTTATGTGTTTCGTGATATACATAGATGCTTAAGACAGATTCATGTAATTTTAAATATGCGCATCTTATTTATTGATGCATATTTAGTTATTTGATTCATGTTCATTCATATGCCTCCAATAGAGTAACGACGTTTATATCGTCCCTATATATATATTTATTTATATATTTATATATTTATATATTTATATATGTATATATTTTAACATGACGTACAGGCTGTATTTATTTATTTATGTATTTATTGATTCCTATACATATTAGTCCGCAATATAGAAGACAATCCGTGATGAGGTTAACGTCTGTCAATAATGCGAATACATAGTGTTTCTTTTGTGTTAATTACCACGTGACACTAGGGGGTGTGCACAAAGCATTTAAAATAGTATGGCGGACTGCGTTCCGAATGTGATCAAGGGCACTGGATGCCCGAAACGCGTCATCGTGAGGAGTAAGGAGAAATAAAAAGACAACTTGCCATTCAGCCACGGGTCCGTTACTCTCTTTTCGCCAAAGAGGAGGTCTGGAGAGTGTTGTGGATTTTGAATATATATATTCAAAATCAGTAGGTAGTTATAGTTAGGACCTATTATCCATAGGAAAAGCATTTTTTGATTTGCCAATATCTTTGACACCGTTTGACGAATCTTCATGAAATTTTCCAAAAAATAGGGTTGGACCGCTTAGTTTGTGTGTTGAAAGGTTTGGGGTGATTCGTCAAGCAGGGGCCAAGAAAAAAAGGGGGCCCCAAAGCGCGTTTTCTCCATGTTATTTTCCGTAGGAACTTTATTACAGGCTACAGTCCGAACTACTGAACGGAATTACACCAAATTTGGCAAAAAGGTAGGTCTTGGTTTAGAGTGCGCCCTTTTTGTTAAATGGTATAAATCCGTTCAGTAGTTCCTGTGAAATTTAAAAAAGAAAAATATCAATATCTGAGCACCGAGGAGGGTTCGCGAACCCTCCCGGGCACGAGCTTCACTCTGATTGGCTGCCAACACTCCAAACCAGGAAGAGTTGGCAGACATCTTGTGACTCGGTCACAAGAAAAAGGGTGAAACAAAATGAAAAATG
Organism: Calotriton arnoldi; assembly: GCA_963921515.1. Taxonomy (NCBI): domain Eukaryota; kingdom Metazoa; phylum Chordata; class Amphibia; order Caudata; family Salamandridae; genus Calotriton; species Calotriton arnoldi. The sequence goes on along the minus strand of CAWUFW010012575.1, from coordinate 196,515 downwards.
AAGAAAAGGGTGCAGGGTAGAAACACCCTGACCCCCTAGGCCTGCTCAGGGGGTCCCACATGGATCCCCAGGCCCAAAAAAATCAGTCGAATTCACGCTGGGGTCGTGAATTCGGCCGTGAAAATAATAAAAAAATGAAGCGTGGGCTCCCACGTTCGTTATTGTTAAGCTCCCGGGTGGGCCAGGTCCTGGGGGCACTCACCAAATAGTTTGTGGGGGCCCGCGGGGGCTCCCACAGCACCGGGGACCACCACCTCCCCAGGGCTAATTTGAATGTATGCGGGGGGCACTGTGGCCCCCCGCAGCCCCGGGGACTGCCACCCGCCCGGTGCTTGAAAAAAAAAATGCGTGGGGGGGTCCCAATCCCCCCACGCTGCCCTGGGGACTACCACCTCCCCGGGGCTCTGTTTTTAATATTAAATGATGTGTGGGGGGGAAATAGCCCCCCCACATGCCCCGGGGACCACCACCTCCCCGGGGCACAAACTGATTTGAATTGTGGGGGTCCGTAGTGGACCCCCTGGCACCGGGGACCACCACCTCCCTGGGGCTTTAAAGACTTGGGAGGGGGGCCGCGCGGCCCCCCTCCAGGAGCCCTTGATGACCCTGGGGACCGCCACCACCCAGGGCCAGCTCCTGCAATGTCCCAGGGTGCCCACCCCTGGGACATTGCTGTTTGCTATGGCAGGGTGGGAGCATGGCTCCCGCCCTGCCATAGCAAACCCTGCTTTGCTTCATTGAAGCAAGAGCAGGAAAACCTGCTCTCACTTCAATGAAGCAAAGCAGATTGCTTTTGAGCAAGGGGAGCTGCATGGTTGCAGCTCTCCATGCTCAAAAGCAATGCCGGCTCCCACAGGAGGCGGGGAGCCGGGGGGACCGTGGGGGCATTGGGGCTCCCCCCACGGTCCCCAATGCAAAGGGCCGGCCCCGGGGGATGGGGTCCCTGGGGCCAGGGGTGGCCCGGGAGGGGGGCCACACGGCCCCCCTCCGTGTTAATTAAAAAAAAAAATGGGCGGGCCCGGAGGATGGGGTCCCGGGGCCAGAAATGGGCCAGGCCCGAAAAAAAAAAAAAAAAACAAGACGTAGGCCAGGCCCCCGGGATGGGGTCCCCGGGGCCAATAGTGGTCCAGGGAAGGGGGGCCACGCGGCCCCCTTCCCTTTTCTTTTTAATAAAGAAAAAGAAAATGCTCCGGCCCCGGGGGATGGGGTCCCTGGGGCCAAAACTGGCTCAGGGAAGGAGGACCACGCAGCCCCCCTGCCAAAAAATAAGAATTAAAAAAAAATAAAAAAGAAACCGACAACTCGCCGGAGGCCCCGCCCCCTCCCTGCAGCATTCTGCAAACTCGCCCCCTGGCATGTTCTAAGTTGGGGGATTAAGTCCCCTTGAATACTGAGGGTCCCTGGGGGCCAACTAGCCCACCAGGTACCTTCAGTAAGCGCCACAGAGCTGCATTGCAGAGAGGTGGTCTGTGGCCACGCCCCTTTTTACACCTCTCTGCAACTCAGCTCTGCGGCATTTACTGGAGGTACCTGGTGGGCTAGTTGGCCCCCAGGGACCCTCAGGATTCAAGGGGACTTAATCCCCCAACTTACAATGCGCCAGGGGGCGCGTTTGCACAGTGGTGCAGGGAGGTGGCGGGGCCTAACATAACAAGTGTGCAAATGTGCCCCCTGGCGCACTGTAAATTGGGGGATTAAGTCTCCTTCAATCCTGAGGGTCCCTGGGGGCCAACTAGCCCACCAGGTACCTCCAGTAAGCACCACAGAGCTGCGTTGCAGAGAGGTGGTTCTAGGCCACGGCCCTTTTTACACCTCTCTGCAACACATCTCTGTGGCGCTTACTGGAGGTACCTGGTGGACTAGTTGGCCCCCAGGGACCCTCAGGATTCAAAGGGACTTAATCCCCCAACTTACAACGCACCAGGGGGCGCGTTTGCACAGTGGTGCAGGGAGGGGGCGGGGCCTGATATAACAAGTGTGCAAACACACCCCCTGGCGTGTTGTAAATTGGGGGATTAAGTCCCCTTCAATCCTGAGGGTCCCTGGGGGCCAACTAGCCCACCAGGTACCTCCAGTAAGCGCCACAGAGCTGTGTTGCAGAGAGGTGGTCCGAGGCCATGCACCTTTTTACACCACTCTGCAAACACGGCTTCTGGTGCACTGCTGGTGGGGCGATGAGGTCATCTTGTGTCCTGAGGACCTCATGACACAAGTGGACTTCATCCTCCGAGCAGCAGTGCACCAGAAGCCGCGTTTGCTGTGTGGTGTAAAAAGGGACGTGGCCTCGGAACACCTCTCTGCAACGCAGCTCTGTGGCGCTTACTTGAGGTACCTGGTGGGCTACTTGCACAATGGTGCAGGGAGGGGGCGGGGCCTGATATAATAAGTTAGCAATCCTGCTGTGTGGGACTTACTAGAGGTAATAAAAGGGGTAGTTGGCCCCCAAGGTTGACGTTGGGGGCTAACTATCCCTCCTGTTACCTCTGCTAAATCCCACACAGTGGGATTGCTAAAAGGTGTTTGGAGGCCACGCTCACCTTTCTCCACCACTCTGCAAACGCGACTGCTATGTTATAGTTAGAAATTAGCATTTAAAAAACCTTTGGAATTCACTAAAAAAAACATAGGTTTCAGGCACGTTATAGTTAGAAATTAGCATTTAAAAAACCTTTGAAATTCACTAAAAAAAACATAGGTTTCAGGCACGTTATAGTTAGAAATTAGCATTTAAAAAACCTTAGAAATTCACTGAAAAACCATAGGTTTTAGGGACGTTATAGTTATTTGGACATTTCACTCATACAAAACCAGAGAAATTAGTCCGTTATAGTTAGTAGAGCTAACTATAACTCGCCCCCCGCAATGCACTGCTGATGACGTCACATATTACATCACTGATGACATGGTCATTGACATCACTGATGACATCACTGATGACATCTCAAATGACATCACGAATGACATCACTGATGACATCATCCACATGATCATCTGATGCACCTCCTCACACACTAATATAAACTTTGATACGCCCACTCTAAAATACAGACTACCAATATTGAAACCACAGACAGACCAATAGCAGTTAGTACATACGCACTCACTGATTCCTAGGTCTACACACACATCCACTCATCCACCCATACAGTCACTCATACATGCAGTCACTCATCAATATAACACTATCATATGCACTCATACACCTATACAGACAATCACACACCGCCACTCATCCAGAGTTACTCACACACCTAGTCAGTCATGCAAAGAATTAATCACACTTCCATTTACTCACCTATACAGTTATACACACACCACCTCACTTATTCATGCAGATACTAATGCATACTTACTCTCTTATACAATCACTGATACAAGTACACACTCATCCATACAGCCACTCTCACAATCACTGACTCTCACGTATAGTCATTTATATACTCCAACTCTCACATACACTGCATTTTAGATATGTAGTTACTTGGACATGTACCACTGAGACATCCATTCACTTACCAACACACCCATACACACACTCACCCACCCATACAGCTGAAACCTCAGTTTTTTTCAGTGAATTTCTAAGGTTTTTTAAATGCTAATCCTAACTATAACGTCCCTGAAACCTCTTTTTTTCAGTGAATTTCTAAGGTTTTTAAATGCTAATCCCTAACTATAACGTCCCTGAAACCTCTGTTTTTTTCAGTGAATTTCTAAGTTTTTTTAAATGCTAATTTCCAGCTATGCCTACATAGGTAGGACATGTACAAAAAGAGGAAGAAAGGCACAGAAAGAAGCAAGAGAAGTGCAGAAAGAGGGAAGAGAGGTGCAGAAAGAGGAAGAAAGGTGCAGAAGAATCAAGAGAAGTGCAGAAAAAGGCAACGGAAGTCCAGAAAGAGAAAGAAAGATGCAGAAAGAAGCAAGAGATGTACAGAAAGAACCAATAGAGGTGAAGAAACAGGCCTACTTTGACTGTACCTTTCCATAGACTCATACAAAGTACCCTAATCACTAATCCTTCTCCGAAGATGTGTTCAACCTCACTTTTCTCTTGAAGGTTCACTATTAATCGATTGCTCAGAATGTTAGGCCAACCAAATATAAAACAGCAATCCTAAGCATATCACTGTTGTAAGTCTGACCAAGTTTGTGAAGATATGCATGTGTGTCTATGCTTTTAAATAGGGACATGTTAAATGTAAATAAACATACAAAGACTTGAATACCTGTGTTTCAAACAGCATACTCTGTAAAGGTGTGTAAAAAAAGGTGCATGCTTTTTTTTCTGCTCACAATACAGGGCACATGGGTATTCAATAGTATATTTGAGGGGCTGTATAACACATATATACATAAGACATGTCTGCCTGTGCAACCGAATGACAGAGCAGAACTGAGAAGATTTGACCACCTATAGGAGAAGTTACCCGCTTTTTAAGCTACAATCTTCAGATGCATAACACATGTAAGAATACATATACAAGTAGACATATACCTCAGTCACGAGAGCACCCAGACCTTTAAACTTTACAGCTTGCATTTCCCATTTGAGTACAGAGAAGAAGTGAGAAGCGAGAGAAGTTCAGAAAGAAGCAAGAGAGTTGCAGAAACAGGCAAACGAGGTGTAGAAAGAGGGAACAGGGGTGTGGACAGAGGCAAGAGTGGTGCAGAAAGAAGTAAGAGGGGTGCAGAAAGAGGCAAGAGGGGTGCAGAAAGAGGCAAGAGGGGTACATAAATTTGCAAGAGAGGTGCAGAAAGAAGCAAGAGCAGTGCAGAAAGAACTAACAGAGGTGTAGAAGGAGGCAAGAGGGGTGCAGAAAGAGGCAAGAGAAGTAGAGAAAGAAGCAACAGAGGTGCAGAAGGAGACAGGAGAACTGCAGAAAGAGGGAATAAGGTTGCAGGAAGAGGTAAGAGGAGTGCAGAAAGAAGCAACAGACGTATAAAAAGAAGCAACAGGGGTGCAGAAGGAGGCAAGAGGGGTGCAGAAAGAGGCAAGAGGGGTGCAGAAAGAAGCAAGAGAGGTGCAAAAAGAGGCAAGAGGGGTGCAGAAAGGGGTAGGAGAGGTGCACAAAGAGGCAAGAGAGGTGCAAAAGGAGGCAACAGAACTGCAGAAAGAGACAAGAAAGAAGCAACAGAGGTGCTGAAAGAGGCACGAAGGGTGAAGAAAGAGGCAAGAGAAGAGCAGTAAGAAGCAACAGAGGGACAGAAAGAGGCAACAGTTTTGCCGAAAGAGAGAAGAGAGGTTTAGAAAGAGGCAAGAGAGTTGAACAAAGAGGGAAGAGGGGTGCATAAAGAGGCAAGAGGGGTGCAGAAAGAAGCAAATGAGGTGCAGGAATAGGCGAGAGAGGTGCAGAAAGAGGCAAGAGAGGCGCAGAAACAGGCAAGAGAAGTGTAGAAATAGGCAAGAGAGGTGCAAAAGGAGGCAACAAAACTGAAGAAAGAGACAACAAAGTTGCAGAAACAGGCAAAAGGGGTACAGGAAGAGGGAACAGGTGGGCAGACTGAGGCAAGAGAGGTGCAGAAAGAGGGAAGAGGGGGCAGAAATAGGCAAGAGGGGTGCAGAAAGAAGCAACAGAGGTGCAGAGGTGCAGAAAGAGGCAATAGAGGTGCAGACAGAGGCAAGAGAGGAGCATAAAGTCGTAGAGATGAGAAGAATGAGGCAAAAGAAGTACAGAAAAAAAGAAAGGTGCAGAAAGAAGCAACAGAAATGCATAAAGAAGCAAAAGAGGCACAGAAAGAAGAAAGAGTGGTTTGCACACCATTAGTACCAATTTAATTCCTACATTTAGCTAGAGTCGTGGAGAAAGGGGGCTGGGCCTCTGACTAGCACTCAGGAATTCCACTGCGTAGGACTTACAGGAAGATTTATTGGCCCCAAAAGTCCCTCAGGAGTAAAGTGGACTTCATCCTCCAACCAGTAGTGTGCCAGGAGGCACGTTTGCAGATTGGTGGAGAAAGGGGGGCGTGGCCTCTGAAGACTTCTTAGCAATCCCACTGTATGGGACTTACTGGAGGTAACAGGAGGTGTAGTTGGCCCCGAAGGACATTCTTGGTGCCCAACTACACCCTCTATTACCTCCAGTAAGTCCCACACAGCAGGATTGCTAAGTTCTCATAGCAGGGTACGCCCCCTTTGCCCACCACTCTGCAAATGCGCTCCCTGGTGCGCTCTTGGATGGGGATTGAATTCGCCTTCGCTGCTGGGGGTCCTTAGGGGCCAACAAGCCTACCTGTTACCTCCCGTAAGCCTCACACTAACCCTGGGCGGCAAATTCCGTTCCGCTCGCGGAACTTGCGAAATTTCGGCATTTCCGCGTTCCGCACGGAACGCGGAAATGTCAAAACTTCCGCGATCCGCGGCGGAACGGAATTAGGGTATAAATAAAGCAGGTGCCCGAGTTGAAGCTCAAATTCTGTAACGTATTATTCAGCCCAAAAATTCGTGAGCGAGGTTGTGGCTAAGCAGATGTGCCTTCTCTCCATTTCTACCCTGAAAAGTTAGCTGTAATCCTTGATGGAGGTCTTTGCATCCTTGATTTTCTCGAGCGCAATCCTCGTGTAGTTCCTGTGTTACCAGGAGGTTCCTTCTCCTCGTCTGCCGCTGAGATTCTGCTCTGACCCTTTATAAACAAGAGGCATGTGAACGGGCCTAGAAACCCCGCCCCACATACACTAGCGGTATGCAACATCTACCCGCCCTTTGCCCAGAATGAAGGACAGCTTAATCGAAGGACCCCGGTGATTTTCTCGAGCGCAATCCTCGTGTAGAATTCGTGAGCGTGGTTAAGCAGATGTGCCTTCTCTCCATTTCCACCCTGTAAAGTTAGCTGTAATCCTTGATGGAGGTCTTTGCATCCTTGATTTTCTCGAGCGCAATCCTCGTGTAGTTCCCGTGACCAGGAGGTTCCTTCTCCTCGTCTGCCGCTGAGATCCTGCTCTGACCCTTTATAAACAAGAGGCATGTGAACGGGCCTAGAAGCCCCGCCCGTTTGGCCCCGCCCCACATACACTAGCGGTATGCAACGTCTTCCCTCCCTTTCCCCACTATGATGGACAGCTTAATCAAAGGACCCCGGTGCTTTCGGCGCGGTGGCAAAGTTACAGACACACAGGTCACTGGGGAAAATTCTTCAGGTCCTTTACGCAGCTGTAGTGTAGGAAAGGCACTATACATTTACCCAACGAGGTAGCACTTACTGATTAGCCAGTAGAAAGTACTCCAGCTGAGTAGAGGTATTACACAAAACGGAGGCATCTTCTTGGATAAATATGCAGGGTAGGTGTGCAGAATTCGTGAGCGTGGTTAAGCAGATGTGCCTTCTCTCCATTTCCAACGTGAAAAGTTAGCTGTAATCCTTGATGGAGGTCTTTGCATCCTTGATTTTCTCGAGCGCAATCCTCGTGTAGAATTCGTGAGCGTGATTAAGCAGATGTGCCTTCTCTCCATTGCCACCCTGAAAAGCTAGCTGTAATCCTTGATGGAGGTCTTTGCATCCTTGATTTTCTCAAGCGCAATCCTCGTGTAGTTCCTGTGACCAGGAGGTTCCTTCTCCTCGTCTGCCGCTGAGATCCTGCTCTGACCCTTTATAAACAAGAGGCATGAGAACAGGCTAGTAGCCCCGCCCCACATACACTCGCGGTATGCAACGTCTTCCCGCCCTTTCCCCACTATGATGGACAGCTTAATCAAAGGACCCCGGTGCTTTCGGCGCGGTGGCAAAGTTAGACACACAGGTCACTGGAGACAATTCTTCTGGTCCTTTGCAGCTGTAGTGTAGGAAAGGCACTATACATTTTCCCAACGAGGTAGCACTTACTGATTAGCCAGTAGAAAGTACTCCAGTTGAGTAGAGGTATTGCACAAAACGGACTCATCTTCTTGGATAAATATGCAGGGCAGGATTCATTCTGGGCTGGCACGATGCTCCTGTCACAAAAATTAAACCTCAACAGGAAGCACTTACAGATATAAAGGGGCGCAGCAACATCTCCGCGAGCATGCGAAATTCCGCATGCTCGCGGAGATTTTTTGCCATTTCGTGGAATTTCGCTGAACGCAATTCTGCAAATTACGCCCACCCTTACCTCACACAGTGGGACTGCTGAGAGGTGGACAGAGGCCACGTCCCCTTTCTCCACCACTCTGCAAATGTGCCTCCTGGCGTGCTCTTGGTTGGGGGATAAAGTCCCTTTGCCTCCTGAGGGTCCCTGGGGGCCAACTAGCTCTCCTACTATCTCTAGTATGCCCCACAGCAGCTGGATTGCTGAGAGTAGTCCGAGGACATGTCCCCTTTTTACACCACTCTGCAAACACACCTCCTGGTGCACTGGTGCACGGGGATGATGTCCACTTTAGTCCTGAGGTCCTCAGGGCACAAGAGGACCTCATCGCCCCACCAGCAGTGCGCCAAGAGGCGCGTTTGCAGAGTGGTGTAAAAAGAGGCAGGGCCTCGGACCACCTCTCAGCAATCCCACTGTGTGGGGCTTACTGGAGGTACCTGGTGGGCTAGTTGACCCCTAAGGACCCTTAGAATTCAAGGGGGCTTAATCCCCCAATCCAGAATGTGCCAGAAGGCGCGTTTGCACAGTGGTGCAGGGAGGGGGTGGAGCCTACAGCGAGATGCCAGCTTTTTTTATTTGGTTTTTGGAAGGGGGGCTGTGTGGCCCCCCTTCCCTTAATTATTTTTGGGCCCTGGGGACCCCATCCCCCAGGGCCTGAGCCTTATTTTGTTTATTTTGTTTTTTTTTAACAAAAAAAACCAGGAAGAGGGTCGTGCAGCCCCCCTCCAATGGCCGATTTCGGCCCCGGGGACCCCATCCCCCAGGACATGGCCACATATTTTTTATTTAAAAAAAAATATTTTGTAAGAAGGGGGGCCGCGCGGCCCCCTTCCTGAGGCCATTATTGGACCCGGGGACCCCATCCCCCAGGGCATTGCCTTGGTTTTTTCCAGAAGGAGGCAAGAGGGGTGCAGAAAGAGGCAAGAGGAGTGCACAAAGAAGCAAGAGAGGTCCAGAAAGAAGCAAGAGCAGTACAGAAAGAACCAACAGAGGTGCAAAAAGAGGCAAGAGGGGTGCAAAATGGGGTAGGTGAGGTGCACAAAACGGCAAGAGGGGTACAGAAAGAGGCAGGAGGGGTGCAGAAAGAAGGAAGAGAAGTGAGAAAGAAGCAACAGAGGTGCTGAAAGAGGCACAAACGGGTGCAGAAAGAGGCAAGAGAAGTGCAGAAAGAAGCAACAAAGGTACAGAAAGAGGCAAGAGTGGTGCAGAAAGAGGGAAGAGAGGTGTAGAAAGAGGCAAGAGAGTTGCACAAAGAGGGAAGAGGGGTGCAGAAAGAGGCAAGAGGGGTGCAAAAAGAAGCAAGTGAGATGTAGAAAGAGGCAAGAGAGGTGCAGAAACAGCCAAAACAAGTGCAGAAAGAGGCAAGAGAATTGCTGAAAGAAGCAACAGAGATGTAGAATGAAGCAAGAGAAGTGTAGAAAGAGGCAAGTGAGATGCAGAAAGAGGCAAGAGAGGTGCAGAAAGTGGGAAGATGAGTGCAGAAAGAGACAACAGGGGTGCAGAAACAAGCAAGACAGGTGTAGAAAGAAGCATGAGAAGTGCAGAATGAAGCAACAGGGGTGCGGAAAGAGGCAAGAGAAGTGCAGAAAGAAGCAACAGAGGTGCAGAAGGAGGCAAGAGAACAGCAGAAAGAGGCAAGAGAGTTGCAGAAACAGGCAAAAGGGGTACAGAAAGAGGGAACAGGGGTGCAGACAAAAGCAGGAGAGGTGCAAAAAGAGGTAGGAGGGGTGCAGAAAGAGGAAAGAGGGATGCAGAAATTTGGAACAGAGGTGCATAAATAAGCAAGAGTAGTGCAGAAAGAACCAACAGATGTTACAGAAAGAGGCAAGAGGTGTACAGAAAAAGGCAAGTGAAGTGCAGAACGAAGCAAAAGAGTTGCAGAAAGAGGCAAGAGAACTGCAAAAACAGGCAAGAGCAGTGCAGAATGAGGAAGGAGAGATGCACAAAGAGGCAAGAGGGGTACATTAAGAGACAAGAGAAGTGCAGAAAGAAGCAACAGAGGTGCAGAAAGAGGTAAGACAAGTGCAAAAGCAGGCAAGAAAGGTGCAGAAAGAGGGAACAGGGGTACAAAAAGAGGCAAGAGGGATACAGAAATTTGCAAGAGAGGTGCAGAAAGAAGCAAGAGCAGTGCAGAAAGAAGCAAGAGAAGTGCAGAAAGAACCAACAAAGGTGCAAAAAGAGGCAAGAGGGGTGCTGAAAGGGGTAAGAGAGGTGCACAAAGAGGCAAGAGGGGTACAGAAAGAGGCGTGAGGGGTGCAGAAAGAAGGAAGAGAAATATAGAAAGAAGCAACAGAGATGCTGAATGAGGCACGAAGGGTGCAGAAAGAGGCAAGAGAAGTGCAGAAAGAAGCAACAGAGGTACAGAAAGAGGCAAGAGTGGTGCAGAAAGAGGGAAGAGAGGTGTAGAAAGAGGCAAGAGAGTTGAACAAAGAGGGGAGAAGGATGCAGAAAGAGGCAAGAGAGGTGCAGAAAGAGGCAAGAGAGGTACAGAAACAGGCAAGAGAAGTGTAGAAAGAGGCACGAGAGGTGCAGAAGGAGGCAACAGAACTGCAGAAAGAGGCAAGAGAGTTGCATAAAGAGCCAAGTGAGGTGCAGAAGGAGGCAAGATAACTGCATAAAGAGGCAAGAAAGTTGCAGAAACAGGCAAAAGGGGTGCAGGAAGAGGGAACAGGTGGTCAGACTAAGGCAAGAGAGGTGCAGAAAGAGGCAAGAGTGGTGCAGAAAGAGGGAAGAGAGGTGCAGAAAGAGGCAAGAGAGTTGAACAAAGAGGGGAGAAGGGTGCAGAAAGAGGCAAGAGAGGTGCAGAAAGAGGCAAGAGAGGTACAGAAACAGGCAGGAGAGGTGCAGAAAGAAGCAACAGAGGTACAGAAAGAGGCAAGAGGAGTGCAGAAAGAGGCAAGAGAAGTGCAGAAAGAAGCAACAGAGGTGCAGAAAGAGGCAAAAGAAGTGTAGTAAGAGGCAAGAGAGGTGCAGAAACAGGCAGGAGAGGTGCAGAAAGAGGGAACATGGGTGCAGAAAGAGGCAAGAGAGGTGCAGAAAGAGGGAAGAAGGGTCCAGAAAGAGGCAAGAGGGGTACAGGAAGAAGCAAGTGAGGTGCAGAAAGAGGCAACAGAGGTGCAGAAAGAGGCAAGAGAGGTGCAGAAAGTGGAAGAGATGAGCAGAAAGAGTAAAAAGAAGTGCAGAAAAAAGAAAGGTGCAGAAAGAAGCAACAGAAATGCAGAAAGAGGCACAAGAGGCGCAGAAAGAAGCAAGAGTGGTTTGCGCACCATTAGAACCAATTTAATACCCACATTTAGCAAAAAGTAATAGGTGACCATTCTAGGTTTGCAAAGGGCCATCCACCACGCTGTAACACTTGTCGCTACATTTTTGGTAGCGTTTGAGCAGTTTGAGCTAGAAACAAGGTTCTTTTTGTTAAAATCTGCAGATTATGCAGCAGATGATAGGTTATGTGGCAAATGCGGAAAATGTATAATTGTGTGAAAGTCGGTGCAGCCAAACAGTCGCATAATTCCAGTGGCCCTGCTCATACCTCCGACTAGGTCCAGAAGTGCTCCTCAGTGGTTCCTTCTTTTTTTTGTCTCATTGAGTTTATAGTTTAGCTTCTATGAAATGAGGAAGACTAAACCTGAGGTTACCACTCCACAACACAGACTACCATACCACATAATTACTCTCCATAACACATAATCTCACTCTACATAATTCCTATACACTAAATGCCACCTATTTTCTATCCACATAATTTCACTGCACAACTTACTGCATAATTCCACTACACACAACGTACATCCACTCCACTCCAAAAAACATTAGTAAAAATCTTTTACATTTACAATGCCAATAGCCATAACTTTCGCAAATGCGAGACCTATTACATTTCAAATGCTTCTTTAACTAGTAGTCGCATTTGCAGAGTGGTGGAGAAAGGGGGCTGTGCCTCTGACTAGCGCTCAGGAATTCTGCTGCGTAGGACTTACAGGAGGTACCAGGAAGACTTCTTGGTCCCCAAAGTCCCTCAGGAGTAAAGTGGACTTCATCCTCCAACCAGTAGTGTGCCAGGAGGTGCGTTTGCAGAGTGGTGGAGAAAGGGGGGCGTGGCCTCCGAAGACTTCTTAGCAATCCCACTGTATGGGACTTACTGGAGGTAACAGGAGGGGTAGTTGGACCCCAAGGGCATTCTTGGGGGCCAACTACACCTTCTATTACCTCCAGTAAGTCCCACAAAGCAGGATTGCTAAGTTCTCATAGCAGGGCACGCCCCTTTTCCCACCACTCTGCAAACGCGCTCCCTGGTGCGCTCTTGGATGGGGATTGAAGTCGCCTTTGCTGCTGGGGGTCCTTAGAGGCCAACTAGCCTACCTTTTACCTCCAGTAAGCCCCACACAGTGGGATTGCTGATAGGTGGACAAAGGCCACGCCCCCTTTCTCCACCACTCTGTAAATGTGCCTCCTGGCATGCTCTTGGTTGGGGGATGAAGTTCCCTTGCCTCCTGAGGGTCCCTGGGGGCCAACTAGCCCTCCTGTTATCTCTAGTAAGCCCCACACAGCTGGATTGCTGAGAGTAGTCCGAGGCCATGCCCCCTTTTTACACCACTCTGCAAACACACCTCCTGGTGCACTGCTGCTCAGCTATGAAGTCCACTTTAGTCCTGAGGTCCTCAGGACACAAGAGGACCTCATCGCCCCACCAGCAGTGCGCCAAGAGGCGCGTTTTCAGAGAGGTGTAAAAAGGGGCGTGGCCTCAGATACCTCTCAGCAATCCCACTGTGTGGGGCTTACTGGAGGTACCTGGTGGGCTAGTTGGCCCCTAAGGACCCTTAGTATTCAAGGGGGCTTAATCCCCCAATCCAGAACGCGTGTTTGCACAGTGGTGCAGGGAGGGGGCGGGGCCTCCAGCAAGATGCCGGCTGTTATTAAATTTGGTTTTTGGAAGGGGGGCTGTGTGGCCCCCCTTCCCTTAATTATTTTTGGGCCCTGAGGACCCTATCGCCCAGGGACTGAGCATTATTATTATTATTTTTTTTTAAATGTTTGTGTAAGCAGGGGGACTGCGAGGCCCCCCTCCTGAGGCCATTATTGGCCCCGGGGACCCCATCCCCGGGGCATTGCCACACATTGGGGACCGCAGGGGAGGTGGCGGTCCCTGGGGCTTGGGGGGCCCACAAGGCCCCCCTGCCCTAAAATAAATAAATAAATAAAGCCTGCCCCCGCACATTATTGATAAAGCCCTGGGGAGGTGGTGGTCCCCAGGGCTGCAGGGGCCCCTGCAGGCCCCCGCTAATTAATTGGACATTACACCTGGGACCTGGCCCACCCAGGGGCGTAAAGAAATGAAGCGTGGGAGCCTGTGCTTCGTTTTTTAAATTTTTTTGGGGCTGGATTTGCGCACCCAGCCCGAATTCTGCCGATTTAAAAAAAAAAAGCTTTTTTTGGGGTCTGGGGGTCCCAGTGGGACCCCCTCAGCAGGCCTAGCGGGTCAGGGTGTTTCTACCCTGCCCCCTTTTCTTGTTTTTTATCTGTTTTTTTACTGCTTTCTTGTGACTCAGTTTGCCAACACTGCCAACACTTCTTTGTTTGGAGTGTTGACAGCCAATCAAAATGAGGCTCGTGCTCGGAAGGGTTTGCAAATCCTTCTCGGCCCCCAGATATTGATATTTTTATGTTTTGAATTTCTCAGGAACTACTCAACGGATTTACACCATTTTAAAAAAAGCACGCTTTCTGAACCAAGGCCTACCTTTTTGCCAAATTTGGTGTAATTCTGTTCAGCAGTTCGGGCTGTAGCTTTGTCTAAAGTTTCCTATGGAAATTAACATGGAGAAAATGCATTTTAGGACACCCTTTTTTCTCGGCCCCCACTTGACAAATCACCCCGAAACTTTCAAGACAGGCGTTGACCTGAGTGAACCATTAGTTTTGAAAATTTTGCGAAGATTTATCAAACGGCGCCGAAGATATTGGCAAAAGAAAAAACGTGTTTAGAATAGAAATGAGGTCCTAACTATAACTACTTACTGGCGACCGCCATTAGGGAATATATAAATAGCCCAAAAGCAATGCTGGCTCCCGTAGGAGGCGGGGAGCTGGCAGGGACTGTGGGGGCATTGGGGCTCCCCCCATGGTCCCCATCAAAGAGGCCAGGCCCCGGGGGATGGGGTCCCCGGGGCAAGAAGTGGCCGAGGTAAGGGGGGCCACGTGGCCCCCCTCCCGAAAAAAATAAAAATAAAATAAAAGAGGCAATGCCCCAGGGAATGGGGTCCCCAGGGCAGATAAAGGCCCCAGGAGGAGGGCCACGCGGCCCCCTCCATTAAAAATGAAAAAATATGTATATGTGGCCATGCCCTGGGGGATGGGGTCCCCGGGGTCAAAATTGGCAGCCCCCCTCCCAAATAAAAAAAGAAATAAATAAAAAAAAGAGGCAATGCCCCGGGGTATGGGGTCCCCGGGCAGATAAAGGCCTCAGGAGGGGACCGCGCGGCCCCCTTCCCCGTTTTTTTTTAAATGTGGCAGGCCCTGGGGGATGGGGTCCCCAAGGCCGAAAAAGATTGAAAGAAGGGGGGCCACACAGCCCCCCTTATAAGAAGTTTTTTTTTTTTTAAAGGCTGGCATCTCGCCGAAGGCCCCGCCCCCTCCCTGCACCACTCTGCAAACTCACCTCCTGGTGTGTTCTAAGTTGGGGGATTAAGTCCCCTTGAATACTGAGGGTCACTGGGGGCCAACTAGCCCACCAGGTACCTCCAGTATGCGCCACACAGCTGGATTGCTGAGAGGTGGTCCGAGGCCACACCCCTTTTTACACCACTCTGCAAACGGGCCTCGTGGTGCACTGCTGGTGGGGCGATGAGGTCCTCTTGTGTCCTGAGGACCTCAAGACTAAAGTGGACTTAATCCCCCAAACAGCAGTGCACCAGGAGGCGTGTTTGCCGAGTGGTGTAAAAAGGGGGTGTGGACTCTCAGCAATCCAACTGTATGGGACTTACTGGAGGTACCTGGTGGGCTAGTTGGCCCCTAGGGACCCTCAGGATTCAAGGAGACATAACCCCCCAACCCAGAACGCGCCAGGAGGCACGTTTGCAGAGTGGGGGAGAAAGGGGGCGTGGCCTGTGTCCACCTTTCAGCAATCCCACTATCTGGGACATACTGGAGGTATCAGGTAGGCTAGTTGGCCCCTAAGGACCCCCAGCAGCGATGGGGACTTTAATCCCCATCCAAGAGCGTGCCAGGAAGTGTGTTTGCAGAGTGGTGGGGAAAGAGGGTGTGGCCTGCTATGAGAACTTAACAATCCTGCTGTGTGGGACTTACTGGAGGTAATAGGAGGGGTAGTTGGCCCCCAAGATTCACCTTGGGGGCCAACGACCCCTCCTGTTACCTCCAGTAAGTCCTACACAGTGGGATTGCTGAGAGGTCTTCGGAGGCCACGCTCACCTTTCTCCAGCACTCTGAAAATGCGCTTCCTGGCACAGTACTGGTTGGGGAATGAAGTCCACTTTACTCCTGATGGACTTTGGCGGCCAAGTAGCCCTCCTGGTATCTCCTGTAAGTCCTACACAGCGGAATTCATGAGCGCTGGTTGGAGGCCCAGCCCCCTTTCTCCACCACTCTGCCAACCTGACTGTTATATCCCGCATAGAGGCCCTAATGTAGACCCGTTCGTACATGCCCTAAAATGGACGTATTCATATTTACCCTCATATGGTCATATTCGTACTTGCCCAATTATAGTCATGGTCGCATATGCCCAATTATGGTCACAACTGTACATGTCCTATTATAGTATGATTCCTTATATAGGCATGATCTTTCACCTGCATTGTTCCCAGCTAGTACACAACGAGCTCTGAGGGCTGAACGTTATCTATCCTGTGGTTTTGAATGCAGCAGGGTTCTTCCAAACACAGGCCCACACTGTACTCATTAATTATGTATGGCTTTCTAAGAATACACCACGTGCATAATATGTATGTACAAAGTTCACCCCTGACGTCTTCCTCATGTCCAATACGAACCATACTGAGGACCGAGACTCTTTAGGGTATAAATACACCACATCTTGCCCCGGTAAGATAGAGGGAACCGAGACTTCCATGCTGACACACTGACCAGAGACGCTGAGGCTCCTGCATGCAGTCGTTCAAGCTGACAGTGGTCTGACACAACCCGGACGGGGTGTCCAACTCGAGACCAGGACGGGGTCCCACACTCTCTCTATTTCAGGTATGGGGGTTCGACTAAATCCTAGAAGGATTCTTGGCTCTTAGCTTTTAGACCTACACACATATGCTAGGTACACTAAGGTACATCTAGTTAGGCATCGTAGGACTACGCGCACTTGCAAAATGCTTTTATATTCATGTATGTATCCATGATTATCGCAATATGGTAGAACTTTTCTATCCCTTTGCTTTTATCATACTGCTGATAATATATCTCTGCTATTGTCTGCTGGTTACCGCAGCACATATATTTTACACTAGAATAACAACTGTTCAATAAATACTTATTGAAACGCCCGACTGTTTATTCTGTGTAACTCTCTGAGACAAACCGAATAAGTGAGCACGAGTGACTGAGCGAAAGGTAGTATATTGTTTCCACAATTCTGAGGGAATCAGGGTTGTCATGATCTAAGGTTGCCAGAAACTAATCTCTCCCCGATAAGAGGAGACACTAGTGGCACTGCGAGCTAGCTAATGCAAACCAGGCTAACATATACGGTGGGGGTGCACAGAGTCAGTCTGCCACCAGGCCCGCATTATATGTTATCCAAACGCGCAGGTCCTGCAGGGGTACTATAGGAGCAACACGACATGGCGCCGCCAACGTTGGTTGGGTACTTATTTAACAGTAGAATCTGAGTAGTTCAGTCGTGCTATTCTCAGAGAACCTACTCACAAAACCCCAGAGACGTCTGGAGTGGGTGGGCACAAAATCCACCGCAGCTGAGTAGTACGAGAATACTATTTATTGGCTGTTGGTTACTCAAGCTTGAAGGATATTTAGTTCCTACAATTGTGCATTTTACACCTTATCTTAAAAATTCTTTAACATCCCTTCTTCCAATTAAAAATGGTGGAAGAAACAAACACAACAGGGAGAGTTACAACAAACCTCTTCGGTTTAGAAGAAGACCCTGAAGATGCAAAACAAATTGCACCAAATTTCAGAAGGGCAGTCACCATAAAACTTCTAGAACATGGCTTAAGAGCCAGGGGTGGTACAGTAATTTTCGTGATTGAGGCACACGAATCCAATAAAACAGAGGTGTTCTATTCTTCGGTTACATTCCCAGCAGCGAATGCCATTACCAATGTATTTCACTACTACCAAGAAGGTGAAACACCAGCGGACTATACTCCTTTTGAGGAATTAGAGGTTCCACTCACTTACCAGGAGCATAATTACTGGTTTAAAGGCGCCCTACCCCACGTATGAGGAAGAGCAAGATTAGGCCCGCTCGGAGGAGCAGGAGCCACATGGCCCATATTAGCGGCATACACACCGCATCCTAAAATTGATACAATGCCACAGCCAGACCTACTCATACAACACAGAGATTTAATTAAAATCTACAGAAACCTCACACAATTTCTGATGAGGACTTTAACAGTTCAGCCTGCACCAGCTGCAGCACAATACACTCCAGTCCAAGGTACAGTTAATAAAATAACTCCACAAACATTACACGCGATAATGGGCAAAATGCCAGCAAAACACAAACAAATCCCATTCTGGATAGCTCAGAAAATAACTCAGCTTGAAGCAGTATTCCCAAATACTACAACCAGTGATAAACACAGAATTCTAACAATCTGCTTGCCCATGGGTCTCACACCACAAGTAGATGGCTGCACCTCTTGGGGTTCAGTCTTTGTTGCCATATATACCAGAACACATGGTATCCCGTCCTTAGCAGTAGTACCTGACTTATTGAAACAGATACAGAATGAGTACGGAGCAGAGCCTGCCCTTAACTTAGGGATGAAGTTGCTAAACAACTTTGAACAGGTCTCAGCCATAATACTAGCTAACATTAAGGGGGAAGCAGCTTCTGTGGCGATCCGGCAACGCCTGAGGGAGTTCGGTCCAGACGACCAACAACACGAACTACCCAAAATAATTGAAACTGCATCTGCAGAATTAGGCAGAGACAGTTTGGGTGGGAAAGCATTAAAACTGATGGGCAGTCCTGAAAAGGACACTACAAAGCAGACACCTACTTCTTCTAAAAAGAAGTGGGAAAATAAAAAACAACAAAAGTCTAAAGACACCAGATCTCAGTCCAGAGGTAGGTCTCCTCAACAGGAGCCCTCTGAAAAGAGGTATAATCTCAGGAATAGGGATAACATTAAAAAACCTGACAGGTATCAGGATACTGATACTCGTTCCTCTCGTTCTTTTCAGGGTTCATCACAAAACTCCGTGAGGGAAGAACGGTCAAAGGAGCGTACAAAGTCCAGAGACACGCAACGCGCTGCGGACTACGCACCTAAAAAAGAAGATAAACAAAAATCAAAACCTCAGTTCAAAAAGAAGAAGGTAGCAGGTCTCAAGATCAGACATGCCTAGAATTCTTAGGACACAGCTTCTGAACGGGGAATGGGCTCTGACGATGCTAGACAGCGCGGCAGAAGTAACAATAGCTCGCCAGAACCTGAAGGAATTTCTGGTGACAGCGGAGTTGAGTGAGTATATCACGGTGGAAACACCTGATACTCGGGTAAGTGTCCGACATAAGTTACATGAGATAACACTCCAGATGGAGGGGGACAAGCCCAGAAAAGTTAAAGGTCTCTTTTGGAAAAATCTGTCATCTGGTTATGACATTCTATTAGCAGAACAAGACTGGCCGCCAGCATTCGTCATAGAGTGCCCTAGGGGAGAAACTGTAATTTTTCCAGCCTTTTCCAACCTCGTTCCCCTTCACCTAAAACATGCATATGCGCAAGAGTGGGCGGTGTCCCTAGCTCCAGCATTGTATAAAAATCATGTTGGTTGGGATGAGGAGTCAACCCACCACGTGATCCCGTTAAAAGTTTCCCCAAATGCTCAAAGGCAATACCCTATAAAGCAGGAAGCTAAAAAACAAGTCAGGGAAATTCTAGACCAACTAGAATACCAGGGGGTGATAGAAAATTGCACTTCACCTTTGTTTCCCGTAATGAAACCTGACAACACATATCGTCTAGTTTTAGATTACAGACATTTAAACACTTGCACAAAGACATTTGCAGTTCAAAATGCACACAGTGCCGCATTAATAAATAACATTGTGCGGAAAAAATATAAAACAACACTTTATATCGCAAATGGATTTTTCTGCCAAAATATAGTGCCTGAAAGCAGGTATCTGACCGCATTCAGTGCGTTAGGGTCCCAACTGCAATTTTGCCGACTAGCCCAAGGTTATAAAAACAGCCCGGTGGTATTTTCAGCAAGGGTAACAGAGTTACTCCAAAATTTGGATGAAGAAGCATTGTCCTATGTGGATGATATTTATCTGACGGACGATGACTTAAAGAGGCACTTGACCAGGGTGAGCACCATTATTATGGGATTTGCCTCTGAGGGCTACAAATTTAATTTCAAAAAATCAAAAATTGCCCGCCTCAGTGTCCTATTTTTAGGATACGAGCTGTCAAGTGAAGGAAAAGCTTAGCAGCTAACTTTTTAGAAAAGTGTGCGCTGCTCCAACCTCCAAAATCATTGAAGAATTTACAATCAATTCTGGGATTCCTGAATTTTGGTTGAACATACATTTTGGATTATGCAGAAAAGTAAAACCTTTCTACGACTTAATAAAGCCTGATTTTTCAGTTAGACAATGGACACAGGAACACACAAATATCCTGCGTTCCCTACAGGAAGACATGATAGCTTCTAAACATTTACAGACATGCGTAAACGCACAGAACTTAGTGATCCGAGTCATAGCGGGTCAATGCGGGTACACTTATTTAACTTTTAATGAAGGTGAAACAGTACCAATCGCATACAAATCACACCTGTACACAAACGCAGAGATGCGTTTCACTTCAACAGAAAAATCCTGACAGCAGTGCAGACCGCTGTAGCAAGAGAAAGAGCTCTGGCTCAGGGAAAACGCATAATTGTCGTGGACCCCAGTACCAGCTTTAGAAGCTGTTACAAAAGCTAGCATTCCAAATGCTAAAGCCTTACATCCAAGATGGATAGAATGGGCTAATTCTCTTACTGCAACAGATGTTGAATACAGATTTGATCCAAGTTTAAAAACTCAAGCATTCCTGCAATATGAACAAGAATACCCTCTACCAAATGAAATTTTGCCTCTAGATCAGTATGAATACATTATTTACACTGACGGGTCTGCTCAACCAGCCACAGGAAGTAAGCAAGCTTACAGCGCGGCGTGTGCGATTGTTAAAGGTCGCATGCACGATGGAAAGTTCCATCCGAGTTGCACTAAAACGCAATCTCTAGGAGACTGCACGGCACAGTTGGCAGAACTCAAAGCACTTATACTGGCACTTATAAATAAGGATCACGAATTCCCCACACTTATTGTGTGTGATTCCTTTTACTGTGTACAGTCGTACAATGAATATCTACATAATTGGGAACAAAACGGGTTCAAAGATGCAAAAAGTGGCACAATTTAGCATAAAATGCTATGGGAACAGGTAGTGGAGTTGAGAAACGAACTACCAAGGGCTCATGTGATACATACACTGAGTCGTCAGCGTGATGGCGTTCACGTTGAAGGGAATTCATTGGCTGATGAAGCCGCAAAGGGGGCTGTTCGCACAGCCGCCGTAGCTGCAGTTACTCGTTCAAAGACGAGGGTAGACGGAGAGATAATGGTAGCTGTCAATGCTTCACGCAAAGGCAGCACAGCAGTACCTAAAAAATGTCCACTCAAATACTCCTACAAGTTAAATGCACAAAAAATTCCATATGCTCAGATTCCTGGAGTGGGGGATAGAGTAATACCAAATATGGATCGTAGGCTAGGCTTGATTTTAGCAGCACACAAGGGTTTGGGTTCTGCACATACAGGCGTTACAGCGACTATTTCTTTATTGAAACAGCACTACTGGTGGCCAGGGTTAACAAAGCAGACTAAAGACTATGTCTTGAAATGCGACATCTGTCAGCAGATAAAAGGCTCCACCGTAACACGCCCAGCGCAGACACCATTACTGAAATCAGACAAACCTCTTGCATGTGTGTATTTGGACCACTGCGGACCCTTACAATCTGATGGGTCCAAGAAATATATAATGGTTGCAGTGGATTCCTGCTCTAGATTCCTATGGGTTTGGCCTCAGCGCTCGGCTGACGCTCGGACTGTTATAAAAGATTTGCGAGTCTTTATCGGCACATACGCAGTTGGCACGTTACATTCTGACCGTGGTCCGGCGTTTAGCTCTTGGGCTTACAAAGAGGACATGGAAGGAATGGGCGTAGCATTGCGGTACTCCTCTCCATACCATCCCGAGGGAAATTCTGTTGTGGAGAGGAAAAACCGGGACTTAAAGCAATCTTTAACAGCTAGGGTATTAGGCAAGGGCGGTAGATGGGTCGATCACCTTTATGGGGTACAGCGCGCGCTCAATAATCAGCCAAGAAGCTCTCTAGGAGGTGTCACTCCTTACGAGGTCCTATTTGGGACGAGAATGTGGGTACCTGATCTTGATTGTGAAGGCACAGTGGCGGATGAAAAAACATTTGATATCCATGATCGTTTGGCTGTTTTACAGGACCTAAATGATTCCAGGACACAACAAAGTAACATGCTCCAGAAACAGGCCGCCACTGAGGAAGTCAAGGCAGTAACGGCAAGACCTATATGGATCTCAAAAATCGGGGATCTGGTCAGAGAGAAGATTGCTGACAAGAAAGAATTTGGGCCATCCTACAGAAAGCCTGTACCGGTCCTTGCAATCCACGGCACAAGAACTGTACTTCTGCCGCCTCTTGCCAGAAAAAAGGAGAAAAGATTTGTCTCAATTGACCACACTATGTGGCCGATACTAAACAGTAGGCCGTGTGGACTCCACAGTAGCAGACGCCCTCCTCTCGCTACAATCCAAGAAGTTCAAACAGAAAGACTCATCACGTTTGAGGAGCCACCTGTACGGAATGAAGGACTAAGCAACAATGGGATGGAACTCGTTCCACTTCAACAAGAAATTAATCTTCAAAATGAAAATCAACTTAACAAACAAGTTGCAATCAGACCTAATGCAGACATCTACGTCAATATGCCTCGTCAAGAGCAAAATCCGATTTCAACAAATCCCGATGCAATTCCAACAATTGATCGAACTGCTACTGGCTATTTCATGAACTTTGATACGTTTTCAATGGATCCAAGCGAACCGGAAACTACGCCAGCCGAAAAATCACTTCAACAGAAACTCAATGACTTTTTGCACTTTTTTAGAAAGACTTACCTGGTGTCACCTTGGATAGAACTATGGTATATCACTGGGATTTTATTTTTCATTTTCTGGCTAGGTTTAATAATAACTTTTAGTATGCTTATTAATGGACGATACCTCCAGCCAAGCTCTACAGCCCAAAGAGTCAATTTGATTTTAAAACCACACCAGTCTTCACATCGTGAACCAAGACACTTGTCTACAGTGAACATTACTGCAGTTCCTATACCGGACGGTACAGAATGGGACAAGATTGATTATGATGTATTCGGTCTGACTGAACTTTTAAAGCTAAAACATGTATTTAAAATTTCTTTAAGTGATATCATTACCTCCAGTACATTTTCTGATGATTGGGACACTGAAACTGTAAATGCTATGATGTCTGATTTAGAAAAAACTGCAGCATTTCCGAATAATGAAATGTTAGAAGGTACTTCAGACTATGATACATTGTACTGTTACCAGCAATATGGTCATCATTTCTTGCACAAATCTATAACACCTAGAAATGTATTTGAGTACCACCAGTGGGAACACTGCCCAACACCTGCAAAAGGTAGTTCACAAGCATTTGCACAGAAATTCACATACTTCTCAGGGTTTAACACATCCGACCCAAAGTCACTTTATTATAAAGTGGCGAAAAATTCAGCTCAGAAAATTATGTTAACAAACACCAAACATATTTACTCTGCATCCTTTCTGAACCAGTTGTCCAAACAGGGTTTCGATCTATGGAAAGACACAATAGATTCCAAATCAATCTGGGGTTCGAGGGACTGGCAAGTCCAGGGAATAGAAGCACTTTTTAGAGCATGCATCATTCCGCAGCAGATTTTATTTCTGAATGAAACTGTGCAACAAACAACCTGTCTTGGTTTAGCCAAAGGCAAGGAAGTGAACACACCGGGGTTTCCAACACCATCTCAGATGGGTGGGGGGCAGAATTCAATTACACAAGGGGTAGGATTAGATGACATTTTCCAGTACAACAGATCAGATCCTGATTGGACAGAATGGCTGGTTTGGCCCATCAACACAAACAAATGTCAACAGAGATTTATGAATACAACCAAAGGGTTTAGTATCCATACGCCAGATCCACGCTATGTACAAAGACAACACCCAGAGGTAGTGACATCCTATAGTGTTGGGAAGTTGTGCCTTGATTGGCTAGAGACCTCAACACTGACAGAAGTAAAGCACCACTTGACCTTACTGACACCAGACATGGATCTTAGAAATTTTCTATTAGGGCCGAGGAAACAACGTCAGAAACGTTTCATATATGCATGCCTTTATGCCTACTATAATGAAAACTGGAAAATATCCCAACAAGAAGCCGCAGAAAGAATACGAGAAATAGACCGTATTAACTTAGAAAAAGCATTAGCTGTGGTGGATAATGGGTTAACTACTTTGACATCCAGGATTTACTCCTTAGGCAACATTGTGTCCTCGGCAATCGACATATTAGAACAAGATCTGGCCTTGTTACAACACAGGCAATCTCAGCTACGTTCTATTATGATGTTAAGCTGGACGCTGCAATCTTTGCGTGCAGGCTATGTGCCATGGCGTTTTATAAACACCACGTCTCTGTTCTCAGAATACAATCTAACTGATAAACAGACAGAAATGGCACAAAGGGGAGCCAAATATACAATGCTGCGTATTGAGAAACTGGAAAGGTTACCATTCATTGTAGCCAAATCACCATCAACAGAATGGCTAATTCATGGCCAAATCACTCTGCCGGTCACTACGTTTCAGTTTCAATATTGCCTTGAGCAACGGCAGGCAGGCAAATATGTGAAAATGGGTAAGGGATACATCAAGGAAACTTGGGAGTTACCATATAGATACCGATGCCGGAATGGGGATCGAGAAGTGTATCTGAGTGGTACAAACTGCAAGAACGCTTTGAGCGGTTCTCTCATGTGTCAGGATATTTCTCTACATGGAGCCTGCAGTGGTTCAGTGGCGAACTTATCTTGTCACATGTAAGGGACCCCAGCGGCCATGATCACGCCGGTTTTCCAGCTGCTCTCAAATGGGAGTTACTTAATGTTAAATGATCAAGGTTGTTGTGGGATGCTTCCGGGCGTCGAATATCTAGTAACTGTTAACTCCAGGGTTACTTGCTGCATGCAAGTATTGTTTCCGCCACTGAACACAGTCACGGAGGCACCGTTATGGCCTTCGCTGAATGTTTCTTTTATACAGTTTGATACTCTGAGCAGATTGAAAGCCATGCTTTTACAGCAACCTGTGCCCTTAACCTTCATTCGAGAAACCTATGAACTTCAAGTTGCAAGGACCTCGACCGAGATATAGGCACTCATACGTACAAACTGCCCCATTCATTTCGCAGAAATGGTGGGACGTATCGTTAATATGTCTGATACGAGCGGAATTGTACACCTATTTAAGACCATAGGGTCCGGACTGTTAAACACCTTTCAGACAATCCTCGGAGTAATCCCAAATTTTATACACTCCGTATTGGGAAGCGTATTTGGAGGATTCCCGCTCATCCTGCTCCTAATCGCAGGAATCCTGATTGTAATATTGCTGCTACGCAATGGACGACCCACTTCCCGAGGGAATGGTGAACACGCTGCTGGAGCAGAAATACTGTGAACGCAATGTACAACTTCTGGGCATTTCTTGCCTACGAGAACTCAATGCCTCCTGGTTTCTATCATTTAGACCAGTTTGGGTAGACTGCATCTTACCTGTTCTTCGATGCCTGTTCTGCAAGGAAGAATGCACGTTGGATCTCTGTCTAACGTTTCCATCAGATGCGCCTCCGGACACGGATGCAATGCTGGACCCCATAAAGGCCTACGCTCTGCGTTGTCCTCAACGGCTTCCAATTCTGATGAATGCATTCCTGGAGAATCCACAGGTGCTGTTCGCTCCTGCTGGGTTAGGTGACTCCTCCACAGGCACCCAGGTTACAACTGCCTCACAAGCTGCTGCAGCACCGACTGATGGCAGCACTACATTCCATCTATGTGCGATTGACGTTCTCTGTGAGGCGTTGGATTTGTCATATACAGCTGCTGACACCGATAATGTTGAGCTTCCCAGCCAGGACGCGTAATCTTGAATTGGCTCATCGTGTCCTGGGAAAGAATTCGGCTTCTTTACTTGTTTCACAACAAACGAACTAAATTTGGAACATTTTCTTACATTGACACTTTCACTTAAGAAAAGCATGGCCTTCTCCTGCTTATGGTAATGCAACTTTATAGAGAGACAATATTGACTTTTTTCAAGTGGCTACTAGAAAAGCTGAATTTGAACCTTTTTTAAGCATCTAAATTTTTAACGCTTTTTTAGGACCATGTTTTTACTTGCTTTAAAAAAAATGTTTTAAATTGTCCAGATTTTAAGTATGGTCATTTTTATCCATTTCGGAAGAGGAGTGGGTGTTATATCCCGCATAGAGGCCCTAATGTAGACCCGTTCGTACATGCCCTAAAATGGACGTATTCATATTTACCCTAATATGGTCATATTCGTACTTGCCCAATTATGGTCATCGCCGCATATGCCCAATTATGGTCACAACTGTATATGTCCTATTATAGTATGATTCCTTATATAGGCCTGATCTTTCACCTACATTGGTCCCAGCTAGTACACAATGAGCTCTGATGGCTGAACGTTATCTATCCTGTGGTTTTGAATGCAGCAGGGTTCTTCCAAACACAGGCCCACACTGTACTCATTAATTATGTATGGCTTTCTAAGAATACACCACGTTCATAATATGTATGTACAAAGTTCACCCCTGACATCTTCCTCATGTCCAATACGAACCATACTGAGGACCGAGACTCTTTAGGGTATAAATATACCACATCTTGCCCCGGTAAGATAGAGGGAACCGAGACTTCCATGCTGACACACTGACCAGAGACGCTGAGGCTCCTGCATGCAGTCGCTCAAGCTGACAGTGGTCTGATGCAACCCGGACGGGGTGTCCAACTCGAGACCAGGACGGGGTCCCACACTCTCTCTATTTCAGGTATGGGGGTTCGACTAAATCCTAGAAGGATTCTTGGCTTTTAGCTTTTAGACCTACACACATATGCTAGGTACACTCAGGTACATCTAGTTAGGCATCGTAGGAGTACACGCACTTGCATAATGCTTTTATATTCATGTATGTATCCATGATTATTGCAATATGGTAGAACTGTTCTATCCCTTTGCTTTTATCGTACTGCTGATAATATATCTCTGCTATTGTCTGCTGGTTACTGCAGCACATATATTTTACACTAGAATAACAAGTGTTCAATAAATACTTATTGAAACGCCCGACTGTTTATTCTGTGTAACTCTCTGAGACAAACCGAATAAGTGAGCACGAGTGACTGAGCGAAAGGTAGTATATTGTTTCCACGATTCTGAGGGAATCAGGGTTGTCATGATCTAAGGTTGCCAGAAACTAATCTCTCCCCGATAAGAGGAGACACTAGTGGCACTGCGAGCTAGCTAATGCAAACCAGGCTAACATATACGGTGGGGGTGCACAGAATCAGTCTGCCACCAGGCCCGCAGTATATGTTATCCAAACGCGCAGGTCCTGCAGGGGTACTATAGGAGCTACACGACATGACTACCAATTAAAGAAGCATTTGTAATGTAATTGGTCTCGCATTTGCAAGAGTTAGAGCTATTGGCATTGTAAATCTAAAAGTTTTTTACTAAGGATTTTTTGGAGTGGAGTGGATGTACTTTGTGTGTAGTGGAATTATGTGGATAGAAAGTATGTGGTATTTAGTGTATAGGAATTATGTAGAGTGTGATTATGTGTTATGGAGAGTAATTATGTGGTATGGTAGTCTGTCTTGTGGAGTGGTAACCTCAGGTTTAGTTTTCCTCGTTTCCATAGAAGCTAAATTATGAACTCAAAGAGACAAAAAAAAGAAGGAATCACTGAGGAGCACTTCTGGACCTATTCAGAGGTATGAGCAGGGCACTGGAATTATGCAACTGTTTGGCTGCACCGACTTTCGTACAATTATACATTTTCCGCATTAGCCACATAGTCCATCATCTGCTGCCTAATCTGCACTTTTGAACAAAAAAACCCTTGTTTCTAGCTCAAATGGCTCAAACATTACACATTACCAAAAATGCAGTAACAAGTGTTACAGCGTGGTGGAAGGCCCTTTGCAAACCTAGAATGGTCACCTGTTACTTAATGCTAAATGTGGGTGTTAAATTGGTACTAATGGTGTGCAAACCACTCTTGCTTCTCTCTGCGCCTCTCTTGCCACTTTCTGCATTTCTGTTGCTTCTTTCTGCAACTTTCTTTTTTTCTGCACTTCTTTTGCCTATTTTTGCTCATCTCTTCACTTTCTGTACCTCTCTTGCCTCTTTCTGCACCTCTGTTGCCTCTTTCTGCACCTCACTTGCTTCTGCCTGTACCCCTCTTGCCTCTTTCTGCACCCCTGTTCCCTCTTTCTGCACCTCTCCTGCTTGTTTCTGCACCTCTCTTGCCTCTTTCTACACTTCTCTTGCCTCTTTCTGCACCTCTGTTGTTTCTTTCTGCACTTCTCTTGCCTCTTTCTGCACCCCTCTTGCCTCTTTCTGCACCTCTGTTGCTTCCTTCTGCACTTCTCTTCCTTCTTTCTGCACCTCTGTTGCTTCTTTCTGCACCCCTCTTGCCTCTTTCTGCAGCCCTCTTCCCTCTTTCTGCACCTCTCTTGCCTCAGTCTGCCCACCTGTTCCCTGTTTCTGCACCCTTTTTGCCTGTTTCTGCAACTCTCTTGCCTCTTTCTGCAGTTCTCCTGCCGCCTTCTGCACCTCACTTGCCTCTTTCTGCAACTCTCTTGCCTCTTTCTGCAGTTCTCTTGCCTCTTTCTGCACCTCTCTTGCCTCTTTCAACACTTCTGTTGCCTGTTTCTGCACCTCTCTTGCCTCTTTCTGCACCTCTCTTGCCTCTTTCTGCACCTCACTTGCTGCTTTCTGCATCTCTTTTGCCTGCTTATGCACCCCTCTTTCCTCTTTGTGCAACTCTCTTGCCTCTTTCTACACCTCTCTTCCCTCTTTCTGCACCACTCTTTCCTCTTTCTGTACCTCTGTTGCTTCTTTCTGAACCTCTCTTGTCTCTTTCTGCACCCTTTGTGCCTCTTCCAGCACCCTCTGTTGCTTCTTTCTGCAGTTCTCTTCCTTCTTTTTGCACCCCTCCTGCCTCTTTCTGTACCCCTCTTGCCTCTTTGTGCACCTCTACTAACACTTTCTGCACCCCTCTTGCCTCTTTTTGCATCTCTGTTGGTTCTTTTTGCACCTCTTTTGCTTCGTTCTGCACTTCACTTGCATCTTTCTGTGCCCCTCTTGCCTCTTTCTGCACCTCTGTTGGTTCTTTCTGCACTACTCTTGCTTCTTTCTGCACCTCTGTTCCACATTTCTGCATCCCTCTTGCCTTTTTATGCACCCCTCTTCTCTCTTTCTGCACGTCTCTTGCATCAGTCTGCCCACCTGTTCCCTCTTTCTGCACCCCTTTTGCCTGTTTCTGCAAATCTCTTTCCTCTTTATTTAGTTCTCTTGCCTCCTTCTGCATCTCACTTGCCTCTTTTTGCACCTCTGTTGGTTCTTTTGCACTGTTCTTGCTTCTTTCTGCACCTCTCTTGTAAATTACTGCACCCCTCTTGCCTCTTTCTGCACCCCTTTTACCTGTTTCTGCACCTCTCTTGCCTCTGTCTGCACCCCTGTTCCCTCTTTCTGTATCTCTTTTGCCTGTTTCTTCAACTCTCTTGCCTCTTTCTGCAGTTCTCTTGCCTCCTTCTTCACCTCTGTTGCTTCTTTCTGCACTTCTCTTGCCTCTTTCTGCACCCCTGTTGCTTCATTCTGCACTTCCCATGCTTCTTTCTGCACCTGTCTTGCTTCTTTCTGCACCCCTGTTGTCTCTTTCTGCACTCATCTTCCCTCCTTCTGCATCTCCTTTGCCTCTTTCTGCATCTCATTTTCCTCTTTCTGCACTTCTCTTGCCCGTTTATGCACCTCTCTTGCCTCTTTCTGCACCTCTCTTGACTCTTACTGCACCACTCTTGCCTCTTTCTGCACCTCACTTGCTTCTTTCTGCACCCCTGTTGCCTCTTTCAGCACCCCTCTTCCCTCTTTGTGCAACTCTCTTGCCTCTTTCTACACCTCTCTTCCCTTTTTCTGCACCACTCTTGCCTCTTTCTGTACCTTTGTTGCTTCTTTCTTCACTTCTCTTGCCTCTTTCTGCACCCTCCATGCCTCTTTTAGAACCTCTGTTGCTTCTTTCTGCACTTCTCTTCCTTCTTTCTGCACCCCTCATGCCTCTTTCTGCACCCTCCTTCCCTTTTCCTGCACGTCTCTTAGTTCTTTTTGCACTGCTTGTGCCTCTTTCTGCACCCCTCTTGCCTCCTTCTGTTTCTCTGTTGTTTCTTACTGCACTGCTCTTGCTTCTTTCTGTACCTCTCTTGCAAATTTCTGCACCTCTCTTGCCTCTTTCTGCACCTTACTTGCTTCTTTCTGCACTTCTCTTGCCTCTTTCTGCACCCTTCATGCCTATTTTAGCACCTCTTTTGCTTCTTTCTGCACTTCTCTTGCTTCTTTCTCCAACCCTCTTGCCTCTTTCAGCACCTCTGTTGGTTCTTTCTGCACTGCTCTTGCTTCTTTCTGCACCTCTGTTGTTTCTGTCTGCACTTCTCTTGCTTCTTTCTACACCTCTCTTGCTTCTTTCTGCACCCCACTTGCCTCTTTCTGGACCCTTCTTCCCTCTTTGTGCACCTCTCTTGCCTCTTTCTGCACTTCTCTTGCCTCTTTCTGTACCCCTCTAGCCTCTTTCCGCATCTCTTTTGCTTGTTTCTGCTCTTCTTTTGCCTCTTTCAGTGCCCCTTTTACCTCCTTCTGCACCTCTGTTGTTTTTTACTGCACTGCTCTTGCTTCTTTCTGCACCTCTCTTGCAAATTTCTGCACCCCTCTTGCCTCCTTCGGCACCCCTCGTCTCTCTTTCTTCACCCCTGTTCCCTCTTTCAGCACCTCTTCTGCCTGTTTCTGCACCTCTGTTGCCTCTTTCTGAACTTCTCTTGTCTCTTTCTGTACCTCTGTTGGTTCTTTCGGCACTTCTCTTCCTTTCTGCACTTTTTGCAGCTCTTTCAGCACCTCTGTTGCTTCTTTCTGTACCTCTTTTCCGTCTTTCTGCACCCCTCTTCCCTCTTTCTGCACCTCTCTTGTTTCTTTCTGTATCCCTCTTGCCTCCTTCTCTACCCCACTTCCCCCTTACTACATCTCTGTTGCTTCTTTATGCACTTCTCTTTTTTCTGCACCTCTCCTGCATCTTTCTGCACCTCTGTTGCGTCTTTCTGTACCTCAGTTTGTTCTTTCTGCACTTCTCTTGCTCTTTCTTCACCCTTCATGCCTCTTTCAGCACCTCTGTTGCTTCTTTCTGCACTGCTCTTGCTTCTTTCTGCACCTCACTTACCTCTTTCTGCACTTCTCTTGCTTCTTTGTACACCTCTGTTGCTTCTTTCAGCAATTCTCTTGCCTCTTTCTGCACTTCTCTTGCTTGTTTCTGCTCTTCTCCTCCGTCTTTCTGCACCTCACTTGCTTCTTTCTGCACCCATCTTGCCTCTTTCTGCACCCCTGTTCCCTCTTTCTGCACCTTTCCTGCCTGTTTCTGCAACTCGCTTGCCTCTTTATGTACCTCTCTTGCCTCTTTGTGCACCTCTTCTACCTTTTTCTGTACCGCTCTTGCTTCTTTTTGCACCCCTGTTGGTTCTTTCTGCACTTCTCTTCCTTCTTTATGCACCCCTCCTGCCTCTTTCTGTACCTGTCTAGCCTCTTTGTGCACCTCTCTACCTCTTTCTCCATTCCTCTTGCCTCTTTTAGCACCTCTGTTGCTTCTTTCTGCACTTCTCTTCCGTCTTTCTGTACCCCTCTTCTGTCTTTCTGCACCTCACTTGCTTCTTTCCGCACCCCTCTTGCCTCTTTCTGCACCCCTCTCCCCTCTTTCTGCACCTCTCTTGCCTCTTTCTGCACCCCTGTTCCCTCTTTCTGCACCTTTCCTGCCTGTTTCTGCAACTCTCTTGCCTCTTTCTGTACCTCTCTTGCCTCTTTGTGCACCTCTTCTACATTTTTCTGTACCGCTCTTGCTTCTTTTTGCACCCCTGTTGGTTCTTTCTGCACTTCTCTTCCTTCTTTCTGCACCCCTCCTGCCTCTTTCTGTACCTGTCTTGCCTCTTTGTGCACCTCTCCTACCTCTTTCTCCACTCCTCTTGCCTCTTTCAGCACCTCTGTTGCTTCTTTCTGCACTTCTCTTCCGTCTTTCTGTACCCCTCTTCTGTCTTTCTGCACCTCACTTGCTTCTTTTCGCACCCCTCTTGCCTCTTTCTGCACCCCTCTCCCCTCTTTCTGCACCTCTCTTGCCTCTTTCTGTACCCTTGTTACCTCTTTCTGCACCTTTCCTGCCTGTTCCTGCACCTCTCTTGCCTCTTTCTGTACCTCTGTTGCTTTTTTCTGCACTTCTCTTGCTCTTTCTGCACTCTTCACGCCTCTTTCAGCACCTCTGTTGCTTCTTTCTGCACTTCTCTTCCTTCTTTCTGCACCCGTGCCTCTTTCTGTACCTCTCTTGCCTCTTTGTGTACCTCTCCTACCTTTTTCTGCACCCCTCTTGTTTCTTTTTGCACCTCTGTTGGTTCTTTCTGCACTGCTCTTGCTTCTTTCTGCACCTCACTTGCCTTTTTCTATGTCTCGCCTAGCGTTGCAGCGCATGCGCTGTTTGCTTTGCGAGGCATGCAGTATTTAGTATAGTGGGGAAGCTTCGTGGAAGCTCTGCCCACTCTCGGCCATCTTTTTGGTTGGCTTGTGTCTTAAATGCTGCCTTCCAATTGGTTGTAGGCTTGTTAGTCCCTCCTCCTGACGGCCATGTCGTCATTTGTGTCCTTCCATGGCTATTGGCCCCTTTACAGCACAGACTAATTTCTTCTGCCCCCCTCCCGCAGTCCGATGCCTTCTCACCCGTCCCTCCCCCCTCCCGCAGTCAGTGACTTCTTGCCCCCCCACCCCCCTCCCGCGCACTCCCAGTCGTGCTCATGGCTTCTCACGCCCGCCCGCACTCCCGTTTCCAATGCAATAGGTCTTGCGTAAATGCGAGTCCTATTGCATTGCAAATGCTTGTTATTGTTATGCTATTTATGCATTGTTTATGTGTCTCATTTCGCACAACCCGCCCACCTCTACACTCTCACACACTTAAAACACCCCAATTGCTGCTGCCTTTAAGAAGAGCGGTCTATTCGGAGATTGCACCAGACACAACCTGTACTTCTCTTTTCTCGTAAAGCCTCCGTTGGAACCCTTTCATTGGTTTCTAAAGTCAGGCCCTTTTTCTGCCCTCCAATGAGCCGGCTCCATGTGCTAGAGCAAGGAGTGAGAGTTGAAAGGTTACATCCAACATGGTGGCAGACAGACTGTGGCATTGATCAGTTGGCGCTTCCTTCGGTGACCTGGGAGCCCGTGTGAGGAGTGTGAGCAGTCTTGGGCAATGCTGCCCTAAAGGATACTTACGCTCTTGCCATGGCGGCGCTGGTGGCTCTCCTCGCACTAGGCTGGCAGCTGCTGCACGCGCTGCTGCTGGCTTGGCGCACGCTCTGCAGCCGGGGCTGGGCGCGAGGACTCGTGCGGGTGGCGACTGCGCTGCTTGTGCCGGTTGCGCTGGGTTTTCGGCCCCTTCATGGGGTTGGCGGCAGGGCTCTGCCTGGCAGGAGACGGGGGTACAAGGCGCTATGATTCGATAATGGACACAAGCTGCCAGAGAAGCTGCCGCTTCACGTGGGGCTTTTGGTAGCGGAAGAGGAGCAGAGTTTCCCGGACATGGCAAGCTTGGTGCTGTGGTGTGTGGCCGTGGCCATCTCCTACGTGAGCATCTATGACAGCCAAGGTAAGAGACCGTAGCCTAGCCGTGACACTCCACGCTATTAACGGAGTGCAATTTTGTGAGGAATTTTAATTGGGCCATCATTTAAATTATCAGATTGACAGTTAGGCATATCTATGACTGCCCGCAGGAGTACACCTTCTTAAACCACCCTTTACATCGTCACATTACGTCTAAACCGTTGTTGTGTTGTCCTCCCAGGTGTACTAGTCTTTTATGTTTATGTATAAAGCTTGTTCTGACCCTGGTCTAGTTTTATTTCATAGCATGTGGTGCGCTGTAGCCTTTGGCAACGCCTATATCGCACTACAACGCGCGTATTTGTGTATGGCAGGGTTGTTCGCTTTGAGCAGATCTGGGAAGTGTTCCCCTGTCATGTATGTGATGTATGAAAGACGCACATGCCTAAATTGTTAGCCTGACAGCTACGAATAGCTCTGGTGGTCTCTTTATTGTGTTGGGAGTTTACTAAGCCTATGAAGTCTGGTGGGGGGTTGTGGTTGGAGTCTCGTGTCCTGTAGCTTACTTGACTTCAGTTGCAGAGTGGCTGAGGTAACTTTGTGTTGACGAGACGTGTGGTTATCATATGCCATCTGTATTTCAGGTCATTGTAAGGTTATGTTGGTTATAGCTCCCCAGTTTGGATTGAATGTCTGTGTCTGTCCTCTTGGTAAGGGTGGTGGTCTGTACTATCCCACAGCTCTCAACCGTGCTTACATTGGTAGATTAATCATTCTGAGTTCTGTCCCAGAATCCTATCCCAGAGTCTGTGCTTGATATAATTTGCTTGGCAGTTTGGGCTGGACTGTTCTTAGTGGTCCTGGCATGGGTTTAATAATTTAAAGAGGGGGAAAAACTTTCTTAGGAGTGATGAGAACAATCCGTCTGTAATGGTGTTAGCCTGAAATGATGGTAATGGTGAGTGTTAACATTGCAGTAATGTGCGATAATGTGTTGCATCGGTAAATACTTATAAGGTCCCAAAGGCGAGACCGATTGCATTGCAAATGCTTGTCTGTACTTCTATTGCTTCTTTGTACACCTCTGTTGCTTCTTTCAACAATTCTCTTGACTCTTTCTGCACTTCTCTTCCTTCTTTCTGCACCCCTCCTGCCTCTTTCTGTACCGCTCTTGCCTCTTTGTGCAACTCTCCTACCTCTTTCTGCACCTCTCTTGCCTCTTTTTGCACTGCTCTTGCTTCTTTCTGTACCTCACTTGCCTCTTACTGCACTTCTCTTGGTTCTTTCTACACCTCTGTTGCTTCTTTCAGGAATTCTCTTTCCTCTTTCTGCACCTCACTTGCTTGTTTCTGCACCTCTGTTGCCTCTTTGTACACCTTACTTGCTTCTTTCTGGACACCTCTTGCCTCTTTCTGCACCCCTCTTTTCTCTTTCTGCACCTCTCTTGTCTCTTTCTGCACCCATGTTCCTTCTTTCTGCACCTTTCCTGCCTGTTTCTGCACCTCTTTTGCCTCTTTCTGTACCTCTGTTGGTTCTTTATGCACTTCTCTTGCTCGTTCTGCACCCTTCGTGCCTCTTTCAGCACTTCTGTTGCTTCTTTCCGCACTTCTCTTCCTCTTTGTGTACCTCTTTTACCTTTTTCTGTACCGCTCTTGCTTCTTTTTGCACCTCTGTTGGTTCTTTCTGCACTGCTCTTGCTTCTTTCTGCCCCTCACTTGCCTCTTTCTGCACGTCTCTTGCTTCTTTCTACACCTCAGTTGCTTCTCTCAGCAATTCTTTTGCCTCTTTCTGCACTTCTCTTCCTTCTTTCTGCACCCCTCCTGCCTCTTTCTGTACCGCTCTTGCCTCTTTGTGCAACTCTCCTACCTCTTTCTGCACCTCTCTTGCCTCTTTTTGCACCTCTGTTGGTTCTTTTTGCACTGCTCTTGCTTCTTTCTGTACCTCACTTGCCTCTTACTGCACTTCTCTTGGTTCTTTCTACACCTCTGTTGCTTCTTTCAGGAATTCTCTTTCCTCTTTCTGCACCTCACTTGCTTGTTTCTGCACCCTCCTGCCTCTTTATGTACCTCTGTTGCCTCTTTGTACACCTTACTTGCTTCTTTCTGGACACCTCTTGCCTCTTTCTGCACCCCTCTTTTCTCTTTCTGCACCTCTCTTGCCTCTTTCTGCACCCATGTTCCTTCTTTCTGCACCTTTCCTGCCTGTTTCTGCACCTCTTTTGCCTCTTTCTGTACCTCTGTTGGTTCTTTATGCACTTCTCTTGCTCGTTCTGCACCCTTCGTGCCTCTTTCAGCACTTCTGTTGCTTCTTTCCGCACTTCTCTTCCTCTTTGTGTACCTCTTTTACCTTTTTCTGCCCCTCACTTGCCTCTTTCTGCACGTCTCTTGCTTCTTTCTACACCTCAGTTGCTTCTCTCAGCAATTCTTTTGCCTCTTTCTGCACTTCTCTTCCTTTTTTCTGCACCCCTCTTGCCTCTTTCTGTACCTCTCTTGCCTCTTTGTGCACCTCTCCTACCTCTTTCTGCACTCCTCTAGCCTCTTTCAGCACCTCTGTTGCTTCTTTCAGCACTTCTCTTCCTTCTTTCTATACCCCTCTTCTGTCTTTCTGCACCTCACTTGCTTCTTTCTGCACCCCACTTGCCTGTTTCTGCACCCCTCTTTTCTCTTTCTGTACCTCTCTTGCCTCTTTCTGCACCCCTGTTCACTCTTTCTGCACCTTTCCTGCCTGTTTCTGCACCTCTTTTGCCTCATTCTGAACCTCTGATGGTTCTTTCTGTACTTCTCTTGCTCTTTCTGCACCCTTTGCGCCTCTTTCTGCACCTCTGTTGCTTCTTTCTGTACTTCTCTTCCTTCTTTCTGTACCCCTCCTGCCTCTTTCTGCACCTCTCTTGCCTCTTTCTGCACTTCACTTGCTTCTTTCTGCACCTCTCTTGCCTGTTTTGGCACCTCTGTTGCTTCTGTCTGCACTTCTCTTGCCTCTTTCTGCACCTCTGACTTAGAGGTAGTTTTAATCCCCCTGCCCTATTATGTACTAGGGCCTTACAGGGGAGGGCATGCCAATCAAACGGGTACCCCAACCCATAGTGTACCCTAGTATATGTAGGTGTTTTCACTGTATTCTAAGTGTCTTTCAGCATAGCACTGGCTCCGGGCCTGGTTAGTCAGAGTCAGTTACCACCATTATCAGTCAGCAAAATGTTGGGGGCACAGGATGACTTTGCAACAAGGCTTCCTTCTGCCCCTCTGTTGGTTCTTTCTGCATATCTCTTGCTTCTTTCTGCACCTTTCTTCATCTTTCTGGACTTCTGTTGCCTCTTTCTGCATTTCTCTTGTTTCTTTCTGCGCTTTTCTTCGTCTTTCTGCACATGTCCTACCTCTGAAGGCATAGTTAGAAATTAGCATTTAAATAACCTTTGAAATTCACTGAAATAACCATAGGTTTTAAGGGCGTTATAGTTAGGAATTAGCATTTAAAAAACCTTTGAAATTCACTGACAAAAACATAGGTTTCAGGGACATTATAGTTGGAAATTATCATTTAAAAAACCTTAGAAATTCACTGAAAAAGCCACAGGTTTCAGAGACGTTATAGTTAGTTGGACATTTCACTCGTACAAAACCAGAGAAATTCGGCCGTTATAGTTAGTTGAGCTAACTATAACTCAAGCCCCCGCAATGCACTGCTGATGATGTCACATATTACTGCATTCATGACATGGCCAGTGACATCACTGATGACATCACTGATGACATCTCAAATGACATCACTGATGACATCATCCACGTGATAATCTGATGCACCTCCTCACACCCTAATATAAACTTTGACTACCAGCTCCCTACCAGCTTCCCAGGGCTATATTAAAAAATAATGCGTAGGGGTTTCTAGCCCCCTCATGCCACCCGGGGCTTAATTGATGTTGGAGGGGGCCGCTTGTGGAGCTGTAAATGGTCCTGGGGACTGCCACCTCCCAAGGCCGACTCCAGCAATGTCACGGGTGCCTACCCCCGGGACATTGCAGTTTTCTTCCGACAAGCCATAGCAAACACTGCTCCCCTTCATGGAAGTTTGAGCATTAAAAATGCTCTCGCTTCCATGAGGTGGAGCAGAATTGCTTTTGGACAGAGGGAGCTGCATGTTTGCAGCTCCCTCTGTTCAAAAGCAATGCTGGCTCCCACAGGAGGAGGAGTGGAGCTGGCAGGGACCGCTGGGACCTTGATGCTCCCCCCGCAGTACCCAGTGAGAGGCCATGCCACAGGGGATGGGGTTCTCGGGGCAATATCGGCCTGGGAAGGGGGGCCATGCAGAAGTAAAGTGGAATTCATTCCCCAACCAGAAGCGTGCCAGGAGGCACATTTGCAGAGTGGTGGAGAAACGGGGCGTAGCCCCTGACAACCTCTGAGCAATCCAGCTGTGTGGGTCTTACTGGAGATGCAGGAGTGATAGTTGATCCCCAAGGATCTAGTAGCGTGCCAGGAGGCATGTATGCAGAGTGGTGGAGAAAGGGGGCATGGCCACCGAACACCTCTTAGCAAACCCACTGTGAGACTTCCTGGAGTTAACAGGAGGGGTAGTTGGCCCCCAAGGATCCTCTGGAGCCAAGGGGAACTTCACCTCCCTACTAGTAGTCCGCCAGGAGGCGCATTTGCACAGTGGTGGAGAAAGGGGGCGTGGCCTCTGACAACCTCTCAGCAGTCCTGCTATGTGGGGCTTGCTAGAGGTAACACGAGGGGTAGTCAGCCCCCAAGGATGTCCTTGAGGGCCAACAACCCCTCCTGTTACCTCCAGTAAGTCTCACACAGTGTGATTGCTAAGAGGTCTTTGGAGGTCAAGTCCCCTTTCTCCACCACTCTGTGAACTCGGCTCGGCTCGTGGTGCACTACTGGTTGGGGGATGAAGTCCACTTTACTCCTGAAGGACCTTGGGGGCCCAAGAAGCCTTCCTGGTAGCTCCTGTAAGTCCTACACAGATAGATTCCTGAGAGCTGGTCAGAGGCCCAGCCCCTTTTCTCCATCACTCTGCAAACACGATTACTAGTTAAACAAGCATTTGCAATGCAATAGGTCTCACATTTGCAAGAGTTTGAGCTATTGGCATTGTAAATTACAATGCCTTTTATTTGTCTTTTGGAAACCTGAAAGCAGTGCATAAACACACACTGTGTACTTATACTATTACATTGCAAATGCTTGTTATAAACATGCAGTGATTGGAGTGTCGCTGATTCTGAGTCAGGAGCTCAGTAGGGTAATGTCCTGCACTGCAAGTAGCTGGGCTGCAGTTCCTTCTTTTTTCAAAGCCCTATTGCTCTGACACTGGAATATCTTCATCTGACTAATGGGCTTTGCCGCTTCCTTCGCTTGCACAAACCCCCTGGGTCTGGGATAATCACCACAGGAAAGGACATCTCTTATATTACAACACTGCCTTTTATGGGATTTTTACCAGGCTTCTCCCAGCTTGGTGCAGTAATCAGAAACACTTACACATGGATGGGACTGGCACACAGATACAGAAGTATGTCAGCTATTTTAGGCTCTCACCACTGAAACAGGGAACCTAAAGATAGGAAAATCCCTGCAAGTCTGCACTTGAACACTTAACAGACATCAGAGGGGAGTTATCTATCATATTATGGAAGGTGAAGGGCGTTTCCCAGCTCACCAAACATCTTCTCTGCGGTCCTATAATGAATATGTTTAGAGATACGTATAACTCCTAGGCAGCTTGCAATCTGATTCGCACCAAGAAAAGAAAACAATGACAAAACCAATAGTTTGCATTTTTTTACATATTAAAGGGTTTCTCAAGTGTCACAAGCATACGTAGGACAGGAACAATATGTCAGTGGCAATTCAAGGTTTCCTCTCACAAAGAAATAGTACTGCAAAGGAAACAGCACACTCACACACACGTGCACACACACATACACACACGTGAACACACATATACACACACATGCACACATACACACACAAACATGTGCACACATAGACACGTGCACACACTCATCTACCCACCACCCCATACAGAATCTACAGAACTTACATCAAAAAGGGCAAGAGGTCACACAAGCACAACACTTCTCTGAGGCTACATGCCCAACCGAAAAGATTTTCAGATTTGTCAATGAATTCTGTAACCCTACCAGCACCTAAATAAATGTAAACACTCCCTAGACTCCATGGTCACCTGGCAGGCAACGTCATCAAGAAAGCTGCAAACCTTGAATCGTACTTCCTATCAAATGCAATCATAGTCCTCTCGGAGTCTTCCTCACTACACCAGGTTCCCTTTAGATCTAAGTGCATACTGCACTCATTCAACCTTCTAACATAACAAGAAACCATCAACCAGCTTGATGCCAAAATATTGGTTGGTTCACCAGTGGATCCTTGCCTGACAAACTCTTTCACATCAATCCTGCTTGTGTTCTCTGCTGCCATACAGGTGAGAGAGAGGTCATCAAATCCTCCCCAGACGCTCAACTGGTAAATTTCCATGTGACCTGAAAGCAACATATAATAAACCTATCCTAGAGCAAGGGTTTAAGTGGGCCAGCGCTTGCTTCCCCAGTCTCTCTTTTGACTATGGCTCAGTATTATGAATGTCAGGAATTGGAAGCTAAGGGCAATGAGGATAAAAAGGCTAAGGATTTAAAAACGAAGGTTATGTTAGCTCAGGTTTATGGTCCACCCTATAGAGGTGGTGGCAGAGGCGGACGTGCAATGTATCGCCCTGGCACACTCTCTTTTCCCCGAGCTACTTTATCTTCTGATCAGTGCGCTTATTGTAAGGAGATTGGACATTGGGCTGTTGAATGTCCACATTTGCGTACTCAGCAGTATCAGCGTGGTCGAGGACAAATGAGAAGCCGTCCGGGGAATTCAGGACATAGGGGAGGTATGGATGATCGCACTAGGTTTGAGGCAGTCAAGCATACTCAGAATTCTTCTAATACTTTTGATAGACGAAACCAATATCAAATGTCTGATTATTCAACTGCTGATTTGAAGGATTCTGCTTATGCATAGGAATGCCTAGGATGGGGTAGGGAATCAGTTGAAGTCCCAGTAGATCAGAAGGGTCCCTATGTTAACGCACATGTTTTGGGTTCCACTGATCGGTTTTTTGTTGACACAGGAGCTACTCGTAGCGCCCTGTCCAAACAATTGGTTCCAAGGACTCCCCTGTCTGGCTTAACAATCACATCGATAGGATTCGATGGGACACCACTGTCACAACCACTTGCATTTCACGTTGATAAATTCTCTGCTGCATGTCCATTTTTGCTTTCCCCTAACACGCCGGACAATATTGTGGGTCTTGATATGCTCAAGCATTTCCGAGCTACGATACGTTGTTCCCCAGAAGGCGTGCGTGTCATTTTGAATGATAACTATCCCATGGTTGAGAAGTCTTATCTCATTAGAGAAGATATTGCTTTGGCATCACTCCCTAGTACTTTGTGGGCTACGTCAGATACTGATGTAGGGCAAATGGTTATCCCACCAGTTCATAT
This sequence comes from Calotriton arnoldi, assembly GCA_963921515.1. Taxonomy (NCBI): domain Eukaryota; kingdom Metazoa; phylum Chordata; class Amphibia; order Caudata; family Salamandridae; genus Calotriton; species Calotriton arnoldi. The sequence continues at coordinate 155,613 of CAWUFW010012575.1, read as the reverse complement.
TCAAGTGAAGGAGGGTGCTTCATTGCCTCGACTGCCTCAATATAACATTTCTCGAGAAGGTGAAGAGGCACTAATACGTATTGTTCAAGATTTGATTGAAGTAGGAGTAGTGGAAGAAGTCCCTTACAATATATGCAATAGTCCTATCCTTCCCATCTTGAAGAAAGACACTGATACTAAAATATACAGGTTTATCATTGATTTGCGAGAGGTTAATAAGATCGTAGTGCCCCAATACCCGGTAGTCTCTGACATCACAACACTCCTTACCATGGTTCCTCCTACTGCGACTACATTCTCTGTGATTGATTTGAAGAATGCTTTCTTTTCGATCCCTATTCATCCTGATAGCCGATATTTGTTCGGCTTCACCTTGAATAATCGATCCTTCAGATTTTGTAGAGCTCCACAGGGGTATACAGAGAGTCCTAGTATTTACAGCCAAGCGTTGAAAAGACAGCTTGATTCTTTTCCTGTGCCAACAGGGGTGGCTCTCATACAATATTTTGATGACATCTTGTTGGCAGCTGATACCTCTGAACAGTGTGAAGAAGAAGGAACACTGTCATTGCTTTCCTTTCTTGCATCACACCATCACAAGGTTTCTCGGAAGAAATTGCAATATTGTAGACAGCAGGTTACCTATTTAGGTCACCTCCTGTCTAAGGAGGGACGTGCACTCACACCAGATCATATTCAAGTTATCTTAGACACGCCTGTGCCCAGTACTCAGAAAGATGTTCGTGCATTCATTGGTCTTACTTCTTTTTGTAGGCAATGGATTCCTAGCTTCTCATATATTGTTAAACCCTTGTTGGCCCTCCTGACTAAAGACACTCCAATGCCCCTTCCATGGACTACTGAATGTCAGAATGCTTTCCAACAGTTGCGTCAAGCTCTATGTTCTGCACCAGTATTAGGTACTCCAGACTACACTAAGGCTTTCACACTCTATGTACACGAGAGGGATGGTTGTGCACTCTCAGTTTTAGTACAGACACACGGTGATAAGCAGCGTCCTTGTGCATATTTTTCAGCTGTCCTCGATCCAGTCGCTCATGCGTTGCCTGGGTGTTTTCATTCTGTTGCAGCGGCAGCTGTATCCATACGTCAGAGTGAAGGGATAGTCTTGTCACATAGATTGCTTGTGTTAGTACCCCATGCAGTTGACGCCCTTTTGAACCACACTAAAACGCAGCATTTAACTAGTGCTCGTTTGACAGGATATGAATTGACACTTTTGGCCCCTCATATCACTTTGAAAAGATGTTCAACTCTTAATCCAGCTCTCTGGTGCCGTATCCAGCTACTCAATCCCAGTCACAAGAGTCTCATGACTGTATATTCCTTACTGAGGAACAGACAAAGGGTCGTGTTGACCTACAAGATACGCCCTCTCAAATGTTGATGGAGAATTATGGGTTGTTGGGTCTTGTTTGCGATTACCAGATGGCACGACATCAGCTGCATATGCAATCACAACGCTTCAGACGGTAGTTGAGACAGCTCGCATTCCACAGAAGTCAGCTCAGGCAGCTGAGCTGATAGCCTTGATGAGGGCGTGTGAACTTAGTACTGACTTGTCTGTCAACATCTATACCGATAGCCGCTATGCCTTTGGAGTGGCTCACGATTTTGGGTTACTCTGGAAGGAAAGAGGCTTTCTTACATCACATGGGACGCAAATAGTGCATGGAGAATTGGTGCATAATCTCCTGACTGCCTTGACATATCCGAAGAAAATAGCGATTGTTAAGTGTAGCGCACACAAGAAAGTGACTGATAAAATAGGACAGGGTAATGCCTTCGCAGATCGCATAGCCCGCGAAACTGCAATGCAGCGAAGCACCACATCTATGTATGTGGTGAAGTCACAGGCTGAACGTTGGCATGATGCTAGGCAGGAAGTGCTTGATATGCAGCGATCTGTCTCTGCAGAAGAATTTGAGCAATGGTCTAGGGAGGGAACATTGGATGAAGAGGGCTGTTGGAGGAATAAAGACATGACTAAATGGAGACTGCCCACAGCCTATTTACATCCTATGATTCATATGGCACATGGGCCGGCACATGTTGGAGCATCCTCAATAACGAAGTTGCTTACGCAAGTTTGGGAGCATCCGGAAATTGCCGGCATAGCTAAAAAGATAGTGCAGTCCTGCTTGATTTGTCTTCAGTACAATCCTGGAAAAGGGACACGAACTCCAACAGGAGGGTTTGCTACACCAACTGCACCTTTTGAGGTTCTGCAAATGGATTACATCCAGCTTGAACGCTGTAATAATCTAAAGTATGTTCTAGTGGTGGTATGTGCCTTTAGTAAGTGGATAGAGGCATACCCTACGAAAGATAATACAGCTCTTACTACAGCGAAGGTGCTTTTAAAGGAGTTCTTCCCTAGATTTGGTGTTTGCAAACTTTTGTGGAGTGACAACGGACCCCATTTCATTGGGCAAGTTGTTGAGTATGTCTTGAAAGGATTGGGAATTAAGCAGAAGTTTCATGCTGCCTTCCACCCACAATCAGCAGGGCTAGTGGAACGATACAATTCTACCCTCAAACTTAAGTTGGCTAAAATCCAGGCTTCCACATCTCTGAAATGGCCTGATGCACTACCCTTGGCATTGCTGTCCATTAGATCAGTGCCACATACACGATCTGGCCTTACACCGTATGAGGTGGTATTTGGAAGGCCTATGAATATTTGGGGAATTCCTAAGCCACGCCCCATACATGATGTACCTTGTGTCTTGATGAGTGACTACCTGTCACAGTTGACTGACAGCTTGCTTTCTATTCATCAACAGGTTCGAGAAGCTCTTCCTGACAGGTCGCAGGGTGATGGTCATGATCTTCGGCCCAGTGACCACGTCATGGTCAAGGTCTTCCAGAGGTCGAACAGCCTAGAGCCCAGGTGGAAAGGCCCTGAGCAGGTGCTCCTGGCCACGAGAACTGCAGTCCGAGTGACCAATCGGAAGAATTGGGTCCATTCAACGCACTGCAGAAAAGTGCCGTCTGCCCTGGTGGAACCTGCTGCGCTCACCGACTATCGACAGATTCTGGACACCGAGAGAGGCCAAGCCACGTCACCTGAGGAAGTCTTCCCGGACCACACGATCCCTGGTACATCTCGATATCAGCTGCGACCCCGGAGAGAAACTGCATTGCTGAAAGAGACTGGTTGAGCAACCGTCCTGGGTTAGTGAGAGACTGAGCTGAAGAGGGGGGGATATTTTGCTTAGTGACACCCATCTTAACCCTCAGTGAAGAAACCAACGGCTGCCCAGGACTTTAGAGCTCCATCTGCTTTGTTGTTTCAGCATCAAGATGACCATGCCTATGAAAGAGACATCGACTGCTGCGAGAATCTGCGATAAGAAAATTATGTGCATTGTTGGGTTTACTGTCAGTGTGATCATTATGGCAGTAATAACTTGGGTTGTAGAGGAAGTGGCTCCTGTTCGATGAATACTTACTGCTACTACTCCAGCACCTATTGAACACCACTAGTTTACTCTCCCTTATCATGAGCAGAAGCATAGACAGTCCAATCTGAACAACACGTTCATCCAGATGTTGCACCACACACATAATGCTACGAACATTACCGACTGTTGAGTGTGTGGAATGATGCCTGCTCATCAGAAAAAGGGAGGAACACCTTTCATTCCTCTGCCATTTTCACACAATGGTTCTTGTAGGGCTTGGTTTGCGCTGCTCTGGGCTACCCATGTTGCTAATATTACTAAATATGATGTAGGAAGACTAAACTACCAGTTGAATAAAGTGTGCTATCCTGATGAAGAAGGAGATCCACAGGCCAAAGGAACTGTATGGGAAATGGAGGAGTATCGCCGAGGAAATTCCTCTACACACTATATTTTCCCAAATACTCGAACTGCTAAGGGTAATGGACCTTTTGTTATAGCTGTTACTAGAGCTCGTGCAGACTTGTGTGTGAACAGTGTTGGTAGTATTCCCGTGGGAAAAAGCGACTGTACTCTGGTTTTAAATATTACCGGAGTAAATAACAGCAGTTTTACGTCATCGCATAATACCTACTTTATATGTGGGAATAAGGGATATTACAATTTACCCATTGGCTGGTCCGGTACTTGTTTTGTGTCCTTTTTGTTACCACCTGTGTTTCTGGCACCTGCATCATATCACAAGGACTATAAACTGTTTAATGACATTTCCAAAAACAGATTTAAGAGGACAACAAATCATGATGAGGTGGATCAGACTGATACTACACTGCAGCAATATGTTGATTTTAATTTGGGACTGTTCTTCTTTGTTGGTGCTGCCTTAAATAGCCGGAAGATCCGACGTTTGACACGTGTTGTAGAGGCTGTAACCAATCAAACAGCTATGGCACTTGGAAACATCACAGAAGAACTACAGATTGCGAGAATTGTGGCACTCCAAAACCGTATGGTCTTGGACGTAGTCCTGGCCGATCGAGGTGGTGCATGTCGCATCATCGGAAGCAGTTGCTGCGTCTATATTCCTGATCATGCCCCTTCAGTTTTTGATGCGATCTCTAAACTGCATAAAATCGCTGCTGAGATTCACCCCTATACCGGAACATGGACTTTAGCCGGTTGGCTATGGACACTATTTACTACCTGGGGCTGGAAACTGTTGACAATATTATGTATATTATTTGCAATCCTGCTGACATGCTGCCTATGTATACAATGTGGTCCAATGCTTTGCTCCCTCTGTATTACTGCTTGTATACCTGCCAGATGTAATGTTAAGAAAGTGAATGCCCAACGTGTATTAGATCAAGAAGTTAATGAAATGATGAAAATTGACATACAAGATGTTTTTATTGTTCCTTCTAGATTATAGATGTCTTCAGCTAATGCTAAAAGGGTCGTCTGTGGAAGTTTGGCAGAGATCACTGTTAGCATGAGCTGAAGCCATTTTGTTTTTGGCAGCCATTTTAGTTGACCATGTGCTTGCCATGTGCTCCTTCCGTCTTCGCTGGTGCCTACCCTTGTGCTTTACTAGAATAACTATCTATAGTTAGCTCCTGTAACACTGCACATGCTCAGAAAAGTCTGTAACTGCTCATGCACCTGACTTAGTCTGTAAATGTCAGGCTGCTCTAACTGATGTCAGCAACTTCATTCTCCTCCTACTTTGTTGACTGAGCATTTTCTGTATGTCCATACATGTGAATAGCTATTCTTGTGTGTGCTTGTACCGCCTCCTTTTGAGCTCTTGAGTGGGTATAAAAGACCCACAGTTTCTGTGCTCCTTGTGCTACCTCATACACTGCCTGAGGGTTTTGTATAGATGTAGTTCCACTCATGAGGTTTAATAAACTGTTGTTTTGATATTCCAGCTTCTGTGCCAATCTCTATTTATTGGTCTGAGGACAAGAGCGCAAAGAAGGGCGAACCCCTAGCACCGGTAGGCCTTGGTGAGGTCTACTTCTACACATTGATCTCCACAGCAAGGGTTAGCCCGTTGAGCTAATATTAGCCATTGTTGAATAGATGTAGGTCGTGTGGGAGGTTTATTATATACATATTTCTGTTTTTCCCCTTTCTCCCAGAACTCATAATCATTCTTAGGGGGTACCTTTGGTTTTTGAACCAATCGCAGATGCTGGCCACAAGACAGACTTCTGCTCTCCTAGGGAGAAGTGTGAACGACTCCCAGGAAAGGAAACAATAGAGGCCTGCAGATGGAAGCAGCATTACCTCTCCCTGGCAGGAAGTCACAAAGGATGTGAGCCAAAAAGGCGAGCTTCAAAAGGGAAGCCATGGATGTCATTTGGGAGTAGTCAGGTGTCGCAGCTCCAACTCTAACTTGCTACCTGCTACTGTTGGCACCTCCTTTGTGACCCCTGGTCTCAGAGGGGGCAAAACGTTTGGATCCACTGGGGCCAGGGGTCACAATGGAAGTGCCAGGAGTAGCAGGGAGCAACTTAGAGGTTTGAGCTGCGTCCCCTGACCACTCTCAAATGACGTCCATGAGGGAAGTCACATTTGAAGGCATATTGGGGACACACAAGAGGGGCTGCTCGTTTTTTCTGGTAGACAGGTGGGCATCGAGGACAAAGAGGTGAAAACAGCTTCCAAACGGGATTGCCTATGAGCGTGCAGCCCTCAGGTATTCACACCTCTAGGGTGAGCTACCAAACTCCACACTCTGAAAGAGGGGTTCTGCCATCTTGGGAGCAGGCAAAATGTCTTACTCTGCAATAGCTAGATGCCACATATTCTATGAGGTCATCATCAGGTGGGAGGGAACCTGGTAGCCCATTGGCTAATAGCCACTGCATCCCCCAAGGGGATGTTGTGGGCATAAAAGTGGCACCCCTGGTACCCAGAGCTCAGATTACATCTGTACTGGAGAGATGACTGAAGAAAGACTACCTTGCTGTTCCCTGGACCTAGCAAAGACATGCTGTACCAAGGAATGGACTACACCTGCTGCTTCTGGGCTAGCAAAGAGAGGACTGTGTCTGTGGAGCCCGACTTGAGGCAAAGAAGTCCCAAAGCCCCAGACAGAAGAGGTGAACTCCAAGAGTAAGTTGGCTGACTTGCTGTTTCAGCACCAGAGCCACAAAAGCTCAAGAAGCCGCCTTGGCAGAGTTAGTAGCCACAACTGCTTGTTTGCCGCTAAACGCAGAAGTGCAGCCGAAAGACTGAACCCTGACACTCAAAAGTTGAACCCTAGTCTGCTGAACCCAGGAGAGTCATCAAAGTGCAGATTGGTTGCCCAAGACGGACATTAGTGGCTGTTAAAGGGAACCACTGGTTTCGCTTTGACCCGAGACCAGTAGAACATTTGCAATTTGTTTTTTTTTGCTGGACTTTTCCTGGACTTCGAGGGACGTCGCCCTCCATGGGCAAAGTTGCCCCATCCTGTTCGTGGACTGATGGGTGGCCCCTGGAAAACCAAAGTGGACAATTATCAGGTGGGGGTTTGGAGAGTGTTTTCTGAGCTCTGTGAATATATAAAACAGGGGAGGAGCATTTTTGTGTCTCAATTTGTCTTCATGAATGGAATAGTCAAGACGTTAGAGCTTGGTGCATTCTCATAGAGCGAGGATTCTGACAAGAGACCACCCGAGAACCACTATGCTCAGATCTTCTCTGGTGCATTTTGGAGTTGCCTTTTGCTTTTTTACATTTGTTGTGGTCTGGTTTTCCATTGATGCAGAGTAACAAGTCTCGTTCATGACAAAATGGCTATCCATGACTTACTTGTACTAAATGTTCACAGGAACGTCTGATGTAAAAAATGTAGCTAGCACAGCCAAAACCTTTACCTGATGCGAGTATCACGTCATGAACTTTTCCACTTCATTGTCATACGCTTGCGTCTGTGTTTCTAAGACAACCCCCATACCTTCGGAATATGTCACGATCTTGATCTGAAAGCTTTGCAGTAAACAAGTTATGCATCGAGAAAAACAAGTCAGACGCTTGGAATGGGCCATAATGAAACATGCCATTTCTACAACTTTGTTTTTAAAGTACTAGTAACATTTGTATCGCTCAGATACAAATTACCTCTGTTGCCATGGAAACCTTTCAATTATTTCCATTTAGACTTTGTTGCCACTAATTGAAGTGCCGAAAGGGCATGGGATTTCTGTCGTAGAAGCAGCAATTGAATTCCACAGAATAAAAGTGTGTCTGTTACTGCCCATTCGACCCACTCCGCCAGCTTCCATTGCTCTATTCAAAAGCAGTTGCATAATATACTCAAGTACGGAACTAGCTACTGCTGTAAACAGGTTGTGAATGCGTCTGTGCACGCCTGAGTTCTGCTGCGTTCTCGGGTTGCTGATCTTGAGATATGCCTTGACGTTATCAAGAACGGCTTTGGCTTGCTGTCGTCAGCCCTCGCGCTCAAGGAGGTGAGGTAGTCTGATTAAAGGTCAAGTTCAAGGACATGCGTGTATTTCGTAATGATTGTCAAAAATGTTTTAAATATATTTCCCAAAAACAGAATGAGCAGAAGAATTTATGACATGCAATAGAGCTTATAGTGATGCCTTGCAAATTATTGGGAAACCGAGGTAATATTTAGTCAGATATCTCCATTAGCTGGCAGATATAGTGCAATGTAATTGAAGAGTAAAAATATAAACGTATTCTTTTATGACATCTTTCTCTTAACAGTTCGTGCTTTGAGCGCTTGGGCAATCAGACACTAATAATATAAATGCATAAATATTGGCAGCTTTTAGTACTCTTCTCATATTAGGAACTATAAAGGGACTCAAAAATATTTTTTATATTTCTTCAATTACTTTTCGATCACCTAGTGAGTTCAGCCTTAAAGAAACCTGCCAATGTGTATACGGCTTTGGCGTGATAACAAGAAATAAAAAGAAAAGCTATAATTATCGAATGCGTCTCTCATATTTTCAGACTAATACAATACTTTGACATCATAACAGAACATCAGCTAAATACTCTTCTGTTTATTCTTATATTCTGTCGCAACCTGCCATTTTGCATTTCATGTCTGCTCTGTGCTCATCATCAACCCATCGGAGCTGCAATTACATGAGGTCTATAAGCCTGGATGAGGACTGTGACAGCCTGACTGCTGTAGGTCTGGGTTAGGGCTACAACTGGCTGTTGGCTCTAAATAGGGGCAGGGCCGGACTGGGAACAGCAACCAGCCCTGGCAGGTTTCTTCTCCACCGGCCCTGGAAACGGGAGGGGAGGGGGTTGTTACCGCTAAGCACTGCTACCGCTTTTCTTACAGAGGGCCGATTTTGCAGCACTGCTGCAAAACCGGCACCCTGTAAGTAAAGCGGCCCCCTGCGGCCATAAAACCGGCCCCCACCCCTCCGGCCCACCGGGGAAATTCCCGGTGCCCGCTACGGCCAGTCCGGCCCTGATTAGGGGTGCAACTAGCTGATTGCTGTAGGCCCAGCCAAGGCTGCACCCATCTCCAGTCCAATCGAGAATGTGACTGCTGTGACCACCCCTAACCCGACCAGGATTGCAGTTGTTGTCAGCCCAGACAGGGCTGCTTGCCCACAACATCTGAAGATGACTACCACTGGTCATGTGCCTGTACTGGCCCCAGTAAACAGCTCCACAAATTTAAGCCGGGCAGGCTCACTGATGAACATGGTACTCGTAGCCTTCAACACACTTCAGCTTGGCAAAATATTTTCCATGTTAGGAACATAAGGAGATACAAAGACAAAAAGGTTCCTCCAAGGCCAAGGTGATTACTTGTTATAGTTATCAAAAAGAAGGGACAATACAAAAGAGACTACCAGGTGAAGGACCCTATACTAGCTGCACCCATAATAGCAACTATGTTGACTGTGGGTGAAAGGCCCAGATAGGGCCCTGTTGCATTCAACATGATAGCAATAGACAGTTTAGAAAGGGATCCAGATGCCCTTAAGCATATCCATTTAAATATCCTGGGGTTTGTGTTGAAAGCTAGTAACAAGGGGAGACAGGTTTCTACCCTAAGAGATACTGGTGTTTACAGGACTATGGTTGAGAGGAAGTATCTCAAACGCTGAAGGGATTCTCCCCGGGGCCAATGGCACACGCTTGAACCACTAGCAATGACATAGGGCCATATTCTCAAGAACGTGTGATAACCACCGCAAGTGTAGCTTAATGCAACCCTACACATCTCAGTCTATCGCGGGAAAACAACTCTGTGTCAACGTGGTATTCACAACACGGCGGTACCATGCGATAGCCACACGACAACACGTCAAATGAACGTGTTAAAAACAACGCGACGCTGCAAAAACGCGAAACCCCAACGCGAAAATAGTAGCGATGACGCCAATCGTGATACAAAAATCTACGAAAACCAGCCACAGGCCTGCAATTCCCACGCGTCATGCGGGAAAATGCACTATAAAAGTAGAAAAAAAACATACCAACAAAAGCCAAACAATAGCGAAGCACAATGTAGGCATCCGGAGCAAGTACAGAGGACAACCAGAAACCCACAAGCCCCCCGGAGGAACAGCCAGGGACCTCGGGGTCAGGGATGGGCAAGGACAAGAAAAGTAGGAAGAAGCGGTTCAGTCCGCAGGAAAACAGGATCCTGATCACGGAGGTGATAGAACACCATCAACCACTGTTCGTCACCTCCACTGTGTCACTGGCAACTAAAAATGGAATATGGCAGACCATTCAGCCATGTGGAGAAGTGTGGCTCAATGGTTAGAGCGGCAGACCCTGATGCAGAGATCTGGCCCGGGACCAGGGTTCAATTCCCGCCTCGGCGGGTCTTGGGCTCAATTTCCTCGGACCTGATAATTCTCGCCTCGGTGCCTATTCTAATCATGGGTCCCACTCTGCAACTCTGGGCAATAGCTTGCTTAATCTCCACAACGGCCCCAACAGCGCTGGGATGCCTGGCTTCACCCTGGGGGTGCCCAGGAGTGGACATTTCACAGGGAAAAGCCAGGAAGGGTTCCACAGCGGTATGCGTACAGCGCCTGGACACCCCTTTGGGGGTATGGGTGCGCTTTACAAGTACAAATTTCATTTCATTTCATTTCATCGTGGACAAGGTGAATGCAGTCGGAGTGCTGAGGAGGACAATGGACGAGGTCACGAGGCGCTGGAATGATGTGAAGCGCAAAACCAAGCTGAAACTCGCAAACAACCGGAAGGCAGCAATGCAGACTGGAGGTGGCAGTCCAGCGCCACAGGAGGAGCTGGACGAGATGAAGGAAATGGTGTCCACAGCCATCAGTGGGGAGATGGTGGCAGGAGTTGGGGGACCCGACACTGCTCAACATGACCGGGCACAACAGCAACAGGGTGAGTAACCACCAGGGACTGGGGGGACGGGGGGAGATGGGCACAATGGCACACATGCACAATGAAGCATAGCACATCTGCGGACAAACCATGCCCCAGACTCACATCAAGAGACCAATGCATACAGGTATGCAACATCTCTGCACTGCATAAGCACAGAACCCAGAGGCACACCCCATGAAAGGGATAAGGGCAGCCAAATCAGAGCTGCAGGGGCGACTCCCCCAAAATGCGGCACACACACATTACATGCAGAGCACAGCAACATTGACAACGATGTGGTACAAACCGCAACATGTCCACAACAGAACAGAGGACACAACTGGTGCCGCATGTGCCTAGAAACTGGCCAATCACATTTGGCACTGCAGGGAAATGTGAGTTGACAATGTACAAGTACAAACACACATCCGTGATGTAGTCGGAATGTCCACTATCCCACATCAAATAGGCAGCTCCCCCCAAACAGTCACAATGTACACTGTCATGCAGTCTGAATGCAAACATGTACAATGCATCAACATACATGTGAACACGATGTTAAACTGCATCTCCCCTTCACATTGCAGGGGGAAATCCAACACCTCCTGCAGAGCAGTCCGAACCTCTCTTCTCTGATGATGAAGAGGACCACCACACCTTCGACTCCGACGCCCTCCAACAACTCCACAGCCCACTTCCAGGATCAGGGCAGCCCAGCTGCCATGAGGAGAACCCACCCCCTGCACAGCACACACAGCAGGCAGCACCCACCACCACGGCTGCCTCCCAGGACCCCCACGATGAACACATGGCCTTCCAATGCCGTGTGTTGGGGTGCCATGAGAAGCTGGCTGAACAGGTGCAGGTGGGGTTCGACCGCAGGGCAGTCAAACTAGACGCCATACGTGGGTGTCTGAGTCCCATCAGAGACCACTCACAGTCCCTAACGGACACCCACAGTCTGCTCCATGCTCTCCAACGGACCATGGCTGACATCGCTAGAGTCCTGACTCTGCGACAAGAACGACTGTCTAGTCAGAGTGCCTCCAGCGATCTCGCCTGGGAGTTGGGACACATGCGGAGGATCATGGAGAAGATGGAGCGGACGCAGGCGGAAAGAGCGGCTGCCACGGCTGCACACCAATGCCTGAACACCCTCCTCATGGCATTGCTGCCACAAGGCCTGGCACTGATGCATGCTGCTGCTACCACCCCATCCACATCTCCGGCCCCTGATGTGTCAGTGCCACACAGTGCTGGAGACAGAACACCACCACCCACATGTGAGGCACATGCAACAGCAGAGGACGAAGATGCGGATGAATCTGCCATCGTGGTCAGGAGGATGCAGTAGCATTCATCTCCGCCATGTGGCCTGTTTCTGCTTGGTTCTGCCCTCTGCATCATCACCTTCCACTGTCCCCCGATGCACTCTGCGACACGCACCTTGGACCTCGACATGGACTGCCATATTCTGTTTGGTCACCAATGACACAGCTTTCAGACTGCGGACTGAAGTCCTCCTCTCCTGATGTATCTGTCATTCCCTGAAGGACTCAGGCTGGCCCTCCACGGGCCGACAATGTGAAGTGGGGTTGGCATGGCCCTGTACTGCTCCAGCTGCAACACTCCCTTGAATGTGCAATAAAAATTCATATTCACCCAGATGTTTCATGTCTATGATCTTTCAAGTGTGGAAGTATGGATGAATGTAGGGTCAGTGATTCCCCCTTACGTCCTTGTTGCCCATGTTGTGGGACTTTTGTCACAGGGTGACACATTGCCGATTGCAGTCCGGGTGGCGCCGACACTACAACAGAGACACATCCATTAGTCACTTCCTTGTCCAGCCCAGGACGGAACCACGCCCAGAGCCCCGGGGTCATTGTTCACACCCTTTCGCTGGACTGGCATACGCCAGGACAGCCCACTCCTAATTGGAGGACGGGGGGACACACACACAGGGGGGGACGAAAACGCTACATGTCCCAGGTCTTCACTGTTGGGATCTGCAGCTCACAGGTCTAGTTGTCAGCATGCCACAGCCACTCCCTCACGGCTGGTGTATACCCACACCACACCCATCCAGCACAGGCGTCACAGGACATGTGACCCTGACAATAAAAAGGGCCTGGCGCACGTGCTGGACGCCATTTCCACTCTCTCTGACTGGGTGTCTCCGTGTAGTTCTCATGTATGCATGAGGGCCTAGAGCCCTGCCACCTCCCATTGCCCAGTGCCGGGGGTGACATAATGGCGTCCGCACCATGGGACTCAACCATTGAGGGTCCATGGCTAGCGGTGCACAGACTTAGTGGCACCGGATACACTGCGGCAGGCACAGGCACACCGCCACGGGACAGTGTCTTGCGGTGCAGTGAGATAGGGGCACCTAAAGTGCTGAGCGGGTGTGCAGCCTGCGATGATGCGCCGTCCTGGCGGTCCGGACTGGCAAGGATCAGTGTGAGCCCTGCTGGACCGCAGTGTAGGCCTGAGCCAGCGGGCAGTGCGGGCCTCCTGCCACGTGGCATTGCCTCGCGGTTCACAGAGTTAGTGGCACCTCAAGCGTTGTGCGGGTGTGCAGCCTGCGATGATGCCATGTGCACTGATGTGGTCTCTGCCATTGCGAAATCAAGACCCAGAGTCAGGTGTGTGACCTGGTGGCCCGCGGTGTGGGGCTGCATGATGTGGAGGGTGCCATGGTCGCGGGCACCGGGCTTGGAGATCCCTCCGGAACGTGGTGGACCCTCTTGGAGACACGCCGGTGGCGGAAGGTGAGCAGTGAGGCCTGGTTGCGCAGGGGCAGGCAATCACCGCTGGGCAGCGGGAGGGGCTGGGGTGCAGCAGCCTGTGTGCGCAGGGGCGGGCAAGCGATAATGGCGTGTGCAACTGTATGGACTCTGCCATTCATGTCTCTGGAAACTGTTTCAGATGATGGACCTGGGGGACTGCTGTGAATACCGGCACGTGGTTGGAGACACACCAGTGGCAGCAGGTGAGCAGTGAGGCCTAGGTCCGCAGTGTCGGCACTCTCTCACCCTATCTTTCTCTCTCCCTCCCTCTCTCTTTCTCTCTCCCTCTCTCCCTCTCTCTTTCTCTCTCCCTCTCTCTTTCTCTCTCCCTCTCTCCCTCTCTCTTTCTCTCTCTCTCCCTCTCTCTTTCTCCCTCTCTTTCTCTCTCCCTCTCTCTTTCTCTCTCCCTCTCTCTTTCTCTCTCCCTCTCTCCCTCTCTCTTTCTCTCTCCCTCTCTCCCTCTCTCTTTCTCTCTCTCTCCCTCTCTCTTTCTCTCTCCATCTCTCCCTCTCTCTTTCTCTCTTTCGCTCTCTCTCTCTGTACTTTGATGGGCGCATGGCACACCTTCTGATCCAGATTTCTGTTTTGCAGGCTGTGACTTACAGCATGTCCTGAGACGACCCGCCATGCCTCTTCAGATTTTTTTTCCTGGTTTCATCTGTAATAAACGTATTGTTTGGATATTATGATATGGATGTGTGATTTCCCTTTTTCTGACCACACATGTATGTTGGGTGTTGTGATTGTGCGACTTCAGGCAATTTGTTTGGTTCATGATTTCGTGGAGTTGAGGTGCAATATCTTTGTCCAAACGGGGGGTGGGGGAGGGGGTGGTGGGGTCCTGGGGGTGGTGGCGGAGGGTGTTGTTGACCTATTGGGGCTCCGGGCTGCATGATCGGTTGCTCCAGGGCATCTGTTGTTCTTCATGTGTGGCTATGGGCTGTGCTCCCTTGTCTGGTGCCGGTTGTCGTCCGACTTTACACCAGGTAGGAGCAGGTGTTAGTTTCTTGCTGCTAACGCGCCTTAGGGCATGTTTTGTGGTCTTATCGCCGATCAGGCTGGTCGTTGAGAATGTTGTGGAGTGGTGTTGTCGCGGCTTTTTGCACGGGAACGCCTACTCTGCATATCATTTGCGTTAGTTGCCGGGGGCATCTGTGGCGATGTTTTTTGCGACTGCTATCGCAGGTAAACTGGTGTTATGGGCTGTTAGCACCAGCTTGGGAATGGGGAAATAAATTTATTGCGGATTTGGCTGCGATAAAGTGCCGATAACTCGGCGATAGCTCCTTGAGAATATGCCCCATAGAGTATTTGATTACATGAGTTAAGGTGGAAATCAAATGAAAGGTGGTCATGATTGATGTAGGGATAAGAGAAAAGCAAGGTGTTTGATTTCTCTGGGGCAATGACTTGATTGCTCCTGCTTTAGTAATAGCCTACATGGGTTGGACCATGTTAGCTGTGTTGACCAGAGAGCACAGCTGCATATATGTCACAGGAAGAGATTCATTGATTGACTCGTATCGTTCTAAATTTGCGCAGACCAGAGAAAAATTAGTAAGAGGATCAGGTCATACTCTGAGACTTCACGGGTTGTGGCATGCATTGCCCCTGTTCCAGAGGTAAAGTAGCACGAGACACCCCAAGTGGACCAGGTGTTAGAGAATGGGTTACTGCCAGAGGTGCAGAGATGATAAGCTGCTGGAAAATCTACCCAACAGAAATTCCGTAAGGCACAAGCTGGGTGCCCTACGCTGGTGAGCCTTCAGAAAGAAACCCATGAATAGGTTAGCAAGGGGGTGTTTAGAAGACACTATGCTGACTGGGAGGATGTGAGTTTGTGAATCCTGGGCCAAAAGCTAGCAATTGGCTAATGCTTTCCTTAGTGCACAGGAATTTCTGTTGTCAATGGCCCACCAAGTGCCTTGGCAGGACACATGGGTAAGCGGGCTGGCTTGTTTCAAAATCCCTCCACCTTCAAGAAAAGAAAAAGAGAAGAACCCCCACCCCCATGTTCTGAGAGGAAGGTGGCTGATCTATCCACCTCAATTACCATTTCCCTGAGTCACCTTTGGGGTTATCACATTCCCAAAATAGTGAAGCCCAGTCCTCCCCATTCTGAAAAAAGCCCTCCCCAAGCCAACCCTCCCCCTCCCAGCTCCAGTACTCCCCCTGCCTCAGCCAGCCCTCCCCCTCCCAGGTCCAGTCCTCCCAATGCCACTTCCAACCCTCCCCCTCCAAGGTCCAGTCCTTCCACTACCCCAGCCAGTCCTCCCCCTCCCAGGTCCAGTCCTCCCAAGGATTTACCCAGCCTCCCACTTCCCACCCATATCTCCCCTGAGCGGTGCCTGGAGTGCCCATTTGATGCCCCTATCCTGGGGAGATTTCCCTGGCAGTGAACTGTGTGGCAAGTTTGCAAGCACACAAGTGCTGACTTATGTTTGGACTGGCCATTGGCCTTGTTGTTTTGCACTTTCTATGATAGTTTATGTCATTGATTAAAGCTATATTTTGCCTATGATAGTTGTTGCTGGCCTTTCTAATGATGCTGGACATTGTATCTGTATATGATGACCTGTTCCAGTATAGTACTACCACTGTCACTGTGGCATGTAATTTATTTTCAGTTGCAGGTGCCCCCACAGCTTGAAGCAGGTAATGTGCCTGTTGAATAAGAGGGTAAATAGGGACATGATGCATAGCTGTGATGGGCAACTCTTGACCTATACATTGCTTTGTCTGTGCTCTGCTTTGGTACACATGGCATCTTTGCTTCCTCTACGTCAACACCAGCAATTTGGATTTACTGTATGACTTGTGGGGTGGACAGGGTGCAACATATGTAAATGAATAGATTTGATGTGTACACACCTGGGTAGGTGTACAGTTGTATTTGATATGTATAGCTTCACAGGCACATGTGTACATTTCCATGTGTGAACTTGACAACCAATGCATAATTATTGTCATGGGAAATGTAGCTGTAGGAATGTGTATTGTGGACTTTGCCTTCAACCTTTCACACATGTACGTGCCAGTTGGCGAGGGCATGATATGTGTCATTCTCAGTGTCATGTAACAGGTTATATGCACATGTTGACGCTGCTGCAAGTGCTATGTGCAGTGTGTCCTTGTGACCTTGCGGTACTATGGTCCAGATACTTGTGGGCCACATCAGCTGGGAGTAGGGAGAGTGTGTTGCTCCAATGTGCGAGACAATGGGTTGTGGAGAAGAGTCATCTTTCAGCCTTTCCTTTGTACATGTGAATTCACTGTTCTGCCTAACTCTGCCCAACATATTTTCATTGGTGCCATTACTCATACATTAATGTCACATTACACTGTAATGACTCCGCTATATGCTATTACACTCCATACCAGTCCTGTACACCAGTCCAGTGTCAGCCACTCCATTGTATGCTTTTACAGTGTACCTGTCACCTTTGTATGACACTACAGCATACACAACTCCATTGGACGCCACTCCAATGTGAAATACTCCACTATGTCCTCTTGCACCGTACACCACTCCACTGTACCACACTCCTATCTACACTACTCCACTCTACAACATTCAACTGTATGCCATTCCAGTTTTTGACACTCCACTGTATACCACTCTAGTGTGTGCCACTATAATGTGGCACAATCCATTCTGCTCTAATCCACTGTGCCCCTCACCAGTGTTTGGCACTCCAAATTATGCAATTTGACTCATACATTCCAGTGAAGGAAAATCCAGTGTAGTACACTTCACTTTGCAACACTGTCCTCTACGCATATCCCTTGCATATGTAGTTGCTGGAGTTGTAGAGCAGTATGTGACATCCACAGTGTTGAGGTGTTTTCTGAGCCAGTGCCACCCATCCTGATGTTTGTTGTAGATGAGTATGTTACGTATGTGAAGATGCATTTGAGGTTGTGCCATGAGATGCAGGCTCTGTCATTTGTGAGGATGTGCAGTAAGTGAGGACTGTTGCCTGCAGACTGTACAGGAAGGGCTTGTGATGTGGGCACAGATGTTTGATTGGCTTGTGTTGACCTGTCCATAGTGATTTGTGTAGCCATAGGGTGTCCAGATTACATGTAAGTGGGGGTATGGTGTTTGAGATATTTTTACATGATCACAGTGGGTATATTTTGGGCATGGATGTGGAAGTCAAGATCTTTCCCATTGTCTTGCTGCTCTAGGGTGGGGGTGTCATATGTTGCGTGGCCACCTGCTTAGATGTTTTCTGTATGCTATCTCTTGAAATGATAGCTTTAGTGTGTTGATGTTGAGTGTGTGTGGAAGCTCAGTCAGGATGTGTGTTATTGACACCCTGACATGTTGTACAGGTACTCGCTGTTTGGTCTGCTGTGTTATGAGTGTGCAGTGTGGTGGTGGTAATGTTCCTCCTAGTAGCAGATGTGCTGTACCTGGGGATTTGCATTGTAATGCATGGGGAGGGTAGACTGTAAGAGTGCAATGAGGGGTATTTTATGAGTGACTCATGGATGATGGAAAGTGATCTATGTGCTGTGATGATTTATGATGTTGTTGTTCCTGATGGTGAGATCAGATATGTGTGTCCCTGGTTGTAGTGGTGTTGGCACACTGCTTGGTGCGCATGCAGTACTGTCAGTGGCCGAACCATGACCCTTGATAAGTGTGAGGCCCCCTCATGTCTAGCTATGGGTGCTGGGGGATGTAATTGGATGTGAATGGATGAGTTTGAGTGGGATGAATGCTGTGTTTTTTGTGTATTGGCCCTTTCCACTGACCAGTGCACATGTGTGTTTTGTTGTCATTACAGGAGTGTGTGTGTATGTAAGGAGTGTGTGTCATTGAGTGCACTGAGATGAGTGTTGGTTTTGTAATTTGCATTTCTTTTGTGCATGTAAAATCAGGCAATGTAAAGTCTTGTTCATTTGCTATGTGAGTGTGACCAATTGGGGTCTGGCCCCCTATCAGTGACCAATCTGCTCTCAGAATTATGGCTGCTGATGCTTGGGAGGGGAAATGACACAGTGGCACCTTTGTGACTGGTGGAGTGTCTGAAGCAGTGTTGCCAGATTGGGCACCATCAAGCACAATTGGGGTTAAATTTGATGGTTGTGCACAGCAAATTTGGTTTGTGTGGTTTCTGCGGTCTGTGCAGTTAGACAAATGAAAACCTTATATCTGTTCCAGGGAGAACATGGAGCATATTAGCCTGCCCCCTCTCTTGCTACACTTACCCATAGTTTGTGAACCTATTTTGATGTGGTCTGTCAAAAATAACATTTACAATTGCCTTGAGTACAAGATTACATCTGACATGCTTGACCTAGGCTCACCAAATTCAGTGTACCCACCAGTCTGTGCATTCTGGAGCAGGGACATAATGGGAGTAGTGTGGCACCTGTATCAGAGATTGAGCAGGGTGTAGAGCAGGGAAGGTGATAGATGGGTAAGTGGAGGGTAAGGTAAAATGGGTTTTTGCAGAATTCCTAACAGGTAAGGGCATAGAGAGGCATGAGAAGTGTGCCAGTGGCATACACATTAAAAAATGGCGTAGACACATAGAGTGCAGATCCCTGGATGGCAATTGAAAATGTGCAATCCTTAGGGTTCAATGGATTCCTTGCATTGCTGGACCCCGGTGATACTGCACTGATTATATCTTTCCTTCTATTTCCACCTCTGTGCCACACAAAGGTCAGTAGACGTCCTAGGTGTTTTCTCAAATGTGGAACCTCTTTCATAACATCTACATATGCTACCACTCATTTCTATATACATTTCTTGCAGTGCTTGCTCCACTTTTGAACAGTTTACTTATTCTTAAACGGTGTTGATGTTTTACACATTGGGGACGAGGCAGAGGAAACTGAATTAAAGGCTTGCAGAGAGTGGATTATGGAGCTGACATGCTGACTGACCAGTTTAATGTCTGGGATCTGACAAGTCACTTTTACATTATTCAATTGTGCAAGGTTATTCATAAAAGGGAAAGGCAGGGGTGAAAATGAGGAGGTTTGCTATGGTGCTTAGGTCATGTATGACCACTTTCTTACTGGCCTCTTCATTACACATTGGCATTAAATTCTGCTTTTGTGCCTTCTGCTTCATTTGGAATTGGGAAGTGCTGGTTTGGAGGAGTTAATTGGATTATCTGGATAGTCAGTGTTTTTGTGGTACAGGACAAACACACATGGAAAAATGTAGTGCTGCAAGACACAAATGATCCCAAATGTCCACTGTTGGTGCCATGAAGTTTACAGATCATGACAACAATAATCTGGGAGCTGAATGTTATGGCCTGTCATTATGTGGTATGGCCTGTCATTGTATGGTATGAGCCTGTCATTGGCTGCTTATGGTATGATATGGCCTGTGATTGTATGGCAGGGTACCTATCTTAATATGTCATCTACCTCCACTCTCTGACTCATCCCACACCTCATTCTACTACTGTGATCTCCAAAGTAACATTTTCTTTACTCTTCCCTCCTCTGTTCCTCCTTGGATCAGCACAAACCTCATTTCACTAGAATGATCTAGTGAAATGTACCTTTCTAGAGACTCTTCCCTCCGCCATCTCTCCTATTGCTCATCCCAAACCTCATATTCCTACTATGATCTCACAATGAATAGTTTCTCAAACTTTCCCTCTTCTCTCTCTCTCCACTATCCTTTTCAATCCAATTCACATACTCACATATCCACCGCTCACATAAACTCAGATTTTATTCACTAGACCATTTCACCACTAATCCTTTTTGGGTTACAGCATAGCATGCTACTCGCCATAAAGCGCTTAATTGCCTCTTAAGAGGCAGTAAGAACTATATAAATTCAATTACAATGTGCCTGCAATGACTGTGAGCTCAGAGCTGCCCATGAGAAGTGTGACCAAACCACTTGTAAGGTGAAATTTTGCCACATGCACTTCAACAGACTCATCTCAACTATCCTGTTTCTCTTGTTCTTTTCAGACTTATCAAGTGCATACATTCTGCGCAGACCACTTCTATGAGATGGTCCGGCCAGATATCTTCCTTTCTCGGCTGCTTGAGGCAGTCCCTGCCCCTCCTTCCTTAAAGTATCTATGTTGGGCTACTTTGGACTATTTTTTGGTTGACCATGGGCTAGAGAATGGTCTGAGGATCTGGCAACACTGTACTAGTCTGAGGACCATCTGCATCCAAATGGGCATCTTTGCCCACCGCTTTGCCGCTGCTATGACGTGACCTTCATGGCCAGCCCAGATGTCTGCATTGTGTGAGCAAAATGGAGGCCCCGCTGCTGAGGTGACAACAGCCCTTCATGCACGGCATGGTTGCGTGACATGCCTATAGGTTCATGGGTCCATCAAGGTGTCCGAGGTTGACAGGTAAGTTGTCCCAGAGCAGTGATTGGGTCATGTTGGTACCAGGCAGTTGCATGCAGTGATAAGTGTTTGACTTACCTCCGGTGGGGTCCGCGACGGTGTCGTATTTGGTAGTAGTGGACCAGGTAGAGCAGCGGCAGGACTTGTTGGGCAGGATCCATGACATGCAGGAACATTGAGAGGTGCGTGAATGTAGAGTTTCTTCTCTTTTGTTTCTGTTCCCACTATCTCTGATGAGCTGTTTTTTCTGCCGCGTTCAGATGGCCTGATAGGCACATCGTAATGGGGTGGGCGGTCGGAGCACTCTTCCGCTCGGCTGTCTGTCTCCATTGGCTCCCTCCGACACCGGCGTGGTACGATTTTCCTGTCGGATCCGGAAAAACCATGGCGGACGGAAATATGCCTGCATTTGCCCATTGTAATATGGCAGTTGGGATGACCGCTTCGGGAGTGACGAAAACGTGTTTGTCAGCCTCCGACGGGACCCATCGTAATCAGGCCCCAGGTGTCGCCTACAGACAACTTTTAGTTGTTTGTCTTTGACATTTTTATTGTGCACCTTGTCAATACTTTCAGCAGCATTTGGGCCAGCCGACTGCTTCTACTGATATGGTTTTCTCTTTCTTCCTCATTTGCTTGCTTCTTATTAACTATTTTTCCTCCTTTTTCTTGTGTCTCTTCCTCCCTAAGAGCTTAGCCTCTTTACTATCTTTTTGATTGAATTATTTGTATCTTTCCACAGACCATATTAATGGAATTTCCTTTTATCTTACAGCACTGGATAAGTATGCAAGCTCTTTCCCTTGAGACCTTCTTTTCCTTTTCATGTACTTGGCTCCATTCGCCCCTGCTTGCTGGGTGTTTATTCATTCTCCCAACTTGTCTGTGGCTGTGTATTTGTGGATTGGACGCTCCCTGTACAAAATGTGCTTCAATACACACTCAAATTGTTTTTCATTTACTGCTTCAAGACTAGCAGCCACCATCTGGAAGTAAAACGTCAGCCACGTCATGACTTATGCCTTCATACATATCATTCCCTTTTTTATGCTGATGTTGCAAAACATCAGCAAGAAGCATTGATATAGCCAATAGGTCTCCATTAGCAGCCAAAAAGTGAGATGTGTTGGTTTTGCCACTGCGTGTTAAATGTGAACTATATAGCAGTTTCTTAAGTTGATGTGAACTGGTGCATTTGGTTGTTAAATTACAGACCAGGACTGGAAAATGTTGTCCCTCATGGCAAGAAGTTATCCGGTGACCATACATTTTTGGCATGTATACAAGGAGGAGAGTTAATAAAATATAGCACAACTCAGCAACCAAAGGTACTCTGCTGCATTGTGTTAGAGTCAGAGCATCCTAGAGCCATTTCTATTAAGATATGTCATTGCTGCTCTTTTTCCTAATTCTGATGCACAAACAGGCTGCCTAGCGCCACATAAACACCTTTGCACAATGGAGCAAATGGGTATCTGTGATGTCTAGCATACGTTTTTTACTGGAAGGGTAGCCTTCCAGTACAAAGTTATTTACCTAGACATACTTTAAAACTGTTTCCATGTTGAATGTGTGCTGTACAGTGCAGCACACATGCAATGTCGAAAATGTTAGGAGACATTAAAGCATTTCTTTTTATGCCTCAAGAAGGCAATATTTTTGACACAAAGTCCCTTCTAGCTTTTTAGTAGACATGACTTTGCATCAAAATCTATGGGAGGAAGCATAGGAATGCTTATTTACCACCAAAGGAATGCCCCTTGATGCAAAGTAATGCAAAGCAACACAAATTTGTGTTACTTCACAAGCTACTTTCCAGGTCTAATACAATTTTGTGCTGGAAAGTAAAAAAGAAATCAGCACTTTGGGACATATTTACAAGGATTATCGCCATGCTGTTTTGATGCTGCTTAGCATCATTTTTTTTACCGCTGCCATACGCCAATTCCTAATGCCATGCTAGCACCATATTTACAATACGGTGCTACGTGGCATTAGAATCAGCTAGAGCCCAGAAAAAATGACGCTAACGCCAGCATCAAGTCGTAAGAAAAATACACATTCGTGCAAAAAAAATGATGGCCGGCCAATTAGCGGCAAGAAAAATTGCGCTAGTCTGCCTAACTTCACATTTTAGCGTCTAGCGTGAAAAAAAACGTACAAATACACTGGTAAGGGAAAAAAAACTGAATGTAGAATGGAGCAGCC
This sequence comes from Calotriton arnoldi, assembly GCA_963921515.1. Classification (NCBI taxonomy): domain Eukaryota; kingdom Metazoa; phylum Chordata; class Amphibia; order Caudata; family Salamandridae; genus Calotriton; species Calotriton arnoldi. Next base: position 132,477 of record CAWUFW010012575.1, on the reverse strand, counting down.
AGGACCAAGATCAGCACAGGACAACAACCTCTGCTCCCCATCCCCACCAACAGCCAGATGACCAGCCAGAGTCCAAGGGAAAGAGGAAGAGGAGAATGAGATCCTGATTGTGGAGGTGACGGAGCATCAATAACAGCTCTTCGTTAGCTCCATGGTGTCATTGGGGACCAAAAACGCTATATGGCAGTCCATAGTGAACAAGGTGAACTCCATCGCAGAAGTCAAGAGGACAGAGATGGACTGCAAGAAGCGCTGGCATGATGCCAAGCGCAAAACTGAGCAGAAACTGGCAAGCAATCGACAGGCAGCATTGCAGACCAGAGGTGGCAGTCCATCGCCCCAGGAGGAGCTCGATCCCCAAGAGAAGCAGGTGTCCGCAGTCATCTATGAGGAGTCAGTGGTTGGAGTAGAGGGACAGGACAGTGCTGACTATGACCAACTACATCACCAACAGGGTATGTACCAACCCCTTGTTGGCTTGGGGGGAAATATGTCATGTCATCCAGTCCAGGCACCTATGCCTCAGCGCATTCCCACACTGGGTGCAGGTCAAACAGTAGCCACCTAGGTACTCTGGGGCTTATTTACAAGCCCTTTGCACCGCTGGTACGTCACTTTTTCCCATATTACAAGTGACGTATCGGTGGCTCAAGGGGATAGAAATAATGACAATTGAACATCATGTGTCTTTAGCACAAATGTTTGCACAGGTCAGCGTTGCAAGTCTCACAGTTGGTGTAAGAAAGTGGCTCTGTATATACTGAACCAAAGTAAGGTTCAGTGTGCACAGAGTCCACAGTCCCCAGAGGTTTGGCAGAGGCTAAAGTTAGATATAACCTTACTCTCTAAAGTGGTAGCTTAGTCGAGCAGTAAGGCAGTATCAGAGGACAGTGTAAAGCATTTGTTGTACACACTCAGTCAGCAAATGGTCTCACACACTCAAGAACTGAACTCTAGGCCAATGGTTTTGTATCAAAATATATAGTTGTTTTATTTTAGAACCAGCAATAGGTATCAAAATATACTTTCTCAGAATGAGTTACTTTAGTTAAATACTTTTCAAATAGGCAATAGACTTTTGAATACAATAGTTACAGTTGTTGCAATAGGCAACACAATTTCAAACACAATAATACATTGAGCTCAATGGGAATTTCTAGTTAAATGCAATAGATTACTTTTTGGATTACTTTTCTTACCACAGGACTGGATCCTAGATTCAGTCCTGGGACATCTCCTGTAAACAGTTGAGTAAAAACGTTTTGGTTACAGTTGTGATTTTTAAGGAATATTATTGTATTTTAAAAGTTGACACTGAAACTTTTTCACATAGAATCACCAATGTTATCCAATGGGAGGAAATTCACTTAGCAGGTAAGTGTGGTTATTGTTACCTTTTCTAACTCAGTGTTGGATCCTGGATCCAGCACTGGTGCATCTCCTGTAAACAGTTGAAAGAATGTGTTTTTGTTATACAGGCGATTTTTAACGAATATTTGTAAGTTTGCAAAATCGACACAGAAACTTTTTCAGCAAAAACCAGGCAATGTTATCCTATGGAAGGAAATTCAAGTTACCGGTAAGTACAGTTATGATTACTTTTCAGGGTCAGTGCTGGGCACCAAGATCCAGCACTGGGATCTCTCCTGATAACAGGTGAGTAATTTCGTTTTCGTTGATCGGACGATTTTTAGTGATTATTTTAAAGTTTCAAAACTCGACACTTAGAAGAAATTTCAGTGTAAACCAGTCAATGTTACCCTATGGAGAAAATGTAGGTTATCGGTCTTCAGGTAAGTACTCGACTGGCAGAGTTAAGGTTCTGGGCATAGACTCAGGGGTCTCCCAGGGTCAGTGTTGCACTGTTGTTGCACCCTCAGTGGCACTAGGGCAGCCGGGTGCAGAGTGTTGAGGCCCAATGTTATCCTATGGGGGATAGGGGCACTCCGGTTGGTGGCTGCTGGCGAGCAGGCCACAAGGCTGTGGGAGCAAAGCTCCTAGGGTTTAGGTCAGGGCAAATTGGGAAACAAGCCAGCACAAAAGGTGCACCCTCAGCGGCGCTGGGGCGGCCGGGTGCAGAGTGCTGTTTTGGTGTCGGGTGCCCTGTTGTTTTCAATGGGGATTTTCGGTTTTGGTTTTCAGCTGCAGGCTCGGTCCAGGAAGACTTCCAGGAGGAACCAACAGCTGGGCAGGTAAGTTGGAGGGCTCGGGGTCGTGGGTGCACCTCGGGTTCCTTTCTCCAGGGCGCAGGGCGGCTGGATGCAGGGGTGTCTTTTGAGGTCGGATTTCACCTTACCGGGCCACTCGCGGTTGGGGGGGTCTCGTGCAGAGGCTGCAGGCGACGTCGGGGAGTCCTGGAGGGGTCAACCCACAGTGGACTCGGACTCTGGAGCGCTGGGGGACCTCGCTGGGACCGGTGGGCCACTTGAACTCGGGCTGTAGGCGACGGGTGCAGTGGTGGTTCCAGGCGTCGGGTTTATTTTTCCTCAGCAGGCTCGGAGTCTTTGTTTGGTGTTTCTTTTGAACAGAGCTGCTGTTAACAGGAGATCCGGTCTTTGTTGAAGGCAGTCAGTCCTCCCCGGGGTTCTGGAGGTCGCTGGCTGCAGGACAAGATGATTTTTGGCGCAGGATCTCTGGAAACTGCAGACGGGCCGGTAGGGCTGGGGCCAAGTCAGTTGTTCTCTGCAGTCTCCTCTGCTGGGCGTCTTCTTTCGTCCTTTTTCTTCTTAGGTTGTGGGAATCTGAGGAAGGAAGGTTCAGGGTGCCACTAAATACTAAATGTAGGGGCGTTACAGGTAGGTAAAGGGCAGGGACCAATGGGTCCCTTCCTGGGGTGGGTACACCCCCTATCCTGCCCCTCTCCTGTGGGAGGGGGGCAGTAGCCTAGTCCTGATTGGGCAGGGCTCCCCATCTTCAAGATGGCGAGAGCCCGGAGTTGTGCTTCACCTCGCCTCCCCCACCTGAGGGGTGGGGTTGGCAGAGGCTGGCACATCCCCTTTCCTCCCTTGGGGTTTCCCACCAGTCTTCCCACCAGAGAGGGGGTCAGAACCGGTGGGGGCCAGTTGCTGAGTACAGCAAGTGGCCTGGAGAAGCTCACAAAGGCGGCATGCCTTTGAAGCTTCCCCTGCCCATCCTGGGGGAGGAGACCTAGCACCTCGCCCAGGATGTGCATTGTTGCAGGCCCAGGAGAGCGGATGGCTCTCCACCCAGGGGTCCAGCAACATGTCTGCTGTGTGGCAGCCGGGGCAGCCCCTCAGACAAGACGTGGATTGTAGGTTAGGTTCAGGGGGCAACTCTAAGTTGCCCTCTGTCGTGCATTTTACATTAAATCCCACACTGGCATCAGTGTGGGTTTAATGTGCTGAGAAGTTTGATACCAAACTTCTCAGTCTTCAGTGTAGCCATTATGGTGCTGTGGAGTTCGTAATGACAACCTCCCAGCACCATATACTCTTAATGGCATCACTGCACTTACAGTGCCCAGGAATGGCCCTGGGTACTGTAGGGGCACAGGGCTCATGCACCTGTGCCCACACCACTGGCATAGTGCACCCAGCTAGAGGGGTGACTGAGGTATGCCAGGGCAGTGTGTTTGTGGGCATGGCACACAGGGATGTGTGCCATGTCGACTCTCTGTTTAGTTATGCACCAAGACACTCAGCCTGCAAAGGCAGGGTGTGTGTGTCAGGGTACAGGGCCTCTAAGGGTGGCACAATAAGTGCTGCAGCCCTTAGGGGCCTTCTCTGGTCACAGTGCCCTGGGTACCTAGGGTACCATTTACCAGGGGCTTACCTGTGGCCAGAGATGCCAATTGGGTTTAGGCTTTAGTACAGTTTTTAGGGAAGGAACACAGGCCCTGGGTACCTGATTGGCAGGGACCCAGGGCACACCAAGGAAAAGTGCATCAGTTATCAGGCAAAAAGTGGGGGTTACTGCAACAGAAACCCACTTTTCTACACAAGCCCCCCCAGCCCAAAGGCCAGGAGACTCAGCCAACGCTGGGAGAGTCTTTCTAGTCTTTCAGGCGAGGAAGAGTTGGGGAAGTGGTTTGAAAGTTGCAGGGCCTACTCTGCCTTATATCTTTCTGTCCAGGTCAGTCCCTTTGGGGAGCTGGCCTACCTTATCAGTTTCAGGACCTAATTCCCAAAGCTCCTCTCCTTGTTTTATAGTGTCTTCACCCCATCTTTTTATTTTGGTTTCAGAGGTGCCTGCCTCTGCAAAGTCTAACTTAGCCAGGGCAAAGCCCAGCTTACCCACAGAGGTCACCCACAGTTTGAGCAACCCCACCATGACCAATAGGGTCAGGGGGCCTAGCTTGCTATTTGGCAGGGGGTTAGGCTACCATGTCAAGGATAGGGCTGCCATGAAGGCTAACACCCAGCAGAGGCTGCTGACAGCTGTCAGTGCCCAGGACCACACCTTTAGCTCCTGACTGGCAAGTGAAGGGGCTATCTTACAGGTCTCTTTGGGTCCTGGCTGTCTGCCTGTTGCTTTAGGGTGGGGGGTCACTACACTTTGTAGTGAACACCCTTCCTCCACCCTTTGTTCTGTCAGCTGAGGAGCCACCAACTCCGGCTGGACAGTTGCCTGACTAGTCAGGTCTTCTTGTTGGCTAGGGGGCTTTACCAGGGCCACTTCTGGAGTTTTCCCTCACTGGGATAGAATCTCATTGGCCCTCTGGGACTGTGGCTAACAGTTGCCCACCTTTCCTACCCTGTTCCTTTTTACTCTTTTGGGGCTCAGCTGCACTGACTGCAGGTTGAGCCCCCCAGGTTTCTTGGGTGAGGCCTGGCATTGGGCCAGTGCCTCTCTTTGGCTCAGATCCACCTCTAAGTGGTCATTCCCCAGGAGACAATCAAGGGGAGGTCTTTACTGACTACCACCTTTCTCCATCTAAGGGACCCAGCTATGACTAGGGGCACTACAGCCACAGGCCTAACAGTGACTCCCCTGGGACAGCCCTTACTCTCCTTGTTTCCCCTGGGACATACTGGTGTGGGAGTACCAACCTGTCATGCACCACAGTGTGACTGGCACAGGTATCTCTCAGGGCAGTGGCTGGGATTCCATTCACCAGTAGGCGGTGGAAGTGTCTACTCCCCTCTGGGATCTCCAGCTTACCTCTTGGGCCCATTTTCTAGTTGAAAGCTAGGAGGACTTCCTCATCTGAGGACCCTTCCTCCAGAGCTACACTGGCAACTCCTGGGGCTACACTAGTCACCCCTGGGGCTGTACTAGGGATCTTGTTTTTAGGACAGCTAGGGTCCTTGGTGTGGTGTCCTGACTTCTGACAGTTGTGACACCATATTCTGTTGGGATCCCAATTCTTACCTTAGTACCCTGGTTTAGTTTGTGAGGTGTCTTTGGGCCCACCCTCCTGGACAGGTTTTTGGGGGGCTGCCTGGGACTCCTTACTTTTATCCTTAAGGGGTTCACTATCTTTCTTCTGGGGAGGCTTTGTGACCCCTTTCTTTTGGTCACCCCCAGTGGATGTCCTAGTTACCCTTGTTCTGACCCAGTGGTCTGCCTTCCTTCCCAATTCTTGAGGGGAAAGTGGACCTAGGTCTACCAGATACTGATGCAACCTCTCATCAATGCAGTTACTTAAAATGTGTTCCTTCATAAACAGGTTGGAAATTCCATTAAAGTCATGCACATTGTTTCCAGTTAACCAGCCACCCAGTGTCTTTACTGAGTAGTCTACAAAATCAATCCAGGATTGGTTCTGGGTTTTGTGAGCCCCCTGAATCTGATTCTGTACTCCTCAGTGGTGAGTCCAAATCCCTCAATCAGAGTTTTCTTCATGAGATCATAGGACCCTGCATCTGGCCCAGAGAGGGTCAGAAGCCTGTCTCTGCAGTTACCAGAGAACAGTTCCCACAGGAGTGCCCCCCAGAAAGTCTTCCTCACCCTCCTGGCTTCACAAGCCCTCTCAAAAGCTGTGAACCACTTGGTGATATCATCACCCTCCTCATATTTAGGGACAATCCCTTTGGGGATTTTAGGATCATAAGATTCCTCTCTATCCTTATTATTTTGATTGCTGCCACCATTGATGGGTGCTAAACCCATCTCCTGTCTTTCCTTCTCTAGAGCCAGGAGTCTGGTCTCTGGGTCCAGTCTTTTGGCCAACCTTGCTAAAAGGCTGTCCTCCTCACTGAGGCTGTCCTCAATGTCCTCTCTGGGACCTGAACCACCTGTGTGGCTTCTAGGTCCCCAGAGGTTAACTCTTGGAAATAAGGGTGCAGGGACCCTGTCTTCCCTAGGCAGTGGTGGAGGTGGGTTCCCATCTCCATCCTCCTCCCTCCTTTCCCCTCCTTTGCTTGGTCATCACCATGCTCAGAGGGGTGGGCCTTCTGCATACTCAGCCAGGAGCTCCTGGAGCCCTTGTTTGGTTGGATGCTGGCCCATGGGTATATCTTTAAGTTTACATAAGGACCTCAATTCCTTGAAAGACAAGTGTAAGTAAGGTGTGAGGTCGAGCTCCTCCACCAGGTCCTGCATGGTATTATTGTCACTAGTAGCTGGGTTCTTTTGAGACATTCTAACCTGACAGTTCTAACCCTCTACCCTTGACTATAGTGACTTTTATTTCTCTAAAATTCTAAAGGGACTTAAGCAAGGCCCTGACAAGACTTTTAGTATTTTGGAAAAGACCAATCAGAATTCTAAAGGCAATTTTAAGAGTTCTGTCGTGTGATCAGATGGTAACCAAGTAGTCCAACAAATGCAAGTTTGTATCCCACCGCTGATCCACCAATGTAAGAAAGTGGCTCTGTATATACTGAACCAAAGTAAGGTTCAGTGTGCACAGAGTCCACAGTCCCCAGAGGTTTGGCAGAGGCTAAAGTTAGATATAACCTTACTCTCTTAAGTGGTAGCTTGGTCGAGCTGTAAGGCAGGATCAGAGGACAGTGTAAAGCATTTGTTGTACACACTCAGTCAGTAAATGGTCTCACACACTCAAGAACTGAACTCTAGGCCAATGGTTTTGTATCAAAATATATAGTTGTTTTATTTTAGAACCAGCAATAGGTATCAAAATATACTTTCTCAGAATGAGTTACTTTAGTTAAATACTTTTCAAATAGGCAATAGACTTTTGAATACAATAGTTACAGTTGTTGCAATAGGCAACACAATTTCAAACACAATAATACATTGAGCTCAATGGGAATTTCTAGTTAAATGCAATAGATTACTTTTTGGATTACTTTTCTTACCACAGGACTGGATCCTAGATTCAGTCCTGGGACATCTCCTGTAAACAGTTGAGTAAAAACGTTTTGGTTACAGTTGTGATTTTTAAGGAATATTATTGTATTTTAAAAGTTGACACTGAAACTTTTTCACATAGAATCACCAATGTTATCCTATGGGAGGAAATTCACTTAGCAGGTAAGTGTGGTTATTGTTACTTTTTCTAACTCAGTGTTGGATCCTGGATCCAGCACTGGTGCATCTCCTGTAAACAGTTGAAAGAATGTGTTTTTGTTATACAGGCGATTTTTAACGAATATTTGTAAGTTTGCAAAATCGACACTTAGAAACTTTTTCAGCAAAAACCAGGCAATGTTATCCTATGGAAGGAAATTCAAGTTACCGGTAAGTACAGTTATGATTACTTTTCAGGGTCAGTGCTGGGCACCAAGATCCAGCACTGGGATCTCTCCTGATAACAGGTGAGTAATTTCGTTTTCGTTGATCGGACGATTTTTAGTGATTATTTTAAAGTTTCAAAACTCGACACTTAGAAGAAATTTCAGTGTAAACCAGTCAATGTTACCCTATGGAGAAAATGTAGGTTATCGGTCTTCAGGTAAGTACTCGACTGGCAGAGTTAAGGTTCTGGGCATAGACTCAGGGGTCTCCCAGGGTCAGTGATGCACTGTTGTTGCACCCTCAGTGGCACTAGGGCGGCCGGGTGCAGAGTGTTGAGGCCCAATGTTATCCTATGGGGGATAGGGGCACTCCGGTTGGTGGCTGCTGGCGAGCAGGCCACAAGGCTGTGGGAGCAAAGCTCCTAGGGTTTAGGTCAGGGCAAATTGGGAAACAAGCCAGCACAAAAGGTGCACCCTCAGCGGCGCTGGGGCGGCCGGGTGCAGAGTGCTGTTTTGGTGTCGGGTGCCCTGTTGTTTTCAATGGGGATTTTCGGTTTTGGTTTTCAGCTGCAGGCTCGGTCCAGGAAGACTTCCAGGAGGAACCAACAGCTGGGCAGGTAAGTTGGAGGGCTCGGGGTCGTAGGTGCACCTCGGGTTCCTTTCTCCAGGGCGCAGGGCGGCTGGATGCAGGGGTGTCTTTTGAGGTCGGATTTCACCTTACCGGGCCACTCGCGGTTGGGGGGTCTCGTGCAGAGGCTGCAGGCGACGTCGGGGAGTCCTGGAGGGGTCAACCCACAGTGGACTCGGACTCTGGAGCGCTGGGGGACCTCGCTGGGACCGGTGGGCCACTTGAACTCGGGCTGTAGGCGACGGGTGCAGTGGTGGTTCCAGGCGTCGGGTTTATTTTTCCTCAGCAGGCTCGGAGTCTTTGTTTGGTGTTTCTTTTGAACAGAGCTGCTGTTAACAGGAGATCCGGTCTTTGTTGAAGGCAGTCAGTCCTCCCCGGGGTTCTGGAGGTCGCTGGCTGCAGGACAAGATGATTTTTGGCGCAGGATCTCTGGAAACTGCAGACGGGCCGGTAGGGCTGGGGCCAAGTCAGTTGTTCTCTGCAGTCTCCTCTGCTGGGCGTCTTCTTTCATCCTTTTTCTTCTTAGGTTGTGGGAATCTGAGGAAGGAAGGTTCAGGGTGCCACTAAATACTAAATGTAGGGGCGTTACAGGTAGGTAAAGGGCAGGGACCAATGGGTCCCTTCCCTGGGGTGGGTACACCCCTATCCTGCCCCTCTCCTGTGGGAGGGGGCAGTAGCCTAGTCCTGATTGGGCAGGGCTCCCCATCTTCAAGATGGCGAGAGCCCGGAGTTGTGCTTCACCTCGCCTCCCCCACCTGAGGGGTGGGGTTGGCAGAGGCTGGCACATCCCCTTTCCTCCCTTGGGGTTTCCCGCCAGTCTTCCCACCAGAGAGGGGGTCAGAACCGGTGGGGGCCAGTTGCTGAGTACAGCAAGTGGCCTGGAGAAGCTCACAAAGGCGGCATGCCTTTGAAGCTTCCCCTGCCCATCCTGGGGGAGGAGACCTAGCACCTCGCCCAGGATGTGCATTGTTGCAGGCCCAGGAGAGCGGATGGCTCTCCACCCAGGGGTCCAGCAACATGTCTGCTGTGTGGCAGCCGGGGCAGCCCCTCAGACAAGACGTGGATTGTAGGTTAGGTTCAGGGGGCAACTCTAAGTTGCCCTCTGTCGTGCATTTTACATTAAATCCCACACTGGCATCAGTGTGGGTTTAATGTGCTGAGAAGTTTGATACCAAACTTCTCAGTCTTCAGTGTAGCCATTATGGTGCTGTGGAGTTCGTAATGACAACCTCCCAGCACCATATACTCTTAATGGCATCACTGCACTTACAGTGCCCAGGAATGGCCCTGGGTACTGTAGGGGCACAGGGCTCATGCACCTGTGCCCACACCACTGGCATAGTGCACCCAGCTAGAGGGGTGACTGAGGTATGCCAGGGCAGTGTGTTTGTGGGCATGGCACACAGGGATGTGTGCCATGTCGACTCTCTGTTTAGTTATGCACCAAGACACTCAGCCTGCAAAGGCAGGGTGTGTGTGTCAGGGTACAGGGCCTCTAAGGGTGGCACAATAAGTGCTGCAGCCCTTAGGGGCCTTCTCTGGTCAGAGTGCCCTGGGTACCTAGGGTACCATTTACCAGGGGCTTACCTGTGGCCAGAGATGCCAATTGGGTTTAGGCTTTAGTACAGTTTTTAGGGAAGGAACACAGGCCCTGGGTACCTGATTGGCAGGGACCCAGGGCACACCAAGGAAAAGTGCATCAGTTATCAGGCAAAAAGTGGGGGTTACTGCAACAGAAACCCACTTTTCTACACAAGCCCCCCCAGCCCAAAGGCCAGGAGACTCAGCCAACGCTGGGAGAGTCTTTCTAGTCTTTCAGGCGAGGAAGAGTTGGGGAAGTGGTTTGAAAGTTGCAGGGCCTACTCTGCCTTATATCTTTCTGTCCAGGTCAGTCCCTTTGGGGAGCTGGCCTACCTTATCAGTTTCAGGACCTAATTCCCAAAGCTCCTCTCCTTGTTTTATAGTGTCTTCACCCCATCTTTTTATTTTGGTTTCAGAGGTGCCTGCCTCTGCAAAGTCTAACTTAGCCAGGGCAAAGCCCAGCTTACCCACAGAGGTCACCCACAGTTTGAGCAACCCCACCATGACCAATAGGGTCAGGGGCCTAGCTTGCTATTTGGCAGGGGTTAGGCTACCATGTCAAGGATAGGGCTGCCATGAAGGCTAACACCCAGCAGAGGCTGCTGACAGCTGTCAGTGCCCAGGACCACACCTTTAGCTCCTGACTGGCAAGTGAAGGGGCTATCTTACAGGTCTCTTTGGGTCCTGGCTGTCTGCCTGTTGCTTTAGGGTGGGGGGTCACTACACTTTGTAGTGAACACCCTTCCTCCACCCTTTGTTCTGTCAGCTGAGGAGCCACCAACTCCGGCTGGACAGTTGCCTGACTAGTCAGGTCTTCTTGTTGGCTAGGGGGCTTTACCAGGGCCACTTCTGGAGTTTTCCCTCACTGGGATAGAATCTCATTGGCCCTCTGGGACTGTGGCTAACAGTTGCCCACCTTTCCTACCCTGTTCCTTTTTACTCTTTTGGGGCTCAGCTGCACTGACTGCAGGTTGAGCCCCCCCAGGTTTCTTGGGTGAGGCCTGGCATTGGGCCAGTGCCTCTCTTTGGCTCAGATCCACCTCTAAGTGGTCATTCCCCAGGAGACAATCAAGGGGAGGTCTTTACTGACTACCACCTTTCTCCATCTAAGGGACCCAGCTATGACTAGGGGCACTACAGCCACAGGCCTAACAGTGACTCCCCCTGGGACAGCCCTTACTCTCCTTGTTTCCCCTGGGACATACTGGTGTGGGAGTACCAACCTGTCATGCACCACAGTGTGACTGGCACAGGTATCTCTCAGGGCAGTGGCTGGGATTCCATTCACCAGTAGGCGGTGGAAGTGTCTACTCCCCTCTGGGATCTCCAGCTTACCTCTTGGGCCCATTTTCTAGTTGAAAGCTAGGAGGACTTCCTCATCTGAGGACCCTTCCTCCAGAGCTACACTGGCAACTCCTGGGGCTACACTAGTCACCCCTGGGGCTGTACTAGGGATCTTGTTTTTAGGACAGCTAGGGTCCTTGGTGTGGTGTCCTGACTTCTGACAGTTGTGACACCATATTCTGTTGGGATCCCAATTCTTACCTTAGTACCCTGGTTTAGTTTGTGAGGTGTCTTTGGGCCCACCCTCCTGGACAGGTTTTTGGGGGCTGCCTGGGACTCCTTACTTTTATCCTTAAGGGGTTCACTATCTTTCTTCTGGGGAGGCTTTGTGACCCCTTTCTTTGGTCACCCCCAGTGGATGTCCTAGTTACCCTTGTTCTGACCCAGTGGTCTGCCTTCCTTCCCAATTCTTGAGGGGAAAGTGGACCTAGGTCTACCAGATACTGATGCAACCTCTCATCAATGCAGTTACTTAAAATGTGTTCCTTCATAAACAGGTTGGAAATTCCATTAAAGTCATGCACATTGTTTCCAGTTAACCAGCCACCCAGTGTCTTTACTGAGTAGTCTACAAAATCAATCCAGGATTGGTTCTGGGTTTTGTGAGCCCCCTGAATCTGATTCTGTACTCCTCAGTGGTGAGTCCAAATCCCTCAATCAGAGTTTTCTTCATGAGATCATAGGACCCTGCATCTGGCCCAGAGAGGGTCAGAAGCCTGTCTCTGCAGTTACCAGAGAACAGTTCCCACAGGAGTGCCCCCCAGAAAGTCTTCCTCACCCTCCTGGCTTCACAAGCCCTCTCAAAAGCTGTGAACCACTTGGTGATATCATCACCCTCCTCATATTTAGGGACAATCCCTTTGGGGATTTTAGGATCATAAGATTCCTCTCTATCCTTATTATTTTGATTGCTGCCACCATTGATGGGTGCTAAACCCATCTCCTGTCTTTCCTTCTCTAGAGCCAGGAGTCTGGTCTCTGGGTCCAGTCTTTTGGCCAACCTTGCTAAAAGGCTGTCCTCCTCACTGAGGCTGTCCTCAATGTCCTCTCTGGGACCTGAACCACCTGTGTGGCTTCTAGGTCCCCAGAGGTTAACTCTTGGAAATAAGGGTGCAGGGACCCTGTCTTCCCTAGGCAGTGGTGGAGGTGGGTTCCCATCTCCATCCTCCTCCCTCCTTTCCCCTCCTTTGCTTGGTCATCACCATGCTCAGAGGGGTGGGCCTTTGCATACTCAGCCAGGAGCTCCTGGAGCCCTTGTTTGGTTGGATGCTGGCCCATGGGTATATCTTTAAGTTTACATAAGGACCTCAATTCCTTGAAAGACAAGTGTAAGTAAGGTGTGAGGTCGAGCTCCTCCACCAGGTCCTGCATGGTATTATTGTCACTAGTAGCTGGGTTCTTTTGAGACATTCTAACCTGACAGTTCTAACCCTCTACCCTTGACTATAGTGACTTTTATTTCTCTAAAATTCTAAAGGGACTTAAGCAAGGCCCTGACAAGACTTTTAGTATTTTGGAAAGACCAATCAGAATTCTAAAGGCAATTTTAAGAGTTCTGTCGTGTGATCAGATGGTAACCAAGTAGTCCAACAAATGCAAGTTTGTATCCCACCGCTGATCCACCAATGTAAGAAAGTGGCTCTGTATATACTGAACCAAAGTAAGGTTCAGTGTGCACAGAGTCCACAGTCCCCAGAGGTTTGGCAGAGGCTAAAGTTAGATATAACCTTACTCTCTTAAGTGGTAGCTTGGTCGAGCTGTAAGGCAGGATCAGAGGACAGTGTAAAGCATTTGTTGTACACACTCAGTCAGTAAATGGTCTCACACACTCAAGAACTGAACTCTAGGCCAATGGTTTTGTATCAAAATATATAGTTGTTTTATTTTAGAACCAGCAATAGGTATCAAAATATACTTTCTCAGAATGAGTTACTTTAGTTAAATACTTTTCAAATAGGCAATAGACTTTTGAATACAATAGTTACAGTTGTTGCAATAGGCAACACAATTTCAAACACAATAATACATTGAGCTCAATGGGAATTTCTAGTTAAATGCAATAGATTACTTTTTGGATTACTTTTCTTACCACAGGACTGGATCCTAGATTCAGTCCTGGGACATCTCCTGTAAACAGTTGAGTAAAAACGTTTTGGTTACAGTTGTGATTTTTAAGGAATATTATTGTATTTTAAAAGTTGACACTTTGAAACTTTTTCACATAGAATCACCAATGTTATCCTATGGGAGGAAATTCACTTAGCAGGTAAGTGTGGTTATTGTTACCTTTTCTAACTCAGTGTTGGATCCTGGATCCAGCACTGGTGCATCTCCTGTAAACAGTTGAAAGAATGTGTTTTTGTTATACAGGCGATTTTTAACGAATATTTGTAAGTTTGCAAAATCGACACAGAAACTTTTTCAGCAAAAACCAGGCAATGTTATCCTATGGAAGGAAATTCAAGTTACCGGTAAGTACAGTTATGATTACTTTTCAGGGTCAGTGCTGGGCACCAAGATCCAGCACTGGGATCTCTCCTGATATCAGGTGAGTAATATCGTTTTCGTTGATCGGACGATTTTTAGTGATTATTTTAAAGTTTCAAAACTCGACACTTAGAAGAAATTTCAGTGTAAACCAGTCAATGTTACCCTATGGAGAAAATGTAGGTTATCGGTTTTCAGGTAAGTACTCGACTGGCAGAGTTAAGGTTCTGGGCATAGACTCAGGGGTCTCCCAGGGTCAGTGATGCACTGTTGTTGCACCCTCAGCGGCACTAGGGCAGCCGGGTGCAGAGTGTTGAGGCCCAATGTTATCCTATGGGGGATAGGGGGCCTCCGGTTGGTGGCTGCTGGCGAGCAGGCCACAAGGTTGTGGGAGCAAAGCTCCTAGGGTTTAGGTCAGGGCAAATTGGGAAACAAGCCAGCACAAAGGTGCACCCTCAGCAGCGCTGGGGCGGCTGGGTGCAGAGTGCTGTTTTGGCGTCGGGTGCCCTGTTGTTTTCAATGGGGATTTTCGGTTTTGGTTTTCAGCTGCAGGCTCGGTCCAGGAAGACTTCCAGGAGGAACCAACAGCTGGGCAGGTAAGTTGGAGGGCTCGGGGTCGTAGGTGCACCTCGGGTTCCTTTCTCCAGGGCGCAGGGCGGCTGGATGCAGGGGTGTCGTTTGAGGTCGGATTTCACCTTACCGGGCCACTCGCGGTTGGGGGGGTTGTCTCGTGCAGAGGCTGCAGGCGAGGTTTGGGAGTCCTGGAGGGGTCAACCTACAGTGGACTCGGACTCTGGAGTGCTGGGGGACCTCGCTGGGACCGGTGGGCCACTTGAACTCGGGCTGTAGGCGACGGGTGCAGTGGTGGTTCCAGGCGTCGGGTTTCTTTTTCCTCAGCAGGCTCGGAGTCTTTGTTTGGTGTTTCTTTTGAACAGAGCTTCTGTTCACAGGAGATCCGGTCTTTGTTGAAGGCAGTCAGTCCTCCCCGGGGTTCTGGAGGTCGCTGGCTGCAGGACAAGATGATTTTTGGCGCAGGATCTCTGGAAACTGCAGACGGGCCAGTAGGGCTGGGGCCAAGTCAGTTGTTCTCTGCAGTCTCCTCTGCTGGGCGTCTTCTTTCGTCCTTTTTCTTCTTAGGTTGCGGGAATTTGAGGAAGGAAGGTTCAGGGTGCCCCTAAATACTAAATTTAGGGGCGTTACAGGTAGGTAAAGGGCAGGGACCAATGGGTCCCTTCCCTGCGGTGGGTACACCCCCTATCCTGCCCCTCTCCTGTGGGAGGGGGGCAGTAGCCTAGTCCTGATTGGGCAGGGCTCCCCATCTTCAAGATGGCGAGAGCCCGGAGTTGTGCTTCACCTCGCCTCCCCCACCTGAGGGGTGGGGTTGGCAGAGGCTGGCACATCCCCTTTCCTCCCTTGGGGTTTCCCGCCAGTCTTCCCACCAGAGAGGGGGTCAGAACCGGTGGGGGCCAGTTGCTGAGTACAGCAAGTGGCCTGGAGAAGCTCACAAAGGTGGCATGCCTTTGAAGCTTCCCCTGCCCATCCTGGGGGAGGAGACCTAGCACCTCGCCCAGGATGTGCATTGTTGCAGGCCCAGGAGAGCGGATGGCTCTCCACCCAGGGGTCCAGCAACATGTCTGCTGTGTGGCAGCCGGGGCAGCCGCTCAGACAAGACGTGGATTGTAGGTTAGGTTCAGGGGGCAACTCTAAGTGGCCCTCTGTCGTGCATTTTACATTAAATCCCACACTGGCATCAGTGTGGGTTTAATGTGCTGAGAAGTTTGATACCAAACTTCTCAGTCTTCAGTGTAGCCATTATGGTGCTGTGGAGTTCGTAATGACAACCTCCCAGCACCATATACTCTTAATGGCATCACTGCACTTACAGTGCCCAGGAATGGCCCTGGGTACTGTAGGGGCACAGGGCTCATGCACCTGTGCCCACACCACTGGCATAGTGCACCCAGCTAGAGGGGTGACTGAGGTATGCCAGGGCAGTGTGTTTGTGGGCATGGCACACAGGGATGTGTGCCATGTCGACTCTCTGTTTAGTTATGCACCAAGACACTCAGCCTGCAAAGGCAGGGTGTGTGTGTCAGGGTACAGGGCCTCTAAGGGTGGCACAATAAGTGCTGCAGCCCTTAGGGGCCTTCTCTGGTCACAGTGCCCTGGGTACCTAGGGTACCATTTACCAGGGGCTTACCTGTGGCCAGAGATGCCAATTGGGTTTAGGCTTTAGTACAGTTTTTAGGGAAGGAACACAGGCCCTGGGTACCTGATTGGCAGGGACCCAGGGCACACCAAGGAAAAGTGCATCAGTTATCAGGCAAAAAGTGGGGGGGTTACTGCAACAGAAACCCACTTTCCTACAGTTGGGCTATATTAACACACATTGTAATAGCAGCCATGTACATTGTTGTCAAGATACGCTGCTTTCCTGTAGTAACTACGGGGCATATTTACCATAAACTAGCAGAGCGCAGTGTTACTCCAAAATTGGTAATGCCATGCTCTGACAGTTTATAAATGCAGGAATGCGCTGTATGCACAAAAATACGATGCACCCCTGCATGTCCCCTAAAGCTGGTGCTAAAAAAACTGCCTTGCGCCAGTGCAGCCACCTTTGTGCCATGTTGCTAGGGTATGCTGATGTGCGGGAAGGTATAGAACAACAAATGGTCCTAGGACTCATTTACACATGCATTCAAGGCATTTGTATACATTTATAGTTTGAGGCATGCAGCAATATGTCAAGCAAACAGTACGAATACAATTATGCACCTTGAGAAAAGAATAAGGTAACCACTTGATTTTACCAGAGATGGTCTAATTTATTTATAGTACTAGTCAAGTCAAGTCAAGTCAAAATATGCTTTATTCGATTTTAGTCATTTAAAATCACAAAAGCAAACAGATAAAACAATTCATATTTATACAGATGTTAAAAATAGATATACACTTATTACGCAGATCAAAAACAATTAATCGAATCATATTAAAATTTTAAGGATATACTTTTTTTTAAACTGGGAAAGCCTACAGGAATTAATACAATCAAGTCTATATACTGGGAACTTTTAGTAATTTAATATTTTCCTAACTTTCAGTATACTCTTTAAAAAGCCAGCCATTACACCAATACAATAAATACTGTCCAAAAGCTGCAGATGTAAGAAGGCAGGTCGACATTGCCTCCATCCCCCCTCTTTAATAGAGGGATAATCCATCTTAGTCTTTCTTTATCATAAAATTTACAAAATAAAATCACGTGGATGGTAGATTGTGTTGACAAATTATCGCATGGGCAATGGCAAAGTTCCCTAGACCAATCATTCATCTCTGGATGGCTGATTAAACGGTGGAAAGTACCAAACCTGAAACGTGTTAAGAGATACCTATCATATCCCCCTGGGCAGCATAGGAGATACGGTTGAATATTATAGGTTATTAAAGTCAGTTGATGTTGAACAACCATACTCTTATTCATCTCCGAGGCAGCCCTAAGTGACTCAAGATGGGTCATACAAATTACTTTAAACTCCTTTCTAGTACTAATTTTGAAGGTAAAAGCATTACCAAACATGTGATTGTCGAGAGGTTGCTCAAAAAGAAAAGGTAGTGAGAAGGAAGAGCTCATGATGCCCAGGTCCACGGACAGTAAACGGGTTACCCCATTAGTTTGTAATGGATGTGCGGGAAGGAACAATCCTTACAGGTGATTTGCTGTTTCTATGTGTGCAGCAGAATGCAGCACTCATAGAAAGAGCAAAATACGATGAGAAATCTATAATTTCTTCGTATATTGCAATCCAAAGAACAGGCCCCTTATTTACAAGCCCCTTGCGCTGCCGGAGGGTCCCTTTTAACATGTGAAAAAGTGATGTACCGGCAGCACAAGGAGCTCATATAAAGCCCCCTGGTTTTTACTAACACTGGGCATAAACTCCGCTCCACCAGCGGAGTGTGCGGAGATTTGCCCACTCCGCGCTCCGCTAGGAACGCGGAGTATAGGGCAAAACTCCGACTCCGCAGCGGAGCGGAGTTAGCCAGCCCGCCCCCTCTGCAATAGGCTCCCCGACTCCACCCCCCTAATAAAAAATAGTTATAAACTAATTTAAAATGAAATAAAACACACTTACCTGTACTGCGGCGTCCCCGGGCTGCCCTCCTCCTCCTCGCCGTCTCTCTCCTACGTGGGATGTACATCTTGAGAGAACGGCGCTTGAGCGCGCTCGCATGCACATTTCTTGCAAGACGTCTTGCGAGAAATGCGTGCGCAAGCGCGCATCCGCAGTTCTCTCAAGATGTACGTCCCACGAAGGAAAGGGATGGCAAAGAGGAGGAGGGCATCCCGGGTACGCCACAGTACAGGTAAGTGTGTTGTTATTTCATTTTCAATTAATGTGTAACTGTTTTTTATTAGGGGGGTGGAGGAGGGTGGCGGAGCGGAGCAGAGCGGAGCAGAGATTTCCCCCAACTCCGTGGACCTCTAGGTAGTCTCACAACGCCAGCTCCGCCCACCCTTAGTTTTTACCTGTCCTTAGTTGTTGGTGCTGCCCCAGCCTTGTAAATATGGGGCAGCTTAAAAAAAGAAATGGCTGATGTTCACTGCAACACCCATTGCACTGCGCTTTCATGCAAATTGAAAAGTGGAAAGGGGCCGCTTTTACAAGGTGGCGTTAACCAACGTTAAGTGGCTTCACACTGCATTGCAAATAAGGAGAAGTGGATCTTGCCACCAGAACCTTGCTAAAGTGACGTTCTGGTGGCGATATCACCTTGTAATTATGCCCCTGGGTTTGGGGATAAATGCAACCTATGTGTATATGTGGAACATATGCCCTATGTAAAGTCAAAAGTGTCAGGATTCAGATGCATACAGATTGGTTTGTGCCAACATGCATCCTTTCACAACTGCATGGAAGGGCCATATACTCTGGAGTATCATCCCTGTGCACACCCCTGTGCAGCTGCAAAAACATCAGCTGTGCAGCAATGCAGCCATCCTTGAACCCTGGCTCAAAGTTGTCTGTGTTGCTGCTTTCCTGTCTTCATCATTGCTAGTGCAGGGGAAAACAGAAGGGGAGGGGACGCTCATTCTGAGTATGGGGCTAGGCTGTGTATGTGTAAAAATGCTGGGTTACATAGATAAAGTGCCTGCAGCTCCATGTCTTGTCAAAATCTTGTCAAAAGGACCCTCCATAGGTACATCTCACCATCCCAAACAAATATCATCATCTGGGGTGCTCTATGACACGTCACCTCGTAATAGCTTGCAATATCAGTCAGTTGGGGATAGTCACACAAGATGCAAGTGTAGTAGGAGCAGGATAAGCCACTCATGATCATGGTCATATCACTGTGTGGCAGAAAGTTGGTTGTCAGGACCTTTGTGTTGAATGTACAGAGGGATCAATGCACACATACAAGTGTGTGGAAGAAATCTAAAATATGTCTCACACCCTGCAGATGACCAACTCTGCACATGATGAAATAATGGATGTCAATGATTCCTATGTGACTACTAGAATAGGCCTTATCCACTCAGTGGTGGCACACAGTGGTAACGTCATAATCCTGAACTCCTGACATGTACCATTTATGGACAGTGTAAACTGCCATCCATAGCCTAGTGTAACAGGTGTACCATGTATCACAGGAGAATGGAAAGTGTCATGCACTTTGAATGTCAAATGCTTAAAAACATGCCATCATGTAGCAGACAGCATCAATAGTATTTGCCCTTTCCATTACAGAGGATGAAACCTTACCTCCTGGTCAGCACCGTGTCCCAGATATCACCGATGATGGTGATGATAATAAAAACCTACCAACCATTGACTACACCACACTCCAAGAGCTCCTGGACTCCATAGGAACATCATCTCTGGACCCAAGGAAGGTCAGCAGTGTTGTAGTGTCTCCACATACCCTGCCAAACAACCAACAGGCACCACCTACCACCACAGCCACATCCCTGGACTCAGAGGACCCACAGGTCACCTTCTAACGGACTGCGGTAGGAGTCCAGCGGGAGATGGCAGATCAGGTGCGGGTGGGGTTGGAGACCCTGGCAGCCACAGTAGAGTGGGTCCGTGGGTGCCTCAGTCCCAATAGGGAAAACTCAGTTGCCACCAAAGGCACCTACTCTCCGCTCCATGGCCTCCAGCAGTCCCTGGCTGACATCGCTGGTGTCATGAGGCAGAGGCATCAACAGCTGCACTACCAAAGTGGCACCAGCATTGTGGCAAAAGATCTGGGGGCAATCCAAAATATCTTGGAGACCATGGAGTGGAAGCAGGACTTCCACATGACTGCCATGACTGCCTACCACTGCAATGTTGCTGCTGTGTTGAAAAACCTGAAGATCCTCTTTGCTGCAGGGATGCTTCGTGTGTTGGCACAGATGAATGCTGCTGCATCCACAGCACCCACACCTTCCACCCCTGATATGTCTGTGTATCCCTCGCCTGCTGTATGTACAACACCACCCTCGTGGGAGACACTGCACACATCAGAGGAGGAAGATGCGGACGGTACATCATTCCAAAGGAAAAGTCTGCAGTAGCATTCATCTTTGTCAAATGTCCAGTTTCTGCTCACCAACATGCCGGGAAACATCTGCTATCACTGTCCTCATCTTGACTTTGCCATGTTCACCTTGGACATTTGTGAACTGCCAATGTGGCACATTGTAATCAATGACATTGCGATCATCCTCCTGACTGATAGCTTCCTAATTCTCAACATGTCCCATGACATGTTCCCCACAAGGACTCTGTCTGGAAATCCACTGGTTTGAAACATCCTTTGGGGTTGTTATCCTGTGAACTGTCCCTGTGACCCAATTCAATTTGCACTTGTAAATAAATGCACCTTTAATTGACAGCTGTGTGTTGCCTGTCAACATGAAAAGTGTGACCAATGGATAATCTGCATAGCTACTTCATCACATACTGTAAAAAATTATAACATTGTGTCAGCAGACACTTGGACTATGATAGGCAGTGAGAGTACAATTAATCAGTGAAGCATCTATGGTGTGATTTTCATTGAGTGCAAAGTCAAGGTGGCCTTGATAATGTTCAACTGGTAACATGTGGTCAATGTGAAGGGTGAAATCATCCATACTGCAAGTGTGATGTACATCCATGTCAACCAGTGAGACATACCTCAGTGGGATGGCAAGTACATGTAGCAAGTGCATGAGGAAATGAGGCAGTGATCATTGTATTAGTCAACATACCAACTATCTGTGCAGAAGTCAAAGGGCATAACATTCCTCAAAAACATATTGCATTATTGACACACATAAAGCCCTTATTGGACAACATATTTAGCAGTATTTCATCATGCAAAGAAAAAAGAAACAAGTCCTGGTCTACATTGTATGGATGTCAGATCATGTGACTCAATGGACAGTATGACAGTACCCTGTTCCTAGATCAGTAAACTACTCATACATGTTGTGCTACACTACAAGCTAAGATACCTTATGATATACAGACTCATCTGAGCACAATAGATCACTGATAAACATGAATGAACACTTACACCACATTGCACAAATGTAGACGTTTTATTAAAAATGTGTAAAAACTAAACATATACCCGTCTAACCTATTCTAAGGACCTACTGCAACCTATTCTGCACTTCCTTATCCTATCTAACCTTAACAATACCCTACCTTAGCTTAACTTAACCTACATACTTAACATGACATGTAAACATCAACCCCCCCTTAAGGCACAACAGAAAACAGGACTAATATGACTATACCTAAACAAATACTACCTAAACATGTAAGCTAAACAAACATATTTTTTTGTATTTGTTGTAATAATTTTTTTAATGTTTTTTTGTTTTAAAACACTTTTTATACACGAAATACACATCAACCCCCCACCCCCAAACAACCCAAACAAGTATGAAATGAAAAGTAATAAAACCCACCCTTATGAACCCCCTATATACACTAACTTAATTCTATCCTAAACCTATCCTAATCTAACCTACACACTACATAAAAAACAAGGGTGCATCTTCACCAGACCGAAAATGGTATATGGGCTATGGTGTCCCCTATTGTTTGCCCTACCCCACTGCTTATTTAATGTCCTGAAGCAGGAACAGGGTCTGGTCCATTTAGTTCTCCAGCACTGCCAATCTTAATGTAATGTCTGAATGTTCCCTCCTCATGTCCTGTTCAAAGGAGCTTTGAGCTTCTGTCTGCTGTTGTGTGGGTGGCACGGTGACTGATGGTCTACTCTGAGAGGTCCCTGATGTTGGTGCATGGGATGGTCCAGCTGTGATATTTCTGTGGCTCGTCTCATTTGCGTGGCTGGTAGTTGGCAGTCCCCTGGTGAACACTGACCACTGCCCCTTTATTTTTAAGTCCAGGAACCAACGTCCCATGGCCCTGTATGAGCTGGCAACCCTTCTCAAGTAATGGTAACACACCTTCCTCTTTTTGAAATTTACAGCTCAACTGGTGTCATTTTGTCTGTTGAAAAAGTTAACAACAAATCTCAGTCATGGGTTGACTCGGTACACATAACAAGATAAGGATTGGTTACAATAACAATCACAGCTATGTCAGTTGCCCCAACAGCCAACATGCTTCTAACAGCTTTGATTGACAACACACATACCTACATCTAGCTTATCAGATGTATATGGGTCCAGTAGCAAAGGTAAGATTGCATAGACTGTGCTTTACCCACACCATAGGCAGAAGTTATCATGTTCATCTCCATACAGGCCATATATATACATTATTGTGTCTGTACTCATGGATTGGTGTACAAGTTTACTGTGTCTGTAAAGTGGTATACCCTGGCCATCATTCAATGGCTGTCATGGCACAGGCTTATTACACTATCAGATGTGTCATGTCTTGACAGGACGTTACCTGTGTCACAATATTTTGAGCTAGATGGGACAAAAATGCCTTTTGAGGATACATTCCTTCCTTTACTGAAATGTAATACTGGATGCATGTAATGTACACCACATCAGACAGTGGTATGTAAACAACTCCAAATTTTGACATCACTTCGCTTTACTTTGCTGAACGAGGACTTTGTGTACCAGAAGCCCAGTGCCCCAGGAGGCGGTCTCTGACCAGCTCACCTGTTCCTCATTCATTGCGCTACTTAAGGCACACGGTGCTCCCGTGGCGCAGGATTCATATCACTTTGCTTTGCTGAACGAGGAATTCGTATACTAGAAGACCAGCTCACCTGTTCCTCATTCACTGAGCTATTTAAGGCACCCAGCAAAGCCTGGGCCAACGATGGGCCCGTCCTGCTCCCCTCAGTGACAGGAAGAGGCAGGGCCACCCCCCCTTGGCTCGCCAAACAGGACCTTGGGAATCCCTTAATCTGTGCACTCGCAATCTGCAATCTGCACCTGAGGTCTGTACTTTTGCCGTTATTCTTCTAGGTGGAATTGGCTACTGCTATTGTATTGATCCTAAAGCTACTGTTTCTCGGTAGACATCGACTCTTGTAGTTTTTATCTGGGGTAGGGTGCGGTGTGTTTCACCATCTTGCCTCTTGACTTTGACTTTTTGTTGTATTGCTTATTGTCTGTGCAAGGTCTACGTTCATGTTTACATAAGGCCCGACTATTAAAAATCCTTGGACATGGTGGAAAGGAAACACCCGTGTGGGACGGTGGCTCAATCTTCGAACCTGCCTCGATCCTCCTCCTTTATTTTGAACTACATTACTGGTGCTATGGGGGTGATCGAACAACAGATACTGAGGAGTCCCTAACAAATTGTACTACTGATAATCCTGGATCGACTCTAATCGTAGCAGATTCAAACCCCACTCCCAACCATGGTAGTCCAACTGGCAGAGGGCATTTGGACGACAAGGAATTGGAGGAGAGTGTCGTTGAATCTCCCCTCTCATGCCAACCAGTTACTCAACCTCTGAGAAAATGCCTCAAAATATCGTCCACTACCTTGACTCTGACCCAGATCCCTCCAGCTTCCCCAGGAGGGGTAGAGTGGCACCCAAAGAAAACTACTCCCCAGAATCAAACTTTAAGTAAAAAGCCTGCTAAAGCTCTAGCCAACCACTCGTCCTCACCCCTTGAGGACCATGCCTCTCTGTTAGCTTTGGTACAGACCCTCTCGGAAATCGTTAGGCTTTCATTTAGCACCCTTACTGAGCAACTAAAAGGCACTGAGAGGAGTGTCCTAACCTGTCTGGACATGCTAGGGAAATGCTACGCAAAACTTGCATGCCACCCCCCAGCAAGGGATAATAAAACTCTCCCTCACGGCTTCCATCAGTGCCCAATACCTTCTGTCCCGTCCAACATGAGCATCCTCCACCGCATTTAGTTTCAGTAGGGGTTGGGGCCCCCACTACCCTTTCTCCTGGTATCAATCAAACAGGTCATAGTCCCAATCTTACCTCCCTGTTTCAACAGTCCTGACCTGCCCTTAGGAACCCTCATTCTTTAACATACAACACTCCTTCTAATCCACTTTTATCCAATCACATTATTACCGACCCACCACGTTAATTTCCTATTGCTAAATTTGAAAGCTTGGAGCTTCCGCCGGCTGCCACACCTTAGGTGGTAATTTTAGCTAATGTCCCCCCTGCTCCCACCTCTGCCCATGAATCATGGGTTTCACATAGGAATAAATCCCTAAACTGGTTGTTCGCGAGGGTATGGCTAGGCAGAGCACTTTTTGCAGACCTTAAAATGATTAGTAGAGTCAAATGGGTTGGTCTGGGGAGCAAATCATTGGAGAACGACTGTGCGGTGCTCTCATTTACATCCCCCAATTTAGTCAAACTCATATTAGAGAGAGCTAGCTCCCCATCCTTCACTACAAAACAGATCGTAGTTTTACCCCTTGGCTTCTTTTATCAGCCTCCCGCCTCTTATCAAACCTTCCACCAACCAGTACATCCCTATCGGGCGCAACCTATTGCACCCTTATTTCCCATTGAAACCTATAACAGGTTTGATTGCCTTTCCACACTTAGTAGTGTGGATTGACTTAAAGGCCTCTACTAATTCAAGAGAGGGTACACAGAGCAGAACTTCCACTTCTTTGGCACTTAATTCGGATATCTGTTTAGATACAGCGGCGGAATGTATGTTGTCCCAGGCTTGTATAGATAAGGATCCTATAGGCATGTAGCCATCCCTTGCACAGGTCACCCTCTCTGTTGTAGCTAATACTGTCCTATTTGGAACATCGTTGGGTTGCATCATAAATGCACCACGACTGAGTGGATTGATTTTGCGTCCAAGTTTCACATTCTTTGTTGACAGGAAACTTGGTCTGTGGACCCAATACATCTCAATGGTTTTAAAACACTCCACTCTCCAGCAATTCCCTCTATTTGTGGGAGACCCAAAGGGGGCCTGTGTATTTATGTGTCAAACATGTTGGCCCCTTTGATTATCGCAGTGATCATCAACAGAGTGTATTACCCTATTATTACTCTCCGGATTACACAGTATACCACTCTGGCTATAGTAAATTTCTACAACAACACCTGCATGCGGGATATCACTATAGCCCTCCATCAATTAGACCCCTATCTTGAGTCAGCTTTCCCCACTGGATGCAGGGTCTCAATTATCTTATGGGGGGGGGGCGATTTTAATGTACATCTATACCCGCAGCCATCCAATAAGATCTGTTGGTTGGCGGCTCCTGATAACTGCGATATTACCCATTTTTCTCACACAGAGTCTGAAGATCTGTTTAATGACCTAGTTTTCAAACACAATTTGTGTTTTCGCAATGAACTTACCAGATCCCCAGTTGCAGTTAAGAGTACTTTTAATGGTTGGGGCAAGCACAGAATTATATATTTTTTATTGTTCCTTCCATGTTACACAGAGCTGGTTTTAGATTTTGTTATTCACAATACTGCAATCAGCTATCACTTTCCTCAAAGTGTTGCTTTGAATATTAATCTTCTCTCACAGCGGGAGGATACACATAGCGTTTCAACTTTGGAGAATATTGATATCTCCTGCCGTAATAGGTACGCTTTGAGATTGTCCTTGGTGAACCCATCTATTTTTTTAGAAAAATTAATTTCCAAACAATGGGCGGCTTTTAACACAGGTTTAGATGAGTCTACATAGGCTCACAATATTATCACAGCCTTCGATTTGATAAAAAAAGGTATTAGAGAAGGGCTCACCGTCACTCAGAACAAAGCTGAGTCAGGGTACTGTGGTTGGTTTGATTTGGCCTGTACAAAACCCCTAAGAAGCTTAAAATCAGCATTAGCCAAACAACCCAGGCTTGAGGTCCGGGAGTGTAGACACGTGTAGACACGTGCACAAGCTTGCTAATAAACAACAGAAAAAAGTTTGAAGGAAGAGTCCTGGAACCAACTACTTGAGGCCAGTTTGGCAAATGATAACATCACCTTCGGGCACATTATTAACTCCCCTTTTTTTAATACAGCCGACAGCCCTCAAATAGAGATTGCCATCACCGAGGCTGACTGGCTAACCTATTTTACTAATCTGTATTCAACTCAGGAAGCCACTGCCATCTCCCTTCCTACTATAACTTCCATGAGTGTCCCTGCCACAATTTAATCTCCGATTGAGAGGAATTATCCTGACTTTTCTTTAGACGAACTAGTCCAGGCCCTAAAGGCGAGCAAAGGTGATAAAGCCCAGGGGCCCTGATGGGATCCCCATCAATTTGTTTAAATCTAATATTAATCTATCGGGCCCCTTTTTAACACTGCTTTTCAGAGCCTGTTGGAGCGAAGGATTCATGTCTACCTGGCCTGAGTCTCTTATTGTTCCCATATTTAAGAAGGGAAACCGCAGCAGTCCAGCACAATAGAGACCTATTTCTTTGTTGGATTCCCTAGTTAAGGTAGCTGGATGCATCCTCCTAGGCAGACTGCAGGATTGGGCAGAGTCCAATAATATTATCTCAGATCGGCAGTATGGGTTTCGGCCAGGTGTGGGGACTACAGAACAGACCTTTAACCTGAATTTACTTATTGGGAAATATGTGTGCATCAAAGGAGGTAATCTGTTGTCAGTATTTGTAGACCTATCCTCCGACTTTGATTTTGTGTGACACGACAAACTATGGTCAATCATGGTTATTATGGGTGTAGATTGCACAATTGTGAATTTCCTCAGAGACTTGTATGCTTCAGGTAGGGGCAGAGTACATTATGGCCTAAATGGAAAATGCACTTAACCATTCAACATAGAAAGAGGTGTATACTCATCCCCTTTGGTTTAACCTCTACCTTAACAGCGTAGGTAGTACTTTAGCAAGCAAGTGCACAGACTTACCCCAAGTTGGGCATAGTTCAATTTCAGCACTGTTTTATGCCGACGACACTGTTTTAATGGCTCTCACTCCACTTGGCCTACAGCGATTAGTCAACTAATTTGCCCAGTTCATGCAGAATCATGGCTTAAAAATTAATATCAGTAAAACTTTTGCAATGAAACTTGGGAAAAGGGCCACACGTTGTTGTGATATTGTCATTGAGGGTTCTAAAATGTTGTTTACACCTACATTCTTATACCTAGGCATTTCATTTAATCAAGCTGGGAACTGGACATGTGCATTAAATTTAGGAGGCTCCAATTTGTTAAAACCACCATGGCCTTGCTCAATTTTACTAGGAAATTAAGCATTAAACACCCGAGGGAAATGATGACCATTTATAAGGCCAAAAGCAGACCAGCCTCCACGTACCGGTCTGAGCATTGGATAAGTTCCAATGTAGAATTTCTATGAACCCTATCCCTGATTGTGAAAGCATGTCTTTTGCAATCGACTTTACCCCCACGTACACTTTTGCAGGGATTCTTGTCTACCGCCCCCCAGGCCCTTTCGGCCTTTTTAACAAAGACCTACTTGATATTGTAGCCCATTCTGCCAGTTCCTGCCCCAACTTTACAATTTTGGGGGATTTTAATATGCATTTTGATGATGGTCAACTGGCACCGTTAATAGAACTTGCGAATGACTTGGCAATGCTCCAACTAACTTTAAAAGTGGATGGCCCTACTCATAATAAAGGGCATTTGCTTGATCCCATATTTTCTAATATAAATATTTTATCTGTAGATAAGGCTGTTCCCATTCCATGGTCTGACCATTTTTACTTTCTTTTGCATTTATACCTCCGGATGCTACTACACCGACTGTTAGAACTACGAAATTTGCCCGTAAGTGGTCGGCACTTTCTATAGAAGCTCTGATAGATAAGTTAAACGCTACTTCTCCTCCATCGCAATCAGACCCCACCCTTGCTAATGACAATTTTATTGAGTGGATTGAGTCAGCACTTGACGCTGTTCTCCCCAGAAAACAAATCTCAGAAAGGGTGGGAGTCAAAAAAAATCCTTGGTATTCTCAACATCTACGTCAACTAAAGCAGATATGTAAAAAACATGAAAGAAGCTGGAGGAAAGATTTTTCTACTTCTAGCAAAAGTATTTACCGAGAAGCCATTAAATTGTATAAAGACGAAATAAAAAATGCCCAGGCGTTTTTTTATCAAGGCAAAATCTTAGCCGTAAACTCCTCTCGTGAGATATTTAAAATAGTCAAATCTCTTCTCGCAATCCCAACACCCTCTAAAGTTTCAACCAATGTTCTAGGGAGATGCAATGAAATTGCGGATTATTTCTCGGACAAAATACTAACGATATATAAATCGTTTTCTCAAAATATAGATGTAACGATCACTGGGACTTTCACCTCGGAATCCTCAATTTTGCTTGAGGAATTTCCGCCACTTGATCTTACTACTCTTCAAGGACTCTTGAGAGAGCTAAAATCGGGCTCCCCCTTAGACCCTGCCCCTCCTACCATTCTTCATCAAATTGCAGAGACTGTGTCACCAGTTATATTGGAGGTGATAAATTCCTCACTCAAGACAGCCATTGTGCCATCCCAATGGAAACATGCAAGGGTCAAGGCGTTGCTAAAAAAACCCAGCCTTGACCCGGAAAATTGGGGAAATTACCGACCAATCTCCCTACTACCGGGAATAAGTAAGTTAGCTGAGAAGTATATTAATTCTATTCTATCAGCTTTCCTGGAAAACAACAAGGGTCTCCATCCCACACAGACTGGATTCAGACCCCAACAGGGTACAGAAACGGCCCTTTTGGCTGTAGTAGAGGAAACAAGGAGGACTCTTGACAAACGGAGGCTGCGCCGCCATCTTATTGTTAGATCTCAGCGCAGCCTTCGACACTGTTAATCATAGTTTAATGATTCAAAGACTTAGAGAGGTAGGTGTGACTGGATCAGCCTTAAAATGGTTCCAGTCTTTCCTACAAAACAGGGTGTTCACAGTTTTTGAGGACGAATGTTCCTCAAAACAAATTCCTCTGAAATGTGGCGTTCCTCAGGGATCCTCCTCAGTCCCACCATGTTCAATGTGTACATGCGTTCGTTGGCTGAAATAGTATGTCCATTTGGGGTCCACATTGTGACGTATGCGGATGACACGCAGTTAGTCATTTCCATGAAACAAAATAATCAACAGGGATGTGACCTATTCACTTGCCTAGAGAAAGTCTCTGAATGGATGAATCATTCCTTTTTAAAACTTAACGGATCAAAAACTGAACTTATGTTGTTGGGGAAGTCTGCTCCTCGAAATATTGATCTTCTCTGGCCCAGCGTTTTAGGTCCCCCCGGCCCCCAGAGAACAAATCAAAAGTCTTGGGGCTTGGCTTGACCGCAACCTTGATTTTAAGGCTCAAGCACGTACAGTGGCAGCTTGTTGCTATAGCCTTTTAAGAATGATCAGAAAAATCCTTCCCTTGTTACCATTTATAGCTAGACGGGTGTTGGTCCAAGCCCTTATCCTATCAAGATTGGATTATGCTAACGCTTTGTATCTGGGAGCCCCGCAGGGCACCATTAAAATCCTTCAAACCGCACAAAATTGTGCAGCACGCATGCTGATGAACATCTCCAAACGCTCCTCGGCAAAACCCGCACTCGCAACTTTACATTGGCTCCCTGTTCAGGAAAGGATCCAATTTAAGTCCCTATGTATCACCCACAAGATACTTTCTGGCAAGGGCTCTTCCTTGATCAGTTCCTGGATCCAACCTTATGTGCCTACCAGGGCTCTCAGATCTAACAACAAAGGTTTGGTCCTAATTCCTAAAATTAAACGATCACGTAGTGGAGGTCGAATGTTTACGTATAATGCATCCAAACTCTGGAATGGTCTTCCCCTCCACATACGTTCTGAACCAGATTATCTCAAGTTCAGAAAACTGTTGAAAACCTTCCTCTTTCCATAATTTCCTTGCTATAGCGATTCTTCAGGGTGTCATAGCGCTGGGATGCCTCCGGGTAACCATGCGCTCTATAAGTGCTCCTTCATTCATTCATTCATATGCAAATTATGATTTACTCCAACTAGCAGAAAATGCATTCCTAAGGAATCTCCTTGTCTTCCCGAAAAGCAGCTCAACCTTTGTCTGCCACTCTGAACTGGGAGTTCCTTACTTAGCAGACGTGATCAAGATCCATCCAGTTTTACTCTGGCATAAAATCTGGTCCTCTGATCACACTGTGCTCAATCGTTCCATCATAGAGGACTGTCTTAGATCTACGCCTGCATTTAAAGTCCCCTGTCTCAAATTTGTGCATGACTTTTTGGTAGACATTTGCCACCCCGAGTTTTTTAACCATCCCGAGCTCTTGATTAGCATCCAAAGGAAAGCCCTTAAATTGAAATGTCTATCACTACTTGAGGAATCGAGGTTATCCATAGAGATTACGAAATCCTCTATTTTGAAGAACCAGATGATTCTGACTAGCCATAATATGCAACGTTATTTAGCTAATATGTACAATCAGTGCCATAGATTCGTGCTGACCTGGTTTCGGCTGGATATTTTCCACCATTTAACCAGTTTTCCCAACATCAATAACTGGTCGCCCGACCCTGTGAAATGCCCATGCGATGATATTTCTATGCAGATTACCTTTCATATTGTCCTTTTTTGTAAATTCTATTCAGGCATGAGAAAATACCTTATTAAACCTCTGTTAGCACAACTAGGTTTTGTCAATGTCAACCAGCTTTTATATATCTGCAATCACTTGCGAGCTTGTATATATGTGCTGTACTGTCTCGGTTTCTATTGGCTGTTATAAAATGTAGGAAGCAGCTGTAGAAACCTTATTGATCTGTAGGGGACGTCCGTTTTTATCCATGTTTGTTTTTAGATTTGTGTTTTCATCATTTTTTAACTGATTTTTAATTTTGATATTGTTATATTTTTCTAGCTTTTATGATTCACTATGTGATTTCGATTAAAGCTTATTTTGACTTGACTTGACATTATAGCACTCTACAGTGGACCTTACCAAACCTGTATACATGTAGAAAGGTTTTCTACATGTACATATGACATAAATACTGGAGCAATCACACCTCTATTCAGGCCGACTTGTTCTACAATTACCACATACATTAACATTGTCAGACAGTTTGGAAATGACACACCTCACACACAACTTTCATCTTGTAAGTTCAAGATAGTCAACTTTTCATCATCAATACTATTCATGCAGTGATAGACGTGCAACACTTGGCCACATCTTTCCATTACCTATTCCATATTTTCAAGAAGTCAATTAGTGAGCAAGTTGCACAATGATTCAAGCAATTCCATATACATCTGAAATGACACTGCCTCTTTACAACACACTTATTACACAGATAAAGACACTCACCGGTGAAATTGGGGGTTGCCAAAGTTGGCCATCTCTGCGTTGGTATAAGGGGGGGTCTATCTGTAAGACATAACATGTACAGGACATCATAAAAAATGTTTCTCGCATACATGGAATGCAAGTACAACACACTAGATATGCCACACTATTGGCCATGTGGCCTATCCGGTTGTAAGTGGTCAGATAACACGTTTAAATACCTGGATGACACACATGTCTTAGGATGGCTCAGTCATACATACATGTAAAACTGTTGCACATGCACCAGTTGGCCATGTAGCACATCCTTGGGCAGATAGGCATCTCAAACAAGCTACACACATGTAGCTGACTTGGATGGTGTTGTGCACCTACAGAATTCATATACATGTGCAGGTAATGGTTTCCAGGCCCCCCAAGCCCCAGGGACCAACACTTGCCCAGGGCTTTTTTCAAAAATAAAAGGCGTGGGAGAGGCTCCTGCTCACCCCCACACTGCCCCTGGTCCGCCACCTCCAGAGGGCTTTAAATGCGGGGGGCCTCTCACCCCCCGCAGCCCCAGGGAGCACCACCTCCCCAGGGCTTTTTTTTATTAAAAAGGTGTGGGGGCTCCCGCCCCCCCACACTGCCCCGGGACCACCACCTCCCCAGGGAATATAGAATGTAAATGGGGGGGTCTGTTGTGGACCACCACCACCAGCAGCTCCCTTTTCCCAAAGGCAATGCTGGATCCTACAGGGGGCAGGGAGCCGGCAGTGATTGTGGGGGTATTGGGGCGCCCCCCCACAGTCCCCATTAGAGAGGCCATGCCCCAGGGATGGGGTCCCAGGGGCCCAAAAATGGCCCGTGAGGGGACCACTCGGCCCCCCTACCTTTATTTTATTTTTTTAAATGGGATGGCCGGGCACTGGGGGATGGGGTCCTTGGGGCCGAAAATGGACTCTCAGGAGGGGGGCCGAAATATATGTTTTTAGAAAAAAATAGAAATGGCTTAGCCCCTGGGGATGGGGTCCCTGGGGCATAATCGGCCTCTGGAGGGGGGCCTTGCCCCCCTTCCTTTTCAATAAATAAAATGGCTCAGGCCCCAGGGGATAGGGTCCCCAGGGCTCAAAATGGTCAAGGGAAGGGGGGGCACACAGCCCCCTTCTTAAAATATTAAAGAAACCGGCAACTCGCCGCGGGCTAGGCCCCTCCCTGCATGACTCTGCACCTCCTGGCATGCTCTGGGTTGGGGGATTAAGTCCCCTTCGATCCTAAGGGTCAGTATTTGTAGACCTATCCTCCGACTTTGATTTTGTGTGACACGACAAACTATGGTCAATCATGGTTATTATGGGTGTAGATTGCACAATTGTGAATTTCCTCAGAGACTTGTATGCTTCAGGTAGGGAAAGAGTACATTATGGCCTAAATGGAAAATGCACTTAACCATTCAACATAGAAAGAGGTGTACGCCAAGGCTGCGTACTCATCCCCTTTTGTTTAACCTCTACCTTAACAGCGTAGGTAGAACTTTAGCAAGCAAGTGCACAGACTTACCCCAGGTTGGGCATAGTTCAATTTCAGCACTTTTTATGCCGACGACGCTGTTTTAATGGCTCTCACTCCACTTGGCCTACAGTGATTAGTTGACTAACTTGCCGAGTTCATGCAGAATCATGGCTTAAAAATTAATATCAGTAAAACTTTTGCAATGAAACTTGGGAAAAGGGCCACACGTTGTTGTGATATTGTCATTGAGGGTTCTAAAATGTTGTTTACACCTACATTCTTATACCTAGGCATTTCATTTAATCAAGCTGGGAACTGGACATGTGCATTAAATTTAGGAGGCTCCAATTTGTTAAAACCACCATGGCCTTGCTCAATTTCACTAGGAAATTAAGCATTAAACACCCGAGGGAAATGATGACCATTTATAAGGCCAAAAGCAGACCAGCCTCCACGTTCCGGTCTGAGCTTTGGGGATATGCAAATTATGATTTACTCCAACTAGCAGAAGATGCATTCCTAAGGAATCTCCTTGTCTTCCCGAAAAGCAGCTCAACCTTTGTCTGCCACTCTGAACTGGGAGTTCCTTACTTAGCAGACGTGATCAAGATCCAGCCAGTTTTACTCTGGCATAAAATCTGGTCCTCTGATCACACTGTGCTCAATCGTTCCATCATAGAGGACTGTCTTAGATCTACGCCTGCATTTAAAATCCCCTGTCTCAAATTTGTGCATGACATTTTGGTAGACATTGGCCACCCCGAGTTTTTTAACCATCCCGAGCTCTTTATTAGCATCCAAAGGAAAGCCCTTAAATTGAAATGTCTATCACTACTTGAGGAATCGAGGTTATCCATAGAGATTACGAAATCCTCTATTTTGAAGAACCAGATGATTCTGACTAGCCTTAATATGCAACGTTATTTAGCTAATATGTACAATCAGTGCCATAGATTCGTGCTGACCTGGTTTCGGCTGGATATTTTCCACCATTTAACCAGTTTTCCCAACATCAATAACTGGTCGCCCGACCCTGTGAAATGCCCATGCGATGATATTTCTATGCAGATTACCTTTCATATTGTCCTTTTTTGTAAGTTCTATTCAGGCATGAGAAAACACTTTATTAAACCTCTGTTAACACAACTAGGTTTTGTCAATGTCAACCAGCTTTTATATATCTGCAATCACTTGAGAGCTTGTATATATGTGCTGTACTGTCTCAGTTTCTATTGGCTGTTATAAAATGTAGGAAGCAGCTGTAGAAACCTTATTGATCTGTAGGGGACATCCGTTTTTATCCATGTTTGTTTTTAGATTTGTGTTTTCATCATTTTTTAACTGATTTTTAATTTTGATATTGTTATATTTTTCTAGCTTTTATGATTCACTATGTGATTTCGATTAAAGCTTATTTTGACCTGACTTGACATTATAGCACTCTACAGTGGACCTTACTAAACCTGTATACATGTAGAAAGGTTTTCTACATGTACATATGACATAAATACTGGAGCAATCACACCCTATTCAGGCCGACTTGTTCTACAATTACCACATACATTAACATTGTCAGACAGTTTGGAAATTACACACCTCACACACAACTTTCATCTTGTAAGTTCAAGATAGTCAACTTTTCATCATCAATACTATTCATGCAGTGATAGACGTGCAACACTTGGCCACATCTTTCCATTACCTATTCCATATTTTCAAGAAGTCAATTAGTGAGCAAGTTGCACAATGATTCAAGCAATTCCATATACATCTGAAATGACACTGCCTCCTTACAACACACTTATTACACAGATAAAGACACTCACCGGTGAAATTGGGGGTTGCCAAAATTGGCCATCTCTGCGTTGGTATAAGGGGGGGTCTATCTGTAAGACATAACATGTACAGGACATCATAAAAAATGTTTCTCACATACATGGAATGCAAGTACAACACACTAGATATGCCACACTATTGGCCATGTGGCCTATCAGGTTGTAAGTGGTCAGATAACATGTTTAAATACCTGGATGACACACATGTCTTAGGATGGCTCAGTCATACATACATGTAAAACTGTTGCACATGCACCAGTTGGCCATGTAGCACACCCTTGGGCAGATTGGCATCTCAAACAAGCTACACACATGTAGCTGACTTGGATGGTGCTGTGCACCTACAGAATTCACATACATGTGCAGCTAATGGTTTCCAGGCCCCCCAAGCCCCAGGGACCAACACTTGCCCAGGGCTTTTTTCAAAAATAAAAGGTGTGGGGGAGGCTCCTGCCCACCCCCACACTGCCCCTGGTCCGCCACCTCCACAGGGCTTTAAATGCAGGGGACCTCTCACCCCCCGCAGCCCCAGGGAGCACCACCTCCCCAGGGCTTTTTTTTATTAATAAGGTGTGGGGGGCTCCCGCCCCCCCCACACTGCCCCGGGGACCACCACCTCCCCAGGGAATATAGAATGTAAATGGGGGGGTCTGTTGTGGACCACCACCACCACCAGCAGATCCCTTTTCCCAAAGGCAATGCTGGCTCCTACAGGGGGCAGGGAGATGGCAGTGACTGTGGGGGCATTGGGGCGCTCCCCCACAGTCCCCATTAGAGAGGCCATGCCTCAGGGATGGGGTCCCAGGGGCCCAAAAATGGCCCAGGAGGGGGACCACTTGGCCCCCCTACCTTTATTATTATTTTTTTAATGGGATGGCTGGGCCCCGGGGGATCGGGTCCTTGGGGCCGAAAATGGACTCTCAGGAGGGGGGCCAAAATATAGGTTTTTAGAAAAAAATAGAAATGGCCTAGCCCCTGGGGATGGGGTCCCCGGGGTGTAATCAGCCTCTGGAGGGGGGCCTTGCCCCCCTCCCTTTTCAATAAAAAAAATGGCTCAGGCCCCAGCGAATGGGGTCCCCAGGGCTCAAAATGCTCAAGGGAAGGGGGGCACACAGCCCCCCTTCTTAAAATAAAATAAAGAAACCGGCAACTCGCCGCAGGCCCGGCCCCTCCCTCCACGACTCTGCACCTCCTGGCGTGCTTTGGGTTGGGGGATTAAGTCCCCTTTGATCCTAAGGGTCCTTAGGAGCCAACTAGCCCACCAGGTACCTCCAGTAAGCCCCACACACTGGGATTTCTGAGAGGTGGTCCAAGGCCATACCCCTTTTCACAACACTCTGAAAATGCACTGCTGGTGGGGCAATGAGGTCCCCTTGTGTCCTGAGGACTTCAGGACTAAAGTGGACTTCATCCCCCAAGCAGCAGTGTGGTGTAAAAAGGGGGCGTGGCCTCTGACCACTCTCAGCAATCCAGCTGTGTGGGGCTTACTGGAGGTAACAAGAGGGCTAGTTGGCTCCCAGGGAACCTCAGGATGCAAGGGGACTACATCCCTCAACCAAGAGCGCACCAGGAGGTGCATTTGCAGAGTGGTGGAGAAAGGGGGCGTGGCCTGTGTCCACCTCTCAGCGATCCCACTGTGTGGGGCTTACTGGAGGTAACAGATAGGCTAGTTGGCCCCTAAGGACCCCCAGAAGCGAAGGGGATTTCAATTATCATCCAAGAGCATGCCAGGGAGCGGGTTTGTAGAGTGGTGGGAAAAGGGGGCATGGCCTGCTATGAGAAATTAGCAATCCTGCTGTGTGGGACATATTGGAGGTAACAGGAGGAGTAGCTGGCTCCCAAGGACGTCCTTGGGGGTCAACTGCCCGCCCTGTTCCTCCAGTAAATCCCATACAGTGGGATTGCTAAGAGGTCTTCGGAGGCCACAACCCCTTTCTCCACCACTCTGCAAACGCGCCTCCTGGCACACTACTGGTTGGGGGATGAAGTCCACATTACTCCTGAGGGACTTTGGGGGCCAAGAAGCCCTCCTTGTAACTCCTGTAAGTCCTATGCAGTGGATTTCCTGAGAGCTGGTTGGAGGCCCAGTCCCCTTTATCCACCACTCTGCAAACGTGACTACTAGTTAAAGAAGCATTTGCAATGCAATAGGTCTTGTATTTGCGAGAGTTAGAGATATTGGCGTGGTAAATGTATGAGTTTTTTACTAATGTTTTTTGTAGTGGAGTGGATGTACGTTGTGGAATTATGTGGTATGCTGTGCAGTGAAATTATGTGGATAGAAAGTATGTGATATTTAGTGTATAGGAATTATGTGAAGTGAGATTATGTGTTATGGAGAGTAATTATGTGGTGTGATAGTCTGTGTTGTGGAGTGGTAACCTTAGGTTTAGTCTTCCTCGTTTCCATAGAAGCTTAACTATCAACTCAATGAGACACAAAAAAAGAAGTAAACACAGAGGAGCACTTCTGGACCCTGTCAGAGGTATGAGCAGGGCCACTGGAATTATGCAACTGTTCGGCTGCACCAATTTTTGCATAATTATACATTTTCCGCATTTGCCACATCATCCATCATCTGCTGCATAATCTGCAGATTTAAACAAAAAAAACATTGTTTCTAGCTCAAACAGCTCAAACGTTACCAAAAATGCAGCAACAAGTGTTACAGCGTGGTGGAAGGCCCTTTGCAAAGCTGTAATGGTCACCTGTTACTTATTGCTAAATATGGGTGTTAAATTGGTATTAATAGTGCGCAAACCACTCTTGCTTTTTTCTGCATCTCTACTTCCTCTTTCTGCACCTCTCTTGTTTCTTTCAGCAACTCTCTTGTCTCTTTCATCACTTCTGTTGCTTCTTTCAGCACTTCTCTTGCCTCTTTCATTACTTCTCCTGCCTGCTTATGCACCTCTCTTGCCTCTTTCTGCATCTCTGTTGCCTCCTTCTGTACCTCACTTGCTTCTTTCTGCACCCCTCTTGCCTCTTACTGCACCCCTCTGCCCTCTTTCTGCACCTCTCTTGCCTCTTTCTGCACCCCTGTTCCCTCTTTCTGCACCTCTCTTTCATGTTTCTACAACTCTCTTGCCTCTTTCTGCAACCCTCTTCCATCTTTCTGAACCTCCCTTGCCACTTTCTGCACATCTATTGCCTCTTTCTACACTTCTCTTGCCTCTTACTGCACCCATCTTCCTTCTTTCTGCACCTCTCTTGCCTCTTTCTGCACCTCTATTGCCTCTTTCTGCACTTCTCTAGCCTATATCTGCATTTCTGTTCCTTCTTTCTGTACTTCTCTTGCCTCTTTCTACATTTCTGTTGCTTCTTTCTTCACTTCTCTTGTCTCTTTCTGCACCTCTCTTGCCCCTTTCTGCAATTCTCTTGCCTCTTTCTGCACCTCTGTTGGTTCTTTCTGGACCCCTCATGCCTCTTTCTGCACCTCTCTTCCCTCTTTCTGACTTTTTCTGCATCCCTGTTCCCTCTTTTTGCTTCTATTTTGTCTGCTTCTGCACCTCTCTTGTGTCTTTCCGCACCCCTCTTGCCTTTTTCTGCAACCCTATTCCCTCTTTTTACACCTCTCTTGCCTGTTTCTGCACCTCTCTTTCCTTTTTCTGCACTTCTCTTCCCTCTTTCGCCACCTCTGATGCTTCTTTCTGCACTTCTCTAGCCTATTTCTGCGTTTCTGTCCCATCTTTCTGTACATCTCTTGCCTCTTTCTACATTTCTGTTGCTTATTTCTGCACCCCTCTTCCCTCTTTTGGCACATCTCTTGCCTTATTTTGCAGCCCTCTTCCCTATTTTTGCACCTCTCTTGCCTGTTTCTGCACCTCTTTTGACTGTTTCTTTACTTCTGTTGCCTCTTTCTGCACCTCTGTTGCCTCTTTCTGCACCCCTCTTCCCTCTTTCTCCACCTCTCTTGCCTGTTTCTACACCCCTCTTGTCTCTTTCTGCACATCTGTTACTTCTTTCTGCATCCCTCTTCCCTCTTTCTGCACTTCTCTTGCCTCTTTCTGCATTTCTGTTGCTTCTTTCTGCACTTCTCTTTCCTCTATCTACATTTATCTTGCTTTTTCCTGTACTTCTCTTGCCTCTTTCTGTACCCCTCTTCCCTTTTTCTGCACCTCTCTTGCCTTTTTCTGCACCACTGTTCCCTCTTTTTCTACTTCTCTTGCCTATTTCCACACCCCTCTTGCCTCTTTCTGCACCTCTGTTGCCTCTTTCTGCACTTGTCTTCCCTCTTTTGTACTTCTCCTGTCTCTTTCTGCACCCTTCTCCCCTCTTTCTACACCTCTTTTTCCTCTTTCTGCAGTTCTATTGCCTCTTTCTGCAGCTCTGTTACTTCTTTCTGCACTTCTCTAGCCTCTTTCTGCATTTCTGATCCTTCTTTTTGCACTTCTCTGGCCTCTTTCTGCACCTCTATTGCCTCTTTCTGCACCTCTATTGCCTCTTTCTGCACCTCTGTTGCTTATTTCTGCATTTCTCTTGCCTTGTTTCTGCACCCCTCTTCCTCTTTCTGCACCTCTCTTGCCTTTTTCTGCACCCCTTTTCCCTCTTTTTGTACCTCTCCTGCCTGTTTCTGTACCTCTCTTGCCTCTTTCTACACTTCTCTTGCTACCTTACCGCACCTCTGTTGCTTCTTTCTGCACTTATTTTGCCTCTTTCTGTATTTCTGCTGCTTCTTTCTGCACTTCTCTAGCCTCTTTCTGCATTTCTGTTGCTTCTTTCTGCACTTCTCTTGCCTCTCTCTGCACTCGTCTTCCCTCTTTCTGCACCTCTCTTGTCTCTTTCTGCACCTCTGTTGTATCTTTGTGCACATCTCTTGCCTCTTTCCGAACTTCTGTTTCCTTTTTCTGTACCTCTGTTGCTTTTTTCTGCACTTCTGCCTTTTTCTGCATCTCTGTTCCTTCTTTCTGCACTTCTCTTGGCTCTTTCAGCACTTCTCTTCCCTCTTACTGCACCTCTGTTGCTTCTTTCTGCACTTCTCTAGCCTATTTCTGCATCCCTCTTCCCTCTTTCTGCACCTCACTTGCCTCTTTCTGCACCCCTCTTGCCTCTTTCTGTAGTTCTCTTGCTTATTTCTGCACATCTGTTGCTTCTTCCTGCACTTCTCTTTCCTCTTTCTGCACTGCTCTTGCTGCTTTCTGCACCTCTGTTGGTTCTTTCAGCACCGCTCCTGCCCCTTTCTGCATCCCTCCTTCCTCTTTCTGCACCTCTCTTGCCTTTTTCTGCACCCCTGTTCCCTCTTTCTGCAGTTCTCTTGCCTCTTTCTGCAAATCTGTTGCTTCTACCTGCACTTCTCTTACCTCTTTCTGTAGGAGAGTAGGATCTGCTTCACATGGGTACCCCCACTTTTTGCTGAGCTTCACTGTTTTTCGACTTTAGTCTGGCTGGGGCCCTGCTAATCAGAACCCCAGCCTAGCTGCGTCCTCTCTAAAATGGTTTCCATGTGCCTTAGGCACATCTCTGATTGGAATCTGGAGTGCCCTTATAAGTCCCTAGTATATGGTATACTATGTACCCAGGGCATAGGTACCTCAGGGGCCTGCCAGGGGCTGAAGCATGTATTATGCCACCCCTGGAAGGCCAGCCAAAAGGACACCACAGGTCTGCAGCCTGGGTAAGGTAGTGCATGCACCCCTTACTGTGATATAGGTTACCTATATCACTGCATATGCACACATATAAACCTATAAGTCACTCCTATGGCAGGTCTTATCAATCCTGAAGGCAGAGTGCTTGGTTCTTATGTGAGAGGGTGCCCCTGCATGAGCAGAGCCCCTCTGCAGTGGTCGGAGACCCTTCTCTGATGCTGTTTGTAGTGCAGCCTGACCATATACTCTTAAGTGCATTATATCCTCGCGGTACAATGCTAACTTTGGACTGGCTGCACCAAAACATGTCGTGTTTGGTGTCAAACATCTTGGAATACTACCCCCCGCCAGTTCTGGCGGCGGGGGTAGCATTCCACCCTTCTAGAGGAGAGACATGTACCCACCGGCATACCCGGTAACTTCTTTCCAGAGCCCTGGCATCACAAAATGGATGCCGCTGCCACAGACACGGGTCTGGCCTCCTGCTGCTGACTGAAACTCCGGCAGGGGAGGCCTGGACAATAGGCTTCCTGTCCCAAGGAGGTGTAGCCACCTCCCCAGACAGGATAATGTGTATTGGGGCTGGGCGGGAGCACTCTCTGGTGCTTTGAAGTCCTGCACTGGGGGCACATTTGGTGTCCCTGTGCATACCCCAGTTCAAACCGGCTCAGGGCTTCCAGCCCCTGCTCTGGTGCGAAACTGGACAAAGGGAAAGGGGTGTAACCATCCCTCTGCCCTGACCCTCCCATAGGTGGGTCCCCAGAGTATGTCCAACCCCTAACTTGGTATAAGTATGGGACCCCAGTCCTTAGGACTTTAGATTTACCTGGACAAAACTCTGATACAGAATCCTGGACCTTCGACGCTCTACTTCAAGATTAGAGGACTGAAGAATCTCCATTGGGGTCAAGGAGTGACTCCCCTGCTTGGCAGGCACCTAAGAAGCAATT
Source organism: Calotriton arnoldi (assembly GCA_963921515.1). Taxonomy (NCBI): domain Eukaryota; kingdom Metazoa; phylum Chordata; class Amphibia; order Caudata; family Salamandridae; genus Calotriton; species Calotriton arnoldi. The sequence continues at coordinate 91,240 of CAWUFW010012575.1, read as the reverse complement.
ATCCAGTGTGCATCGCTGAAGCTCCCGCCAGACACCAAAGTCTTTGCATCACCAGAGGTGGATTTTCAGACTTCCCCGAGGCTGCCCTGAGTCCCCAGCAAAGCTGAGGCCCGTAGATTTCGTGGGTAACGTGGAACCGTGATGCCTGGACACCAAGCACATTTGCAAGTGAATCCTCTTCTGGGTCTCCCACGAAGTTGTGCTTTAGGCTCCGAGTAGCCCTTGCCTCCAGCACCAACTGCACCGAAGATCACTGGCCTCCACTCCACGAGTGTCCTGTGAGCCAGCTCCAAGTGCGTCCATTCAAGGCTCCTTCGCGGTCGCTAGTCTGTTGGCTAGTGGGCCCTCCCGAAGGCAACTCTTCTTTTGCTTGGGCTTCCCTGGTTGCTCCAGACGTGCCCTGACTTACCCTCACTGGGTGAGTCCCTCAGATCTTGCTGGTCTGCACCACCATCCTTCTTCTATTTCCATGAGACTTGCCGTTGCCAAGGCTTGTTGGGTCCAATCCGGTCGCCGACACCCCTGCAATCGACAAACGTCATTTGACAGCTCGAATCCAGCTCCTGGTTGTCGTCGACGCCTCCTGGACCTCGTGGCTGAAGAGTCAAGACAACCATCAACCTACCTGAAGCACCCAACATCGGTGGGCATCCGCTCATCGCCTTCCTGGTCACTGGCTAGTGCCCAGACTCTGTCCCCTCTGCTTTCAGGTTCTTCAGATCTTCGATCCACCTTTGGATCCACCCGAACACTTTCGACTTGGCCGCCAGCAGCACTTTGCAGCAGATCACCATTGAAAACGACGACGAAACCCGACCCCGAAAGACACCTATGCACCCGGCTTCCCTGGGTGAGGTAACTCGAGTACTCCGGTGCTCCCGTGGGTATAGACTCTAGAACAACCTAGTTCTAAAGGGGTTTGCTCCAAGTCCTCCTCTAAGTGTCCCTTTTCTTTAAAACTCCAACCGCGACATTCCCCATAGAAGTCAACCGTGGCTCGCGGCTGTGTTCTCACACTGCACGCGTCCCCCGTGGGTCCCCTGTGTCACTACCTTGGGTGGTTCCTTGAGGGCCAAGCACTTCTACAGGCTCTAGGCCTTGTGTCTAGCTCAGTCGTGGTTCTAATACCACTTTATTGGTATATGGTTTGGTTCGCCCCTAGGGCTCAAACGTGTATTTGTGCTATTACTGTTGATATCTAACTTATAACTTATGTACTTCGTACTCTAGCCTCATAAAGAGACTAGAGGGGTGTGTTTAGCAATAAATACATATATTTTGAATATATACCTGGTGTGGTCCTCTTTCATTTGGTCACTCAAGAGATTATAGACTGGGAAAACAAGCTGCTTTACATTCCTTCAAGACTTAGCCTGAAGGCTGCTCTCCATAGCTGCCACTAGGATAGCTTTCAATAAAGGTTGTCTTTAACCTATCTCCAATAAGGGGTTGTTTGGAATGGTGCAAGGTGCCCACTATAATTAGTGGACAGCATATACCAGGCCAACTTCTCACACTTTCTGCACTCCTCATGCCGCTATCTGCACCTCCGTTGGTTCTTTTAGCACTATTCCTGCCTCTTTCTGCACTCCTCTTCCCTCTTTCTGCACCTCTCTTGCCTTTTTTTGCACCACTGTTCCCTCTTTTTGTACTTCTCTTGCCTATTTCCGTACCCCTCTTCCCTCTTTCTGCACCTCTGTTGCCTCTTTATGCACCCCTCTCCCCTCTTTTTGTACTTCTCCTGTCTCTTTCTGCACTTCTGTTGCCTCTTTCTGCACCTCTGTTGCTGCTTTCTGCACTTCTCCTGCCTCTTTCTGCATATATGTTCCTTATTTCTGCACTTCACTTGCATCTTTCTACATTTATGTTGCTTCTTTCTGCACTTCTCTTGCCTCTTTCTGCACCCCTCTTTCCTCTTTCTGCACCTCTGTTGCTTTTTTTTGTACTTCTCTTGCTTCTTTCTGCACCTCTCTTGCATCTTTCTGCATCCCTCTTGACTTTTTCTGCACCTCTGTTCCCTCTTTTTGCACCTCTCTTGCCTTTTTCTGCACCTCTCTTTCCTTTTCCTGCACTTCTCTTCCCTCTTTCCGCACCTCTGATGCTTCTTTCTGCACTTCTCTAGCCTATTTATGCATTTCTGTTCCTTCTTTCTGCATGTCTCTTGCCTCTTTCCACATTTCTGTTGCTTATTTCTGCACTTCTATTGTCTCTTTCTGCACCCTTCTTTCCTCTTTCTGCACCTCTCTTGCCTCTTTCTGCACCTCTCTTGCCTCTTTCTGCACCCCTCTTCCCTCTTTTGGCACCTATCTTGCCTTATTTGTCACTCCTCCTCCCTCTTTTTGCACCTCTCTTGCCTGTTTCTGCACCTCTTTTGACTCTTTCTTCACTTCTGTTGCCTCTTTCTGCACCTCTGTTTTTTCTTTCTGCACTTATGCATTTCTGTTGCTTCTTTCCACACTTCTCTTGCCTCTTTCCGCACCCCTCTTGCCTCTTTCGGCACCTCTGTTTCTTCTTTCTGCACCCTCTTCCCTCTTTCGGCCCCCTTCTTACCTCTTTCTGCACTTCTCTTGCCTCTTTCTGCATTTCTGTTGCTTTTTTCTGCACTACTCTTGCCTATTTCTGCACCCCTCTTGCCTCTTTCTGCACCTCTGTTGCCTCTTTCTGCACCCTCTTCCCTCTTTCGGCCCCCTTCTTACCTCTTTCTGCACTTCTCTTGCCTCTTTCTGCATTTCTGTTGCTTCTTTCCACACTTCTCTTGCCTCTTTCCGCACCCCTCTTGCCTCTTTCTGCACCTCTGTTGCCTCTTTCTGCACCCCTCTTCCCTCTTTTTGCACCTCTCTTGCCTGATTCTACACCCCTCTTGTCTCTTTCTGCACTTCTCTTGCCTCTTTCTGCACATCTGTTACTTCTTTCTGCACTTCTCTATCCTCTTTCTGCGTTTCTGTTGCTTCTTTCTGCACCCCTCTTCCCTCTTTCTGCACTTTTCTTACCTCTTTCTGCATTTCTGTTGCTTCTTTCTGCACTTCTCTTGCCTCTATCTACATTTATCTTGCTTTTCTCTGTACTTCTCTTGCCTCTTTCTGCACCCTCTTCCATCTTTCTGCACCTCTCTTGCCTTTTTCTGTACCACTGTTTCCTCTTTTGTCCTTCTCTTGCCTATTCCAACACCCCTCTTGCCTCTTTCTGAACCCTGTTGCCTCTTTCTGCACCCCTCTCACCTCTTTTTGTACTTCTCCTGTCTCTTACTGCACCCTTATTACCTCTTTCTGCACCTCTTTTTTCCTCTTTCTGGACCTCTCTTCCCCGATTCTGCACCTGTCTTGCATCTTTATGCAGTTCTCTTCCTCTTTCTGCACCTCTGTTGCTTCTTTCTGCACTTCTCTAGCCTCTTTCTGCATTTCTGATCCTTATTTTTGCACTTCTCTTGCCTCTTTCTACATTTCTATTGCTTCTTTCTGCACTTCTCTTGCCTCATCCTGAACCCCTCTTCCCTCTTTATGCACCTCTCTTGCCTCTTTCTGCGCATTCTTTCCTCTTTCTGCAGTTCTCTTGCCTCTTTCTGCAACTCTGTTGATTTTTTCTGCACTTCTCTTGCCTTTTTCTGCACCCCTGTTCCCTCTTTCTGCACCTCTTGTGCCTGATTCTGTACCTCTCTTGCCTCTTTCTACACTTCTCTTGCCTCTTTCCACACCTCTGTTGCTTCTTTCTGCACTTCTATTGCCTCTTTTTGCATTTCTGTTTTAGCTTCTTTCTGCACTTCTCTAGCCTCTTTCTGCATTTCTGTTGCTTCTTTCTGCACTTCTCTAGCCTATTTCTGAATCCCTCTTACCTCTTCCTGCACCTCTCTTACCTCTTTCTGCACCCTTCTTGGCTCTTTCTGCAGTACTTTTTCCTGTTTCTGCACCGCTCTTGCCACTTTCTGCACCACTGTTGGTTCTTTCAGCATCGCTCCTGCCTCTTTCTGAATCCCTATTTCCTCTTTCTGCACCTCTCTTGCCTTTTTCTGCACCCCTGTTCCCTCTTTCTGCAGTTCTCTTGCCTCTTTCTGCAAATCTGTTGCTTCTTTCTGCACTTCTCTTGCCTCTTTCTGCACCCCTCTTGCCGCTATCTGCACCTCTGTTGCTTCTTTCAACACTGCTCTTGCCTCTTTCTGCTCCCTTCTTCCCTCTTTCTGCACCTCTCTTGCCTTTTTCTGCACCACTTTTCCCTCTTTTTGTACTTCTCTTGCCTTTTTCTGCACCCCTCTTGCCACTTTCTGCACCCTCTGTTGACGCTTTCTGCACCCCTCTCCCCTCTTTTTTTACTTCTCCTGTCTCTTTCTGCACCTCTTTCCCTCTTTATGCACCTCTTTTGCCTGTTTTGGGACCTCTCTTGCCTGTTTCTGTGCCTCTCTTTTCTCTTTCGCAGTTCGGTTGCCTCTTTCTGTACCTCTGTTGCTTCTTTCTGCACTTCTCTTGTCTCTTTCTGCACCCCTCTTGCCTCTTTCTGCACCTCTTTTGCTTCTTTCTGCAGCCCTCCTGCCTCTTTCTGCATCCCTCTTTCCTCACCTCTCTTGCACCCCTTTTCCCTCTTTTTGCACCTCTCTTGCCTTTTTCTGCACCTTTCTTGACTCTTTCTTCACTTCTGTTGCCTCTTTTTGCACCTCTATTGCTTCTTTCTGCACTTATCTTGCCTCTTTCTGCATTTCTGTTGCTTCCATCCGCATTTCTCTTGCCTCTTTATGCACCCCTCTTGCCTCTTTCTGCCCCTCTGTTTCATCTTTCTGCACCCCTCTTCCCTCTTTCTGCACCTCTCTTACCTCTTTCTGCACTTCTCTTGCGATTTTCTGCATTTCTGTTTCTTTTTTCTGCATTTCTCTTGCCTATTTCTGCACCCTCTTGCCTCTTTCTGCACCTCTGTTGCCTTTTTATGTATCCCTCGTCCCTCATTTTGCACCCCTCTTCCCTGTTTCTACACCTCTCTTGCCTCCTTCCGCACTTCTTTTGCCTCTTTCTGCACATCTGATACTTCTTTCTGCATTTCTCTAGCCTCTGTCTGCATTTCTGTTACTTCTTTCTGCACTTCTCTTGCTTCTTTCTGCAACCCTCTTCCTACTTTCTGCACCTTGTTTCCCTCTTTCTGCACCTCTCTTGCATCTTTCTGCAGCTCTGTTTGTTCTTTCTGCACCACTCCTACCTCTTTCTGCACCCCTCTTCCCTCTTTCTGCACCTCTCTTGTGTTTTTCTGCACCCCTGTTCTCTCTTTTTGCACCTCTCTTGCCTGTTTCTGCTCTTCTCGTGCCTCTTTCTGCACTTCTCTTGCCTCTTTACGCACCTCTATTGCTTCTTTCTGTACTTCTCTTGCCTCTTTCTGCATTTCTGTTGCTTCTTTCTGCAATTCTCTTGCCTCTATCTACATTTAACTCGCTTTTTTCTGTACTTCTCTTGTCTCTTTATACACCCCTCTTCCATCTTTTCTGCACCTCTCTTGCCTTTTTCTGCACCACTGTTCCCACTTTTTGCACTTCTCTTGCCTATTTCCGCACCTTTCTTGACTCTTTCTTCACTTAATTTGCCTCTTTTTGCACCTCTATTGCTTCTTTCTGCACTTATCTTGCCTCTTTCTGCATTTCTGTTGCTTCCATCTGCACTTCTGTTGCCTCATTCTGCACCCCTCTTGCCTCATTCTGCCCCTCTGTTTCTTCTTTCTGCACCCCTCTTCCCTCTTTCTGCACCTCTTTTATCTCTTTCTGCCCTTCTCTTGCCTTTTTCTGCATTTCTGTTTCTTTTTTCTGCACTTCTCTTGCCTCTTTATGCACATCTGTTGCCTCTTTCTGTACCCCTCGTCCCTCATTTTGCACCCCTCTTCCCTGTTTCTACACCTCTCTTGCCTCCTTCCGCACTTCTCTTGCCTCTTTCTGCACATCTGTTACTTCTTTCTGCATTTCTCTGGCCTCTGATTGCATTTCTGTTACTTCTTTCCTCACTTCTCTTGCTTCTTTCTGCATCCCTCTTCCTACTTTCTGCACCTCGTTTCCCTCTCTCTGCACCTCTCTTGCATCTTTCTGCACCTCTGTTGATTCTTTCTGCACCCCTCCTACCTCTTTCTGCACCCCTCTTCCATCTTTCTGCACCTCTCTTGTGTTTTTCTGCACCCCTGTTCTTTCTTTTTGCACCTCTCTTGCCTGTTTCTGCTCTTCTTGTGCCTCTTTCGGCACTTCTCTTCTCTCTTTCCGCACCTCTATTGCTTCTTTCTGTACTTCTCTTGCCTTTTTCTGCACCACTGTTCCCTCTTTTTGAACTTCTCCTGCCTATTTCCGCACCTCTCTTGCCTATTTCTGCACCTCTCTTGCCTCTTTCTGCACCCCTCTCCCTTCTTTTAGTACTTCTCCTGTCTCTTTCTGCACCCCTCTTCCAGCACCTCTTTTGCCTGTTTCTGGACCTCTCTTGCCTGTTTCTGTACCTCTCTTGCCTCTTTCTGCACCTTTCTTGGCTCTTTCTTCACTTCTGTTGCCTCTTTCTGCATTTCTGTTGCTTTCTTCTGCACTTATCTTGATTCTTTCTGCACCTCTTACCTCTTTTTGCACTTCTCTTTCCTCTTTTTGCATTTCTGTTGCTTTTTTCTGCACTTCTCTTGCCAAATTCTGCACCCCTCTTGCCTCTTTCTGCACCTCTGTTGCCTCTTTCTGCACCCCTCTTCCCTCTTTTTTGCACCCCTCTTGCCTGTTTCTACAGCTCTCTTGCCTCCTTCTGCACTTCTCTTGCCTCTTTCTGCACATCTGTTACTTCTTTCTTTATTTCTCTAGCCTCTGTCTGCATTTCTGTTGCTTCTTTCTGCACTTCTCTTGCTTCTTTCTGCACCCCTCTTCCCTCTTTCTGCACCTCGCTTGCCTTTTTCTGCACCACTTTTCCCTCTTTTTGTACTTCTCTTGCCTATTTCTGCACCCCTCTTGCCTCTTTCTGCACCTCTGTTGCCGCTTTCTGCACCCCTCTCCCCTCTTTTTGTACTTCTCCTGTCTCTTTCTGCACACCTCTTCCCTCTTTCAGCACCTCTTTTGCCTGTTTCCGGACCTCTCTTGCCTGTTTCGGTACCTCTCTTGCCTCTTTCGCAGCTGGTTTTCCTCTTTATGTACCTCTGTTGCTTCTTTCTGCACTTCTCTTGCCTCTTTCTGCACCCCTCTTGCCTTTTGCTGCCCCTCTGTTTCTTCTTTCTGTACCCCTCTTCCCTCTTTCTGCACCTCTCTTACCTCTTTCTGCACTTCTCTTGCCTCTTTCTGCATTTCTGTTTCTTTTTTCTGCACTTCTCCTGCCTATTTCTGCACCCTCTTGTCTCTTTCTGCACCTCTGTTGCCTCTTTCTGTACCCCTGGTCCTCATTTTGCACCCCTCTTCCCTGTTTCTACACCTCCCTTGCCTCCTTCTGCACTTCTCTTGCCTCTTTCTGCACATCTGTTACTTCTTTCTGCATTTCTCTAGCCTCTGTCTGCATTTCTGTTACTTCTTTCTGCACTTCTCTTGCTTCTTTCTGCACCCTTCTTCCCACTTTCTGCACCTCGTTTCCCTCTTTATGCACCTCTCTTGCATCTTTCTGCACCTCTGTTGGTTCTTTCTGCACCCCTCCTACCTCTTTCTGCACCCCTCTTCCCTCACCTACCTTGTGTTTTTCTGCACCCCTGTTCTCTCTTTTTGCACCTCTCTTGCCTGTTTCTGCTCTTCTCGTGCCTCTTTCTGCACTTCTCTTGCCTCTTTCCGTACCTCTATTGCTTCTTTCTGTACTACTCTTGCCTCTTCCTGCATTTCTGTTGCTTCTTTCTGCACTTCTCTTGCCTCTATCTATATTTAACTCGCTTTTTTCTGTACTTCTCTTGTCTCTTTCTGCACCCCTCTTCCCTCTTTCTGTACCTCTCTTGCCTTCTCCTGCACCACTGTTCCCTCTTTTTGCACTTCTCTTGCCTATTTCCACACCCCTCTTGCCTCTTTCTGCACCTCTGTTGCCTCTTTCTGCACCCCTCTCTTTGTACTTCTCCTGTCTCTTTCTGCACCCCTCTTCCCTCTTTCAGCACCTCTTTTGCCTGTTTCTGGACCTCTCTTGCCTGTTTCTGTACCTCTCTTCCCTCTTTCTGCAGTTCTCTTGCCTCTTTCTGCACTTCTCTTGCCTCTTTTTGCACCTCTCTTGCCTCTTTCTGTACCTCTGTTGGTTCCTTCTGTACCCTTCCTGCCTCATTCTGCATCCCTCTTTCCTTACCTCTCTTGCCTTTTTTGCATCCCTGTTCCCTCTTTTTGCACCTCCCTTGCCTGTTTCTGCACCTTTCTTGACTCTTTCTTCACTTCTGTTGCCTCTTTCTGCACTTATCTTGCCTCTTTTTGCATTTCTGTTGCTTTTTTCTGCACTTCTCTTGCCAATTTCTGCACCCCTCTTGCCTCTTTCTGCACCTCTGTTGCCTCTTTCTGCACCCCTCTTCCCTCTTTTTGCAACCCTCTTTCCTGTTTCTACAGCTCTCTTGCCTCCTTCCGCACTTCTCTTGCCTCTTTCTGCACATCTGTTACTTCTTTCTGCATTTCTCTAGCCTCTGTCTGCATTTCTGTTGCTTCTTTCTGCACTTCTCTTGCTTCTTTCTGCACCCCTCTTTCTTCTTTCTGCACCTCGCTTGCCTCTTTCTGCACCTCTCTTGCATCTTTCTGCACCTCTTTTGGTTCTTTCTGCACCCCTCCTGCCTCTTTCTGCACCCCTCTTCCCTCTTTCTGCATCTCTCTTGTGTTTCCTGCACCCCTGTTCTCTCTTTCTATACCTCTCTTTCCTGTTTCTGCACCTCTCGTGCCTCTTTATGCACTTCTCTTGCCTCTTTCCGCACCTCTGTTGCTTCTTTCTGCAGTTCTCCTTGCCTCTTTCTGCATTTCTGTTGCTTCTTTCTGCACTTCTCTTGCCTCTATCTACATTTATAGTGCTTTTTTCTGTACTTCTCTTGCCTCTTTCTGCACCCCTCTTTCTGCACCTTGGTTCCTTCTTTCTACACTTCTCCTGCTTTTTTCTGTACCTTTCTTGTCACTTTCTGCACCCCTCTTGCTTCTTTCTGCACCCCTCTTTCTTCAACCCTCATGCCTCTTTTTCCACCCCTCTACCCTCTTTCCACACCTCTCTTACCTCTTTCTGCAGCTCTCTTGCCTCTTTATGCAGTTCTCTTGCCTCTTTCTGTACCACTGTTGCCTCTTTCTGCACTTCTCTTGCCTCTTTCTGCACCCCACTTGCCTCTTTCTACACCTCTGTTGTTTCTTTCTGCACCCCTCCAGCCTATTTCTGCACCCCTATTCGATCTTAATGTACCTCTCTTGCCTTTTTCTGTAACCCTGTTCCCTCTTTCTGGACCTATTTTGCCTGTTTCTGCACCTCTATTGCCCCATGTTTGCACATCTCCTGCCTCCTTCTGCACCTCTATTTCTTCTTTCTGCACTTCTCTTTCTGTACTTCTCTTGCCTCTTTCTGTACTCAAATGGGTAGTGTAAGCTGTCAAGTTGAAAGGTCTGCGAGCTCTTGTTACTGAGGTATATGTCTACTTGTACATGTATTCTCTCATGTGTTATGCATCTGAAGATGGTAGCTTAAAAAGTGGGTAGCTTCTCCTATATATGGTCAAATCTTCTCATTTCTGCTCTGTCATTCGGTTGCACAAGAAGACATGTCTTATGTATATAGGTGTTATGGAGCCCCTCAAATATACTATTGGATACCCATGAGCCCGGTATAAAGAGCAGAAAGAAATACATACACCTTCTTGTACACACATTTACAGAGTATGCTGTTTGAAACATGGGTATTCAAGTATTTGTATGTTTATTTTTATGTAACATGTCACTTGGTAAAAGCACAGACACATGCATGCATACCTTCACAAACTTGGTGAGACTTACAACAGTGATATGGTTAGGATTGCTGTTTTACATTTGGTAGGCGCAACATTCTGGGCAGTCGATGAATAGTGAACCTTCAAGAGAAAAGTGAGATTTAAGACATCTTGGGGGAAGGATTAGTGATTAGGCTACTTTGTATGAGTCTGTGGAAAGGTACAGTCGAAGTAGGCCTCTTTCTGCACCTCTGATGGCTCTTTCCGCACTTCTCTTGCTTATTTCTGCACCTTTCTTAGTTCTTTATGCTCCACTCTTGCCTCTTTCTGCACTTCTCTTGTCTTTCTGCACCCCTCTTCCCTCTTTCTACACCTCTCATGCCTCTTTCTGCCCCTCTCTTGCCTCTTTTCTGTAGTTCTCTTGCCTCTTTCTGCACCTCCATTGCTTCATTCTTCACTTCTCTTGCCACTTTCTGCACCCCTCTTGCTTCTTTCTACACCCCTCTTGCCTCTTTCTACACCCCTCTTCCCTCTTTTCACAACTCTCTTGCCTCCTTCTGCACCTCTGTTGCTTCTTGGTGCACTTTTTCTTGCCTCTTTCTGCACCCCTCTTGCCTGTTTTTGCACCCCTGTTACTTCTTTCTGCACTTCTCTTGCTTCTTTTTGTACCTCTCTTGCTTCTTCCTGCACCCCTCTTGCTTCTTTCTGCACCCCTCTTTCTTCAACCCTCATGCCTCTTTTTCCACTCCTCTACCCTCTTTCCACACCTCTCTTACCTCTTTCTGCAGCTCTCTTGCCTCTTTATGCAGTTCTCTTGCCTCTTTCTGTAAAACTGTTGCTTCTTTCTGCACTTCTCTTGACTCTTTCTGCACCCCACTTGCCTCTTTCTACACCTCTGTTGTTTCTTTCTGCACCCCTCCAGCCTATTTCTGCACCCCTATTCGATCTTAATGTACCTCTCTTGCCTTTTTCTGTAACCCTGTTCCCTCTTTCTGACCTCTTTTGCCTGTTTCTGCACCTCTATTGCCCCATGTTTGCACATCTCCTGCCTCCTTCTACACCTCTATTTCTTCTTTCTGCACTTCTCTTTCTGTACTTCTCTTGCCTCTTTCTGTACTCAAATGGGTAGTGTAAGCTGTCAAGTTGAAAGGTCTGCGAGCTCTTGTGACTGAGGTATATGTCTACTTGTACATGTATTCTCTCATGTGTTATGCATCTGAAGATGGTAGCTTAAAAAGTGGGTAGCTTCTCCTATATATGGTCAAATCTTCTCATTTCTGCTCTGTCATTCGGTTGCACAAGAAGACATGTCTTATGTATATAGGTGTTATGGAGCCCCTCAAATATACTATTGGATACCCATGAGCCCGGTATAAAGAGCAGAAAGAAATACATACACCTTCTTGTACACAAATTTACAGAGTATGCTGTTTGAAACATGGGTATTCAAGTATTTGTATGTTTATATTTATGTAACATGTCACTAGGTAAAAGCACAGACACATGCATGCATGCCATCACAAACTTGGTGAGACTTACAACAGTGATATGGTTAGGATTGCTGTTTTACATTTGGTAGGCGTAACATTCTGGGCAGTCGATGAATAGTGAACCTTCAAGAGAAAAGTGAGATTTAAGACATCTTGGGGGAAGGATTAGTGATTAGGCTACTTTGTATGAGTCTGTGGAAAGGTACAGTCGAAGTAGGCCTCTTTCTGCACCTCTGATGGCTCTTTCCGCACTTCTCTTGCTTATTTCTGCACCTTTCTTAGTTCTTTATGCTCCACTCTTGCCTCTTTCTGCACTTCTCTTGTCTTTCTGCACCCCTCTTCCCTCTTTCTACACCTCTCATGCCTCTTTCTGCCCCTCTCTTGCCTCTTTCTGTAGTTCTCTTGCCTCTTTCTGCACCTCCATTGCTTCATTCTTCACTTCTCTTGCCACTTTCTGCACCCCTCTTGCTTCTTTCTACACCCTCTTGCCTCTTTCTACACCCCTCTTCCCTCTTTTCACAACTCTCTTGCCTCCTTCTGCACCTCTGTTGCTTCTTGGTGCACTTTTTCTTGCCTCTTTCTGCACCCCTCTTGCCTGTTTTTGCACCCCTGTTACTTCTTTCTGCACTTCTCTTGCTTCTTTTTGTACCTCTCTTGCTTCTTCCTGCACCCCTCTTGCTTCTTTCTGTACCCCATTACCCTCCTTCTGCATCCCTCTTGCCTCTTTTTCCACCCCTCTACTCTCTTTCTGCACCTCTCTTACCTCTTTCAGCACCTCTCTTGCCTCTTTCTGCAGTTCTCTTGCCTCTTTCTGCACCTCTGTTGCTTCTTTCTGCACTTCTCTTGCTTCTTTCTTCACGTCTTTTGATTCTTTCTGCACCCCTCTTGCCTCTTTCTGCATCCTTTTTCCCTCTTTCTGCACCTCTCTTACCTCTTCTGGCACCTCTCTTGCCTCTTTCTGTAGTTCTCTTGCCTCTTTCTGCACCTTTGTTGCTTCTTTCTGCACTTCTATTGCCTCTTTCTGCACTCCTCCTGCCTCTTTCTGCACCTCTGTTGGTTCTTTGTTCACCCCCTGCCTCTTTCTGCACTTCTCTTGCCTATTACTGCACCTCTCTTGTTTGTTTCTGCAACTCGCTTGTCTCTTTTATAAATTCTCTTGCTTCTTTCTGCACCTCTGTTGCTTCTTTCAGTACTTCTCTTGCCTCGTTCTGCACCTCTCTTGCCGTCCTCTTTTTGCATCTCTGTTGACTCTTTCTGCACTTCTCTTGCCCTTTTCTACATTATTGTTTCATCTTTCTGCACTTCTCTTGCCTCTTTCTACATTTCTGTTGCTTCTTTCTTCACTTCTCTTGCCTATTTCTGCACCCTCTTGCCTCTTTCTGCATCTCTGTCGCTTCTTTCTGCACTTCTCTTGCTTCTTTCTGCACCTCTCTTGCTTCTTTCTGCATCCCTCTTGCCTCTTTCTACACCCCTCTTCCCTCTTTCTGTACCTCTCTTGCTTCTTTCTGCTCCTCTCTTGCCTCTTTATGTACTTCTCTTGCCTCTTTCTGCACCCCTCTTGCCTATTTTTTACCTCTGTTGGTTCTTTCTGCACTCCTCCTGCCTCTTTCTGCACCCCTCTTCCCTCTTTCGGCACCTTTCTTGCTTTTTTCTGCACCCTTGTTCCCTCTTTCTACATTTCTGTTGCTTATTTCTTCACTTCTCTTGCCTCTTTCTGAACCCCCCTTGCCTTTTTTCTGCACCTCTGTTGCTTGTTCCCGCACTTCTCTTGCTTCTTTATGCAACTCTCTTGCTTGTTTCTGTACTCCTCTTTCTGCACCCCTCTTCCCTCTTTCTGCACTTCTCTTGCTTCTTTCTGCACCTCTCCTGCCTCTTTCTGCAGTTCTCTTGCCTCTTTCTGCTCCCCTGCTGCTTCTTTCTGCACTGTTCTTGCCTCTTTTTGCATCCCTGTTGCTTCTTTCTGTACATTTCTTGCCTCTTTCTTCACTTCTCTTGCCTCTTTCTGCATCCCTCTTGCCACTTTCTGCAGCTCTGTTTCTTCTTTCTGTACCCTTCTTCCCTCTTTCTGTACCCTTATTACCTCTCTCTGCATTTCTCTTACTTCTTTCTGCATTTCTGTTGCTTTTTTCTGCACTTTTCTTGCCTATTTCTGCACTTTTCTTGCCTCTTTCTGAACATCTGTTGCCTCTTTCTTTACCCCTCTTCCCTCTTTTTGCACATCTCTTGCCTGTTTCTACACCTCTCTTGCCTCTTTCTGCACTTCTCTTGCCTCTTTCTGCACGTCTGTTACTTCTTTCTGCACTTCTCTACCCTCTTTCTGCATTTCTGTTGCTTCTTTCTGCACTTCTCTTGCCTTTTTCTGCACAACTCTTCTCTCTTTCTGCACTTCGTTTCTCTTTTTCTGCATCTCTCTTGCCTCTTTCTGCACCTCTGTTGGCTCTTTCTGCACCTCTCCTGCCTCTTTCTGCACCCCTCTTCCCTCTTTCTGCACCTCTCTTGCCTTTTTCTGCACCCCTGTTCCCTCTTTTTGCACATCTCTTGCCTGTTTCTGCACCTCGATTGCCCCTTTCTTCAGTTCTCTTGCCTCTTTCTGCACCTCTGTTGCTTCTTTCTGCACTTCTCTTGCCTCTTTCTGCATTTCTGTTGCTTCTTTCTGCACTTCTCTTGCCTCTATCTACATTTATCTTGCTTTTTTCTGTACTTCTCTTGCTGCACCCCTTTTGCCTCTTTATGCACCTCAGTTGCTTCTTTCTGCACTTCTCTTGCTTCTTTCTGTAATTCTCTTGCTTCTTTCTGCACCCCTCTTGCCTCTTTCTGCACCCCTCTTCCCTCTTTCTGCACCTCTTTTGCCTTTTTCTGCAACCCTGTTCCCTCTTTTTGCACCTCTCTTGCCAGTTTCTGCAACTCTCTTGACTATTTCTTCACTTCTGTTGCCACTTTCTTCACCTCTGTTGCTTCTTTCAGCCCTTCTCTTGCCTCTTTCTGCACCCCTTTTGCCTCTTTCTGCTCCTCTGTTGCTTCTTTCCTGCACTTCTCTTGCCTCTTTCTGCACCCCTCTTGCCACTTTCTGCACCTCTGTTGCTTCTTTCTGCACCTCTCTTGCCTCTTTCTGCACCCCTCTTGCCTCTTTCTGTACCACTGTTGCTTCTTTCTGCACTTCTCTTACCTCTTTCTGCACCCCACTTGCCTCTTTCTACACCTGTGTTGTTTCTTTCTGCACCCCTCCAGCCTTTTTCTGCAACCCTGTTCCCTCTTTCTGGACCTCCTTTGCCTGATTCTGCACCTCTATTCCCTCTTTGTGCACTTCTCTTGCCTCTTTCTGCACCTCTGTTGCTTATGTTTGCACTTCTCCTGCCTCCTTCTGCAACTCTATTGCTTCTTTCTGCACTTCTCTTTCTTTTTCTGTACTTCTCTTGCCTCTTTCTGTACTCAAATGGGAATTGCAAGCTGTCAAGTTGAAAGGTCTACGTGCTCTTGGGACTGAGGTATATGTCTACTTGTACATGTATTCTCACATGTGTTATGCATCTGAAGATGGTAGCTTAAAAAGTACGTAGCTTCTCCTATATGTTTTCAAATCTTCTCAGTTCTGCTCTGTCATTCGGTTGCACAAGAAGACATGTTTTATGTATATAGGTGTTATAGAGCCCCTCAAATATACTATTGAATACCCATGAGCTCCTGTATTATGAGCAGAAAGAAAAACATACAACTTCTTCTACACAAATTTACAGAGTATGCTGTTTGAAACATGGGCATTCAAGTATTTGTATGATTATTTTTATGTAACATTTCACTAGGTAAAAGCACAGACACATGCATGCATACCTTCACAAACTTGGTGAGACTTAATACAGTGATATGGTTAGGATTGCTGTTTTACATTTGGTCGGCGTAACATTCTGGGCAGTCGATGAATAGTGAACCTTCAAGAGACAATTGAGGTTTAAGACATCTTGGGAGAAGGATTATTGATTAGGCTACTTTGTATGAGTCTGTGGAAAGGTACAGTCAAAGTAGGCCTCTTTCTGCACCTCTGTTGGCTCTTCCCACACTTCTGTTGCTTCTTTCTGCACCTTTCTTGCTTCTTTCTGGTCCTCTCTTGTCTCTTTCTGCACCTCTCTTGCTTCTTTATGCACTTCTCTTGTCTCTTTCTGCACCCTCTTGCCTTTTTCTGCATCTCTGTTGCTTCTTTCTGCACTTCTATTTCTTCTTTCTGCACCTTTCTTGCCTCTTTGTGCACTCGGTTCCCTCTTTCTGCACCTCTCTTGTCTCTTTGTGCACCTCTGTTGTATCTTTGTGCACCTCTCTTTCCTCTTTCTGCACTTCTCTTGCTTCTTTCTGCATCCCTCTTGTGTCTTTCCACCCCCCTCTTCCCTCTTTCTGCACCTCTCTTGCCTCTTTCTTCAGTTCTCTTGCCTCTTTCTGCACCTATGTTACTTCATTCTGCACTTCTCTTGCCTCTTTTTGAAGTCCTCTTGCTTCTTTCCGCACCTCTGTTGGTTCTTTCTACACCCCTCCTGTCTCTTTCTGCACCCCTGTTCCCACTTTCTGCACCTCTCTTGCTTGTTTCTGCACCTCTCATGCCTCTTTCTGTACTTCTCTTGCCTCTTTCTGTACCTCTGTTGCTTCTTTCTGTACATCTCGTGCCTCTTTCTTCACCTCTGTTGGTTTCTTCTGTACCTCTTTTGGTTCTTTTTGCACTTCTCCTGCTTATTACTGCACCTCTCGTGCCTGTTTCTGTACCTCTCTTGCCTCTTTTTGCACTTCTCTTACCTCTTTTTGTACCTCTGTTGCTTTATTTTGCACTTCTCTTGTTTCCTTCTGCACCTCTTTTGTTTCTGTCTGCCCTTCTCTTGCCTCCTTCTGCACCCTGTTGCTTCTTTCTGCACTTCTATTGCTTCTTTGTGCACCTCTCTTGCTTTTTTCTGCAGCCCTCTTGCCTCTTTCTGCATCCCTCTTCCCTCTTTCTGCATCCCTCTTGCATCTTTCTGCACCCCTCTTCCCTCTTTCTGCACATCTCTTGCCTCTTTTGGCACCTCTCTTGCCTCTTTCTTCAGTTCTCTTGACTCTTTCTGTACCTCTGTTGCTTCTTTCTGCACTTCTCTTGCCTCTTTCTGCTCCCCTCTTGCATCTTTCTGCACCTCTGTTGGTTCTTTCAGCACACCTTCTGCCTCTTTCTGCACCCCTCTTCCCTCAGTCTGCACCTCTCTTGCTTTTTTCTGCAGCACTGTTCCCTCTTTCCGCACCTCTCTTGCCTGTTTCTCCACCTCTCTTGCCTCTTTTGCACTTCTCTTGCTTCTTTCTGCACCTCTGTTGCTTTATTATGCACTTCTCTTGCCTTTTTCTGCACCTCTGTCTGTTCCTTCTGCACCTCTGTTGGTTCTTTCTGCACTTCTCTTGCATCTTTCTGCACCTCTCCTGCTTCTTTTTATACCCCTCTTGCCTCTTTATGCACCCCTCTTCCCTCTTTCTGCACCTCTCTTGTCTCTTTCTGCACCCCTGTTCCCTCTTCCTCCACCCCTCTTGCCTTTTTTCTGCACCTCTGTTTCTTCTTTCTACACTTCTATTGCTTCTTTCTGCACCTTTCTTGCCTCTTTGTGCACTCGGTTCCCTCTTTCTGCACCTCTCTTGTCTCTTTGTGCACCTCTGTTGTATCTTTGTGCACCTCTCTTTCCTCTTTCTGCACTTCTGTTGCTTCTTTCTGCATCCCTCTTGTGTCTTTCCACCCCCCTCTTCCCTCTTTCTGCACCTCTCTTGCCTCTTTCTTCAGTTCTCTTGCCTCTTTCTGCACCTATGTTACTTCATTCTGCACTTCTCTTGCCTCTTTTTGAAGTCCTCTTGCTTCTTTCTGCACCTCTGTTGGTTCTTTCTACACCCCTCCTGTCTCTTTCTGCACCCCTCTTCCCACTTTCTGCACCTCTCTTGCTTGTTTCTGTACCACTCATGCCTCTTTCTGTACTTCTCTTTCCTCTTTCTGTACCTCTGTTGCTTCTTTTTTGCACCCCTCTTGCCTGTTTCTACAGCTCTCTTGCCTCCTTCCGCACTTATCTTGCCTCTTTCTGCATTTCTGTTGCTTTCTTCTGCACTTCTCTTGATTCTTTCTGCACCTCTTACCTCTTTTTGCACTTCTTTTTCCTCTTTTTGCATTTCTGTTGCTTTTTCTGCACTTCTCTTGCCAATTTCTGCACCCTCTTGCCTCTTTCTGCACCTCTGTTGCCTCTTTCTGCACCCCTCTTCCCTCTTTTTTGCACCCCTCTTGCCTGTTTCTACAGCTCTCTTGCCTCCTTCCGCACTTCTCTTGCCTCTTTCTGCACATCTGTTACTTCTTTCTTTATTTCTCTTGCCTCTGTCTGCATTTCTGTTGCTTCTTTCTGCACTTCTCTTGCTTCTTTCTGCACCCCTCTTCCCTCTTTCTGCACCTCGCTTGCCTTTTTCTGCACCACTTTTCCCTCTTTTTGTACTTCTCTTGCCTATTTATGCACCCCTCTTGCCTCTTTCTGCACCTCTGTTGCCGCTTTCTGCACCCCTCTCCCCTCTTTTTGTACTTCACCTGTCTCTTTCTGCACACCTATTCCCTCTTTCAGCACCTCTTTTGCCTATTTCTGGACCTCTCTTGCCTGTTTCGGTACCTCTCTTGCCTCTTTCGCAGCTGGTTTTCCTCATTCTGTACCTCTGTTGCTTCTTTCTGCACTTCTCTTGCCTCTTTCTGCACCCCTCTTGCCTTTTTCTGCCCCTCTGTTTCTTCTTTCTGCACCCGTCTTCCCTCTTTCTGCACCTCTCTTACCTCTTTCTGCACTTCTCTTGCCTCTTTCTGCATTTCTGTTTCTTTTTTCTGCACTTCTCCTGCCTATTTCTGCACCCTCTTGTCTCTTTCTGCACCTCTGTTGCCTCTTTCTGTACCCCTGGTCCTCATTTTGCACCCCTCTTCCCTGTTTCTACACCTCCCTTGCCTCCTTCTGCACTTCTCTTGCCTCTTTCTGCACATCTGTTACTTCTTTCTGCATTTCTCTAGCCTCTGTCTGCATTTCTGTTACTTCTTTCTGCACTTCTCTTGCTTCTTTCTGCACCCCTCTTCCCACTTTCTGCACCTCGTTTCCCTCTTTCTGCACCTCTCTTGCATCTTTCTGCACCTCTGTTGGTTCTTTCTGAACCCCTCCTACCTCTTTCTGCACCCCTCTTCCCTCACCTCCCTTGTGTTTTTCTGCACCCCTGTTCTCTCTTTTTGCACCTCTCTTGCCTGTTTCTGCTCTTCTCGTGCCTCTTTCTGCACTTCTCTTGCCTCTTTCCGTACCTCTATTGCTTCTTTCTGTACTACTCTTGCCTCTTCCTGCATTTCTGTGGCTTCTTTCTGCACTTCTCTTGCCTCTATCTATATTTAACTCGCTTTTTTCTGTACTTCTCTTGTCTCTTTCTGCACCCCTCTTGCCTTTTTCTGCACCACTGTTCCCTCTTTTTGCACTTCTCTTACCTATTTCCACACCCCTCTTGCCTCTTTCTGCACCTCTGTTGCCTCTTTCTGCACCCCTCTCTTTGTACTTCTCCTGTCTCTTTCTGCACCCCTCTTCCCTCTTTCAGCACCTCTTTTGCCTGTTTCTGGACCTCTCTTGCCTGTTTCTGTACCTCTCTTCCCTCTTTCTGCAGTTCTCTTGCCTCTTTCTGCACTTCTCTTGCCTCTTTTTGCACCTCTCTTGCCTCTTTCTGTACCTCTGTTGGTTCTTTCTGTACCCTTCCTGCCTCATTCTGCATCCCTCTTTCCTTACCTCTCTTGCCTTTTTTGCATCCCTGTTCCCTCTTTTTGCACCTCCCTTGTCTGTTTCTTCACCTTTCTTGACTCTTTCTTTACTTCTGTTGCCTCTTTCTGCACTTATCTTGCCTCTTTCTGCATTTCTGTTGCTTTCTTGTGCACTTCTCTTGATTCTTTCTGCACCTCTTTTTCTTCTTTCTGCACCCCTCTTTCCTATTTCTGCACCCATCTTACCTCTTTTTGCACTTCTCTTGCCTCTTTTTACATTTCTGTTGCTTTTTTCTGCACTTCTCTTGCCAATTTCTGCACCCCTCTTGCCTCTTTCTGCACCTCTGTTGCCTCTTTCTGCACCCCTCTTCCCTCTTTTTGCACCCCTCTTGCCTGTTTCTACAGCTCTCTTGCCTCCTTCCGCACTTCTCTTGCCTCTTTCTGCACATCTGTTACTTCTTTCTGCATTTCTCTAGCCTCTGTCTGCATTTCTGTTGCTTCTTTCTGCACTTCTTTTGCTTCTTTCTGTACCCCTCTTTCCTCTTTCTGCACCTCGCTTGCCTCTTTCTGCACCTCTCTTGCATCTTTCTGCACCTCTTTTGGTTCTTTCTGCACCCCTCCTGCCTCTTTCTGCACCCCTCTTCCCTCTTTCTGCATCTCTCTTGTGTTTTCTGCACCCCTGTTCTCTCTTTCTATACCTCTCTTTCCTGTTTCTACACCACTCGTGCCTTTTTCTGCACTTATCTTGCCTCTTTCTGCACCTCTGTTGCTTCTTTCTGCAGTTCTCCTTGCCTCTTTCTGCATTTCTGTTGCTTCTTTCTGCACTTCTCTTGCCTCTATCTACATTTATAGTGCTTTTTTCTGTACTTCTCTTGCCTCTTTCTGCACCCCTCTTTCCTCTTTCTGCACCTTGGTTCCTTCATTCTACACTTCTCCTGCTTCTTTCTGTACCTTTCTTGTCACTTTCTGAACCCCTCTTGCTTCTTTCTGCACCCCTCTTTCTTCAACCCTCATGCCTCTTTTTCCACTCCTCTACCCTCTTTCCACACCTCTCTTACCTCTTTCTGCAGCTCTCTTGCCTCTTTATGCAGTTCTCTTGCCTCTTTCTGTAAAACTGTTGCTTCTTTCTGCACTTCTCTTGCCTCTTTCTGCACCCCACTTGCCTCTTTCTACACCTCTGTTGTTTCTTTCTGCACCCCTCCAGCCTATTTCTGCACCCCTATTCGATCTTAATGTACCTCTCTTGCCTTTTTCTGTAACCCTGTTCCCTCTTTCTGGACCTCTTTTGCCTGTTTCTGCACCTCTATTGCCCCATGTTTGCACATCTCCTGCCTCCTTCTACACCTCTATTTCTTCTTTCTGCACTTCTCTTTCTGTACTTCTCTTGCCTCTTTCTGTACTCAAATGGGTAGTGTAAGCTGTCAAGTTGAAAGGTCTGCGAGCTCTTGTGACTGAGGTATATGTCTACTTGTACATGTATTCTCTCATGTGTTATGCATCTGAAGATGGTAGCTTAAAAGTGGGTAGCTTCTCCTATATATGGTCAAATCTTCTCATTTCTGCTCTGTCATTCGGTTGCACAAGAAGACATGTCTTATGTATATAGGTGTTATGGAGCCCCTCAAATATACTATTGGATACCCATGAGCCCGGTATAAAGAGCAGAAAGAAATACATACACCTTCTTGTACACAAATTTACAGAGTATGCTGTTTGAAACATGGGTATTCAAGTATTTGTATGTTTATATTTATGTAACATGTCACTAGGTAAAAGCACAGACACATGCATGCATGCCATCACAAACTTGGTGAGACTTACAACAGTGATATGGTTAGGATTGCTGTTTTACATTTGGTAGGCGTAACATTCTGGGCAGTCGATGAATAGTGAACCTTCAAGAGAAAAGTGAGATTTAAGACATCTTGGGGGAAGGATTAGTGATTAGGCTACTTTGTATGAGTCTGTGGAAAGGTACAGTCGAAGTAGGCCTCTTTCTGCACCTCTGATGGCTCTTTCCGCACTTCTCTTGCTTATTTCCGCACCTTTCTTCGTTCTTTCTGCTCCACTCTTGCCTCTTTCTGCACTTCACTTGTCTTTCTGCACCCCTCTTCCCTCTTTCTATACCTCTCATGCCTCTTTCTGCACCTCTCTTGCCTCTTTCTGCAGTTCTCTTGCCTCTTTCTGCACCTCCATTGCTTCATTCTTCACTTCTCTTGCCACTTTCTGCACCCCTCTTGCTTCTTTCTGTGAGAAGTTGGCCTGGCATATGCTGTCCACTAATTATAGTGGGCACCTTCCACCAGTCCAAACAACCCCTTATTGGAGATAGGTTAAAGACAACCTTTATTGAAAGCTATCCTAGTGGTAGCTATGGAGAGCAGCCTTCAGGCTAAGTCTTGAAGGAATGTAAAGCAGCTTGTTTTACCAGTCTATAATCTCTTGAGTGACCAAATGAAAGAGGACCACACCAGGTATATATTCAAAATATATGTATTTATTCCTAAACACACCCCTCTAGTCTCTTTATGAGGCTAGAGTTCGAAGTACATAAGTTATAAGTTAGTTATCTACAGTAATAGCACAAATACACGTTTGAGCCCTAGGGGCGTACCAAACCATATACCAATAAAGTGGTATAAGAACCACGACTGAGCTAGACACAAGGCCTAGAGCCTGTAGAAGTGCTTGGACCACAAGGAACCACCCAAGGTAGTGACATAGGGGACCCATGGGGGACGCGTGAAGTGTGAGAACACAGCCGCGAATCGCCGTTGACTTCTATGGGGAAAGTCGCGGTTGGAAGTTTAAAGAAAAGGGACACTTAGAGGAGGACTTGGAGCAAACCCTTTTAGAACTAGGCTGTTCTAGTGTCAATACCCACGGGAGCCCCGGAGTACTCGAGTTACCTCACCCAGGGGAGCCGGGTGCATAGGTGTCTTTTGGGGTCGGGTTTCGTCGTCGTTTTCAATGGCGATCTGCTGCAAAGTGCTGCTGGCGGCCAAGTCGAAAGTGTTCGGGTGGATCCAATGGTGGATCGAAGATCTGAAGAACCTGAAAGCAGAGGGGACAGAGTCTGGGTCACTAGCCAGTGACCAGGAAGGCGATGAGCAGATGCCCACCGATGTCGAGTGCTTCAGGTAGGTTGACGGTCATCTTGACTCTTCAGCCACGAGGTCCAAGAGGCGTCAACGATGACCAGGAGCTGGATTCGAGCTGTCCCACAACGTCTGTCAATTGCAGGGGTGTCGGCGACCGGATTGGACCCAACAAGCCTTGGCAACGGCAAGTCTCGTGGAAATGGAAGAAGGATGATGGTGCATAACAGCAAAGTCTGTGGGACTCACCAAGCAAAGGTAAGTCAGGACATGTCTGGTGCAACCAGGGAGCCCAAGCAGAACAAGATTGGCCTTCGGGAGTGCCTACTAGCCAACGGACTAGCAACCGCGAAGGAGCCTTGAGTGGACGCACTTGGAGCTGGCTCACAGGACACTCGTGGAGTGGAGGCCAGTGATCTTCGGTGCAGTCGGTGCTGGAGGCTGGGGCTACTCGGAGCCCAAAGCACAACTTCGTGGGAGACCCACAAGAGGATGCACTTGCAAATGCGATAGGTATCCAGGGGTCACGGTTCCACATTACCCACGACAGCTACGGGCCTCAGCTTTGCTGGGGACTCAGGGCCGCCTCAGGGAAGTCTGGAAATCCACCTCTGGTGATGCAAAGACTTCGGCGTCCGGCGGGAGCTTCAGCGATGCAGACCGGACAATTGCTTCTTTGGTGCCTGCCAAGCAGGGGAGTCACTCCTTGACCCCAAGGGAGATTCTCCAGTCCTCTAATCTTGAAGTAGAGCGTCGAAGGTCCAGGATTCTGTGTCAGAGTTTCGTCCAGGTAAATCTAAA
The DNA here is from genome assembly GCA_963921515.1 of Calotriton arnoldi. Lineage (NCBI taxonomy): Eukaryota > Metazoa > Chordata > Amphibia > Caudata > Salamandridae > Calotriton > Calotriton arnoldi. The sequence continues at coordinate 68,300 of CAWUFW010012575.1, read as the reverse complement.
GTCCTAAGGACTGGGGTCCCATACTTATACCAAGTTAGGGGTTGGACATACTCTGGGGACCCACCTATGGGAGGGTCAGGGCAGAGGGGTGGTTACACCCCTTTCCCTTTGTCCAGTTTCATTCCAGAGCAGGGCTGGAAGCCCCTGAGCCGGTTTGAACTGGGGTATGCACAGGGACACCAAATGTGCCCCCAGTGCAGGACTTCAAAGCACCAGAGAGTGCTCCCGCCCAGCCCCAATACACACTATCCTGTCTGGGGAGGTGGTTACACCTCCCTGGGACAGGAAACCTATTGTCCAGGCCTCCCTGCTGGAGTTTCGGTCAGCAGCAGGAGGCCAGACTCGTGTCTGTGGCAGCGGCATCCATTTTGTGATGCCAGGGCTTGGAAAGAAGTTACCGGGCAGGCCGGTGTGTACATGTCTCTCCCTCTAGAAGGGTGGAATGCTACCCCCGCCGCCAGAACTGGCGGGGGTAGTATTCCAAGATGTTTGACACCAAACACGACATGTTTCCGTGCAGCCATCCCAAAGTTAGCATTTAACGCGAGGTTATAATGCGCTTAAGAGTATATGGTCAGGCTGCACTACAAACAGCATCAGAGAAGGGTCTCCGAATGCTGCAGAGGGGCCCTGCTCATGCAGGGGCACCCTCTCACATAGGAACCACGCACTCTGCCTCTTGGATTGATAAGGCCTGTCATAGGAGTGACATATAGATTTATATGTGTGTATGTATGTAGTGATATAGGTAGCCTATATCACAGTAAGGGGTGCATGCACCACCTTACCCAGGCTGCAGTAGCAGACCTGTGGTGTCATTTTGGATGGCCTTGCAGGGATGGCACAATACATGCTGCAGCCCCTGGTAGGCCTCTGAGGTACCTATGCCCTGGGTACATAGTATACCATATACTAGGGACTTATAAGGGCACTCCAGATTCCAATCAGAGATGTGCCTAAGGCACATGGAAACCATTTTAGAGAGGAAGCAGCTAGGCTGGGGTTCTGATTAGCAGGGCCCCAGCCAGACTAAAGTCGAAAAACAGTGAAACATCAGCAAAAAGTGGGGTACCCATGTGAAGCAGATCCTACTCTCCTACACAACCCTCCCCCAAACGTAGGGACATTAAACTAACCTTGCCCAGTTAAGTCTTCATGTTCTAAGTGGAAGTACCTAGAGAGTCCATCTGCATTGGCATGGTTACTCCCAGGTCTATGTTCCACTGTGAAGTCCATCCCCTGTAGGGAAATGGACCACCTAAGCAGTTTGGGGTTTTCACCCTGCATTTGTTTTAGCCATAAGAGGGCTTATGGTCTGTTTGAACAAGGAAGTGAGTACCAAACAAGTATGGCCTCAACTTCTTCAGAACCCAGACCACAGCAAAGGCCTCCCTCTCAATGGCTGACCAACGTTTCTCTCTAGGGGTCAGCCTTCTGCTAATAAAAGCTACTGGCTGATCCTGACCTTCATCATTCAATTGTGACAGTACAGCCCCTACCCCCAATTCAGATGCATCTGTTTGGACAATGAACTTCTTGGAGTAATCAGGACTCTGTAGAATGGGAGCAGTGCACATGGCCTGCTTTAGGTCATCAAATGCCTTTTGACAGCTAACTGTCCACTGAACCTTTTGGGCATTTTCTTGGAAGTTAAGTCATTCAGGGGTGTCACTATTGATCCATAGCCCTTGACAAATCTCCTATAGTACCGAGTCAGGCCTAAAAAGGCTCTCACCTGAGTCTGGGTAGTTGGAGCAGTCCAGTCCATGATGGTCTGGATCTTGCACTGCAAGGGTTGAACCTGGCCCCCACCCACAAGGTGGCCCAGGTACACAACCTGACTCTGCCCTATCTGGCACTTGGTGGCCTTGATAGTCAGGCCTGCTTTCTGCAGGGCCTGCAAAACATTTCTGAGGTGGACCAGGTGATCCTCCCAGGTGGAGCTAAAGACAGCAATATCATCTAGATATGCTGCACTATAGGCTTCCAGACCTGTAAGGACTGTATTCACCAACCTCTGAAAAGTGGCAGGTGCATTCTTCAGACCAAAGGGCATCACCACTGTGAGAAGTTGGCCTGGTATATGCTGTTCACTAATTAAAGTGGACACCTTGCACCAGGGCAAATCGACTCTTATGGTAGATAGGTTTAAGACAACCTTTTAAAGAAAGCTATCCTAGTGGTAGCTGTGGAGAGCAGCCTTCAGGCTAAGTCTCGGAGGAATGTAAAGCAGCTTGTTTTACCATATAATCTCTTGAATCACCAAATGAAAAGACACCACACAGGTATATATATCAAATATATATGTATTTATTTCTAAATAACTCTCTACTAATCTCTTTATGAGATTAGAAGACAAACATATGCACAAATCAACGTTTCACAATAAGTTAAGCACAAAATATGGCTGGGGCCCTAGGGGCGTACCAGACCATATACTAAGTAAGAGACTTAGAAACAACGACTTGCAGGGAGACAAGGCCTAGGGCCTTCAGAAGTGCTGGGGCCTCACAAAACCACCCAAGGCAGGTAAGTAAAGGACCCACGGGGGACGCGTGCAGTGTGGATACACAGGCGCGGATCGCCGTTAACTTCAATGGGGCAAGTCGCGGTTGGAAATAAAGAGTTTTAGGATACTTCGGGAGAACCTACAAGCAAGTCACTTACAGGGTAAGTAGTTCTAGGGCCCACACCCACAGGAGCACCGTAGTGCTGGAGTTACCTCACCCAGGGAAGCCGGGTGCACAGGTGTCCTTTGGTGTCGGGTCGCGGCGTCGTTTTCAATGGCGAACAAAGAAGACTTGCTGCTTGCGGGAGCTGAAGAAGTGTCCGGTGGAATCCAAGCCTGGATTCTGAAGAAGGATGACCTGAAAGCAGAGGGGACAGTGTTCAAAGTCACTTGGCAGTGACCCGGGGCAAGGAAGATGGATGCCCACCGTCGTCGGTTGATTCAGGTCGGTTGCGGGTGCCTTGACTCTTCAGCCACGTGGTCCAGGAGGTGTCGACGACGACCAGGAGCTGGATTCGGTGGGTCCCTCGACGTCTGCAGCTGACTGCGGTGTCGGCAACTCGATTGGAGCCAACAAGCCTTGGCAGCAGCAAGTCTCGGGGAGATGAAGAAAAGTCGATGGCGCAGACCAGCAAGGTCTGAGGGACTCACCCAGCGAGGGTAAGTCAGGGCAGGCCTGGAGCAACCAGGGGAGCCCTTTGGTTTCTTTAAGAAGTCTTCTGGGGACCCACAAGCCGGCGGGCAAGGGATCGCGAAGACACCTCGGGCGGAATCACTCAACAGGGGCCCACGGTCACTCGGGACGGTGTAGGCCTCTGATCTTCGGAGGGATTCCTGCTGGAGGTCGGGACCACACGTGGTCCAAAGCACAAGTTCGTAGAACGTTGTGAAGGGGTTGCACTCGACAATAGTGCACGGTACCCAGGGGTCGCGGTTCCTCGTTACTCGTGGGGTCCACTTGCCTCAGCTTCGCTGGGGACTCACGATGGCCTGGGAGAGGTCAGGAAATCCACTTCTTGGGCTGCAGGGACTTCGGACTCCGGCGGGAGCGGCGTAGTTTGCGACCGTCGTTGTCGTTTTTGGTGCCTGCCAAGCAGGGGAGTCACTCCTTGACTCCAAGGGAGATTCTTCTGTCTTCCAAAGGTAGTGGAACGTCGAAGGGCCAGGATTCTTCTGTAGAGCGTCGTCCAGGGGTTATCTGCTTTGCAATGGCAAGGTTCCCCCTCTTATACTAAAAAGAGGGGATGGACTAGCTCTATGACCCCACCTATGGGAGGGTCAAGGGAGGGGTGGCTACACCCACTTCCCTTTGTCCAGTTTCGCGCCAGAGCAGGGGCAGGTAGCCCCTGAGCTGGTTTGAACTGGCATATGCACAGAGGAGCCTTCTGCTCCCCCAGTGCAGGACTTCAAAGCACTCTAAGAGTGCACCCACCCAGCCCCAATACACTAAACCCTGTCTGGAAGGTGGTTACACCTCCCTGTGACAGGATGCCTATTGTTGGGCTTCCTCCACTGCGAGTTTCGGTCATCAGCAGGAGGGCAGCCCAGTGTCTGTGACTGGTGGCATCCATTTTGTGATGCCAGGGCTCTTTAGGATTCTACCGCGTTTCCACAGCAGGTACATGTCTTATCCCTCTAGAAGGGTGGAATGCTACCCCCGCCGCCAAGATTGGCGGGGGGTAGTATTCCAAGATGTTTGACACCAAACACGACATGTTTTGATGCAGCCATTCCAAAGTTAGCATTTACCGCGAGGATATAATGCACTTAAGAGTATATGGTTTAACCGCATCCACAAACAGCACCAGAGAATGGACTCTGAGAACTGCAGAGGGGCCCTGCTCATGCAGAGGCACCCCCTCACATAGAAGCCAAGCACCCTGCCCTCAGGATTGATAGGGCCTGCCTTAGGGGTGACTGATAGGTTTATATGTGTGTGCAGGCGAAATATAGGAAACCTATATCTCAGTGAGGGGTGCTAGCACCACCTCACCCAGGCTGCAGTAGCAGGCCTGTGGTGTCAGATTTAGACTGCTTCCCAGGGGTGGCATAACACATGCTGCAGCCCCTGGTAGGCCTGTGAAGTACCTATGCCCTTGGCACCTAAGGTACCATATACTAGGGACTCATAAGGCACCACAGTATCCAATCACTAGTGCACCTAGAGTGCACTCCATGTCGTTTAGAGAGAACAGAGAGGCTGGGGCCCTGATTGGCAGGGACCCAGCCACACTATAGCCAGAAACCAGTGCTAACATCAGAAAAAAAGTGGGGGTAACATAAGAGGCAGATCCTACTCTCCTACACAACCCCCCAAACGTAGGGACACTAAACTAACCTTGACCAGTTGAGTCTTCGTGTTCAAAGTGGAAATACCTTGAGAGTCCATCTGCATTGGCATGTTGGGTCCCAGGCCTATGTTCCACTGTATAGTCCATCCCCTGTAGGGAAATGGACCACCTCAAAAGTTTTGGGTTTTCACCTTTCATCTGCTTTAGCCATAGGAGGGGCTTGTGGTCAGTCTGAACTATGAAGTGAGTACCAAACAAGTATGGCCTCAGCTTCTTCAGGGCCCATACCACAGCAAAGGCCTCCCTCTCTATAGCTGACCAACGTTTCTCTCTAGGGGTCAGCCTTCTGCTAATAAAAGCTACTGGCTGGTCTTGACCTTCATCATTCAGTTGAGACAGTACAGCTCCCACACCCAGCTCAGAAGCATCTGTTTGGACAATGAACTTTTTGGTGTAGTCTGGACTCTGTAAGATGGGGGCAGTGCACATGGCCTGCTTTAGGTCTTCAAATGCCTTTTGACAGCTAGCTGTCCACTGAACCTTTTTTGGCATTTTCTTAGAGGTAAGATCATTCAAGGGGGTCACTATAGATCCATATCCCTTGACAAACCTCCTATAGTACCCAGTCAGGCCTAAGAAGGCTCTCACCTGTGTCTGGGTGGTTGGAGCAACCCATTCCAGTATGGTTTGGATTTTGCTCTGCAAAGGCTGAACCTGGCCTCCACCTACAAGGTGGCCCAGGTACACAACCTGACTCTGCCCTATCTGGCACTTGGTGGCCTTGATAGTGAGGCCTGCTTTCTGCAGGGCCTCCAAAACATTTCTGAGGTGGACCAGGTGATCCTGCCAGGAGGAACTAAAGACAGCAATATCATCTAGATAAGCTGAGCAATAAGTTTCCATCCCTGCCAGAACTTTATTCACCAACCTCTGAAAAGTGGCAGGTGCATTTTTCAATCCAAAGGGCATCACCACAAAGTGGTAGTGCCCACCAGGGGTCGAAAATGCTGTTTTGGCTTTTGCATCATCAGCTAATCTGATTTGCCAGTAGCCAGCTGTTAGGTCAAATGTGCTTAGATACTTGGCTGAGGCCAAAGTATCAATCAGCTCATCTGCCCTTGGTATGGGATAGGCATCAGTCCTAGTGACTGCATTGAGGCCTCTGTAGTCTACACAAAACCTCATTTCTTTCTTACCACCCTGGGTATGAGGCTTGGGTACCAGGACTACTGGGCTAGCCCAAGGGCTATCTGAAGGCTCAATCACGCCTAACTCCAACATTTTCTGGACTTCAGTCCTGATACAGTCCCTGACATGGTCAGGTTGCCTGTAGATTTTATTCTTGACAGGCAGACTGTCCCCAGTGTCCACCTCATGGGTGCACCAGGTAGTCTGACTAGGGGTCAGGCTAAACATATGTCTAAACTGTTGCAGAACTTGTCTGCACTCAGTTTGCTGATGGTCAGTGAGGCTGCTTGCCAAAGCAACACCATCTACTGACCCATCATCAGGGTTCTGAGAGAGCAGGTCAGGGAGAGGGTCACTCTCCTCCTCCTGGTCCTCATCAGTTGCCATGAGCAAGCCCATGTCAGCCCTGTCAACATATGGCTTTAATCTGTTGACATGAAGCACCCTTAGGGGGCTCCTGGGAGTTCCAAGATTCACCAGATAGGTGACTTCTCCCTTCTGTTCAACTATTGTATGGGGGCCACTCCACTTGTCCTGGAGGGCTGCTGGGGCCACAGGCTCCAACACCCACACTTTCTGTCCTGGCTGGTATACAGTCAGCACAGCCTTTGGTCATGCCAAGCTTTTTGCAATTCTTGGCTGGCCTCCAGGTTTTTGGTTGCCTTTTTCATGTACTCTGCCATCCGGGAGCGGAGACCAAGTACATAGTCCATCACATCTTGTTTGGGGGGCTTGAGAGGTAACTCCCAGCCCTCTTTTACCAAACATAGTGGACCTCTCACAGGATGCCCAAACAGAAGCTCAAATGGGCTGTAACCAACCCCCTTCTGTGGAACCTCTCTGTAGGCAAACAACAGGCAAGGAAGAAGAAGGTCCCATTTCCGCCTAAGCTTCTCTGGGAGTCCCTTAATCATTCCTTTCAAGGTTTTGTTGAAGCGTTCAACTAAACCATTGCATTGTGGGTGATAGGGGGTGGTGAACTTATAAGTTACACCACACTCCTTCCACATTGCTTTCAGATATCCTGACATGAAGTTGGTACCTCTGTCAGAAATGACCTCCTTTGGGAAACCCACTCTGGAGAAAACTCCAATGAGGGCTCTTGCCACCACAGGTGCTGTGGTGGTCCTCAGGGAATTGCCTCTGGGTACCTGGTGGCATGATCCACTACCACCAGGATAAATCTGTGCCCAGATGCAGTCTGAGGGTCAAGGGGACCAACAATGTCAATCCCTACCCTTTCAAAGGGTACCCCCACCACAGGTAGTGGTATCAGGGGGCCTTTGTTGTGCCACCTGCCTTACCACTGGCTTGGCAAGTGACACAGGAGCGACAAAACTCCTTTGTGTCCTCTGACATATGTGGCCAATGAAAATGTGGAACAAGCCTGTCCCAGGTCTTGTTTTGGCCCAAGTGTCCTGCTAAAGGGATATCATGTGCTAAGGTCAAGAGGAACCCCCTAAACTTCTGAGGTATTACCAACCTCCTGGTGGCTCCAGGGGCTGGGTCTCTACCCTCAGAATATAGGAGTCCCTCATCCCAATAAACTTTATGGGACCCACTAGCACTCCCAGCAGCCTCAGCAGCAGCCTGCTGTCTGAGGGGTTCAAGAGAGGGGCAGCACTGTTGCTCCCTACTCAGATCTTCCCTAGAAGGGCCCCCTGCCCCCAAGAACTCAACCTGGTCAGGTTCAAGTCCCTCTGGGGCAGTTCCTTCTTCAGGTTCTGCTTCACCTCCCTCTGGAAGTGAATCCTTGATCTGAGACAGAGGGGAAGGCACTGCCTTAACCCTACTGCTCCTCCTCTTGGGAAGCATCTGGTCCATTGTTCCAGGATCCAGAGCTGGTTCAGTGTCATGCATTCTTGCTTGTGACCTGGTCACAGCAAATACCTCTGCAGGGATGCCCAACATCTCCGCATGAGTCCATAACTCTACTTCAGACCAGGCTGAAGTCTCTAGATCATTGCCCAATAGACATTCTACAGGGAGGTCTGCACTGACTACAACCTTCTTGAGGCCAGTTACCCCTCCCCAGGAGAAATTCACAACTGCCAGACTATGGTTGGTCTGGACATTGCTTGCATTGGTCACCTGGTACATTTCACCCAGGATGATCTGTCCAGGGTCCACTAGGTCCTCTGCCACCATGGTGACACTAGCACCTGTGTCCCTAAATGCCAAAGCCTGTTTGCCATTTATCAAAGGCTGCTGTTTGTACTTGCCCAGATTACTGGGGCTTACTAGGAAGGACATATCAATGTTTCCCTCACAAATCAGCATTGCCTGAGTGGTCACTCTGACTAGGTCAGAATCCACTTCAGAACCCAGGGTCAACCCTACTACACCCTTATTCTGAGTACCACCTCCACCAGTAGCTGAGCTAGGGGGCACAGTTGCCTTAGGGGCAGGAGTGGTGGTGGTTTGGTCTTTGGACTTGGTACAATCAGAAGTCCAGTGCCCTTTCTGTTTACAGAATTTGCACCAGGGCTTCTTTTGGCCTTTTCCCTTGTTGGACTGTGACTCCCCACCAGATGCAGATTTTTGGGGCCCTTGTGAAGACTTCTGGTCTTTTGACCTATCCCCACCTTTCTCAGAGCCTTTAGGATCTTGCTTCTTAGTGTCACCCCCTTGGTTCTGGGTTTTCTGCCTCACCCTGGTTCTGACCCATTTGTCTGCCTTCTTTCCCAATTCTTGGGGAGAGGTCAGATCAGAGTCCACCAGGTACTGATGCAACAACTGGTTCTGGCAATTATTTAGGATCTGTTCTCTCATCATCAGATTATACAATCCCTTGAAATCAGTAACCCTACTGCCAACCAGCCAACCCTCTAGAGCCTTGGTTGCACAATCAACAAAGTCAGTCCAGTCCTGAGTCTGTGCCTTCTGGGTATCTCTGAACTTCAACCTGTACTGCTCAGTGGTTAAGCCAAACCCATCTATCAGTGCACTCTTCAGGACCTCATAATCATCAGCATCCTCCTCTCTAACAGTGAGGAGCTTGTCTCTTCCTTTATCTGAAAAGGAGAGCCACAAGATTGCTGCCCACTGCTTTTGGGGGACCTGCTGTACTCTACAGGCCCTCTCCATAGCAGTTATCCACTTGTGGATATCATCCCCACTCTGGTAGGGAGGAACAACCTTGCTCAGGTTCCTATGGTCAGGAATATATTCTCTGCCTCTAGGGACACTGTTGCTGCCACCAGGGGGTTCTAACCCCTCTTTTCTAGAAGCTCTCTGGATCTCCAGGGCTTCCCTATCCAGTGCCAACTGCTTGGTTCTGAGGGCCACTCTGGCTTCCTCATACTGGAGCAGTTTGCACCTTCTCTCAGAGGAGGTCTCTCTTAAGGAAAAGTATGAGCTCCTCTGCTGGACAAATTCTCTGCCAGAGTGATAAGAGTGGTCAGATTCCCTGGAAGGGGATCTGTGCCTCTCCTCCTCTCTGTCAGTTCTCTTAGGGAGAATTCCTCTGTCCTTTTCAGGCCCCTTGGAGCCTGGCCCTTCAATCACAGAGTCTTGGTCATTCTGATTTTCATCATCTGACCCAGATACTATGACTGACCCACCCACTGATTCAAACCCTTTAGCTCCTAGAGCCAATCTAAGGTCATCTGCTGTTAGCAGATCTATCAGGTGCAGGGTTGAGGGACTCTGTCCTAGCCTCAGGTGTCTGTCAACACACATGGCTCTCAAGTCAGAGAAAGCCATGTCCTTATACTGAGGCTGAGTGGATCCACTGGGTCCACCCTTTAAGGACATTCTAGTGTTGTGCAGTGTTGTACTACCTACACTAGTTTGTGGCCTACTGATCCTAGCTTGAGCTGTGGAAAGGGTGTGCTATCCCTTGGCACACAGCTCTAAGTTCAGTAGAACTTATTGATACTAAGCTTGACTTTATATGTACCTTGAGTACCTATAATGGTTTTCAGTTAGTAATTCAAATAGAGATTTTCTGGTAAAACAATGGCAAGCTGGAATCCCACACGCTGCCCACCAATGTGAGAAGTTGGCCTGGTATATGCTGTTCACTAATTAAAGTGGACACCTTGCACCAGGGCAAATCGACTCTTATGGTAGATAGGTTTAAGACAACCTTTTAAAGAAAGCTATCCTAGTGGTAGCTGTGGAGAGCAGCCTTCAGGCTAAGTCTCGGAGGAATGTAAAGCAGCTTGTTTTACCATATAATCTCTTGAATCACCAAATGAAAAGACACCACACAGGTATATATATCAAATATATATGTATTTATTTCTAAATAACTCTCTACTAATCTCTTTATGAGATTAGAAGACAAACATATGCACAAATCAACGTTTCACAATAAGTTAAGCACAAAATATGGCTGGGGCCCTAGGGGCGTACCAGACCATATACTAAGTAAGAGACTTAGAAACAACGACTTGCAGGGAGACAAGGCCTAGGGCCTTCAGAAGTGCTGGGGCCTCACAAAACCACCCAAGGCAGGTAAGTAAAGGACCCACGGGGGACGCGTGCAGTGTGGATACACAGGCGCGGATCGCCGTTAACTTCAATGGGGCAAGTCGCGGTTGGAAATAAAGAGTTTTAGGATACTTCGGGAGAACCTACAAGCAAGTCACTTACAGGGTAAGTAGTTCTAGGGCCCACACCCACAGGAGCACCGTAGTGCTGGAGTTACCTCACCCAGGGAAGCCGGGTGCACAGGTGTCCTTTGGTGTCGGGTCGCGGCGTCGTTTTCAATGGCGAACAAAGAAGACTTGCTGCTTGCGGGAGCTGAAGAAGTGTCCGGTGGAATCCAAGCCTGGATTCTGAAGAAGGATGACCTGAAAGCAGAGGGGACAGTGTTCAAAGTCACTTGGCAGTGACCCGGGGCAAGGAAGATGGATGCCCACCGTCGTCGGTTGATTCAGGTCGGTTGCGGGTGCCTTGACTCTTCAGCCACGTGGTCCAGGAGGTGTCGACGACGACCAGGAGCTGGATTCTGTGTGTCCCTCGACGTTTGCAGCTGACTGCGGTGTCGGCAACTCGATTGGAGCCAACAAGCCTTGGCAGCAGCAAGTCTCGGGGAGATGAAGAAAAGTCGATGGCGCAGACCAGCAAGGTCTGAGGGACTCACCCAGCGAGGGTAAGTCAGGGCAGGCCTGGAGCAACCAGAGGAGCACTTTGGTTTCTTTAAGAAGTCTTCTGGGGACCCACAAGCCGGCGGGCAAGGGATTGCGAAGACACCTCGGGCGGAATCACTCAACAGGGGCCCACGGTCACTCGGGACGGTGTAGGCCTCTGATCTTCGGAGGGATTCCTGCTGGAGGTTGGGACCACACGTGGTCCAAAGCACAAGTTCGGAGAACGTTGTGAAGGGGTTGCACTCGACAATAGTGCACGGTACCCAGGGGTCGCGGTTCCTCGTTACTCGTGGGGTCCACTTGCCTCAGCTTCGCTGGGGACTCACGATGGCCTGGGAAAAGTCAGGAAATCCACTTCTTGGGCTGTAGGGACTTCGGACTCCGGCGGGAGCGGCGTAGTTTGCGACCATCGTTGTCGTTTTTGGTGCCTGCCAAGCAGGGGAGTCACTCCTTGACTCCAAGGGAGATTCTTCTGTCTTCCAAAGGTAGTGGAACGTCGAAGGGCCAGGATTCTTCTGTAGAGCGTCGTCCAGGGGTTATCTGCTTTGCAATGGCAAGGTTCCCCCTCTTATACTAAAAAGAGGGGATGGACTAGCTCTATGACCCCACCTATGGGAGGGTCAAGGGAGGGGTGGCTACACCCACTTCCCTTTGTCCAGTTTCGCGCCAGAGCAGGGGCAGGTAGCCCCTGAGCTGGTTTGAACTGGCATATGCACAGAGGAGCCTTCTGCTCCCCCAGTGCAGGACTTCAAAGCACTCTAAGAGTGCACCCACCCAGCCCCAATACACTAAACCCTGTCTGGAAGGTGGTTACACCTCCCTGTGACAGGATGCCTATTGTTGGGCTTCCTCCACTGCGAGTTTCGGTCATCAGCAGGAGGGCAGCCCAGTGTCTGTGACTGGTGGCATCCATTTTGTGATGCCAGGGCTCTTTAGGATTCTACCGCGTTTCCACAGCAGGTACATGTCTTATCCCTCTAGAAGGGTGGAATGCTACCCCCGCCGCCAAGATTGGCGGGGGTAGTATTCCAAGATGTTTGACACCAAACACGACATGTTTTGATGCAGCCATTCCAAAGTTAGCATTTACCGCGAGGATATAATGCACTTAAGAGTATATGGTTTAACCGCATCCACAAACAGCACCAGAGAATGGACTCTGAGAACTGCAGAGGGGCCCTGCTCATGCAGAGGCACCCCCTCACATAGAAGCCAAGCACCCTGCCCTCAGGATTGATAGGGCCTGCCTTAGGGGTGACTGATAGGTTTATATGTGTGTGCAGGCGAGATATAGGAAACCTATATCTCAGTGAGGGGTGCTAGCACCACCTCACCCAGGCTGCAGTAGCAGGCCTGTGGTGTCAGATTTAGACTGCTTCCCAGGGGTGGCATAACACATGCTGCAGTCCCTGGTAGGCCTGTGAAGTACCTATGCCCTTGGCACCTAAGGTACCATATACTAGGGACTCATAAGGCACCACAGTATCCAATCACTAGTGCACCTAGAGTGCACTCCATGTCGTTTAGAGAGAACAGAGAGACTGGGGCCCTGATTGGCAGGGACCCAGCCACACTATAGCCAGAAACCAGTGCTAACATCAGAAAAAAAGTGGGGGCAACATAAGAGGCAGATCCTACTCTCCTACAACCACAAATTGATAATGCCCACTAGGGGTTGAGAATGCTGTCTTTGGCTTTGCATCATCAGCTAGCCTGATCTGCCAGTAGCCAGCTGTCAGGTCAAATGTGCATAGATACTTGGCTGAGGCCAAAGTGTCTATTAGCTCATCTGCCCTAGGTATTGGATGGGCATCAGTCCTAGTGACTGCATTGAGACCCCTGTAGTCCACACAAAACCTCATCTCTCTTTTCCCACCATTGGTGTGAGGTTTTGGCACAAGGACCACTGGACTAGCCCAAGGGCTATCTGAGGGTTCAATAACTCCCAAATCCAACATCTTCTGTACTTCTGTCCTGATACAGTCCCTGACATGGTCAGGTTGCCTATAAATCTTATTTTTAATAGGCAGACTGTCCCCAGTGTCCACTTCATGAGTGCACAGGTGGTCTGACTGGGTGTCAGTGAGAATATGTGCCTGAACTGATTGAGCACCTGTCTGCAATCAGTTTGCTGCTGGGCAGTGAGGCTGCCTGCCAAGGCTACACCATCCACTGACCCATCATCAGGGTTCTGTGAGAGCAGGTCAGGGAGTGGGTCACTCTCTTCCTCCTGTCCCTCATCAGTAGCCATGAGCAAGCCCATGTCTGCCCTGTCCACATATGGTTTTAACCTGTTGACATGGAGAACCCTGTGGGGACTCCTGGGTGTTCCTAGGTCGACTAAATAGGTAACCTCACCCTTCTGTTCAACAATGGTATGGGGTCCACTCCATTTGTCTTGGAGAGCTGCTGGGGCCACTGGCTCCAACACCCACACCTTCTGTCCTGGCTGGTAAACAGTCAGTACAGCCTTTGGTCATGCCAGGCTTTTGAAGTTCCTGGCTAGCCTCAAGGTTTTTAGTTGCCTTTTTCATGTACTCAGCCATCCTGGAGCGGAGACCAAGTACATAGTCCACTATGTCTTGCTTTGGGGGCTTGAGAGGTAACTCCCATCCTTCCTTCACCAAGCACAATGGACCCCTGACAGGGTGACCAAACAAAAGTTCAAAAGGGCTGTAGCCAACCCCCTTTTGAGGCACCTCCCAGTATGCAAATAAAAGGCAGGGCAAGAGTATGTCCCATCTTCGCCTAAGCTTTTCTGGGAGCCCTTTAATCATGCCCTTCAAGGTTTTGTTGAATCTCTCAACTAAACCATTGCATTGTGGGTGATAGGGTGTGGTGAACTTGTAAGTCACTCCACACTCCTTCCACATTGCTTTCAAGTATCCAGACATAAAGTTAGCACCCCTGTCTGATTCAACCTCCTTAGGGAAGCCCACTCTTGAGAAAATTCCCAGGAGGGCTGTTGCCACCACAGGTGCTGTAGTGGTCCTAAGGGGAATAGCCTCTGGGTACCTGGTGGCATGATCCACTACCACCAGGATAAACCTGTGCCCACATGCTGTTTGGGGATCCATGGGACCAACAATGTCAATCCCCACCCTTTCAAAGGGAACCCCCACCACAGGTAGTGGTATCAGGGGGCCTTTGTAGTGCCACCTGCCTTGCCACTGGCCTGGCAGGTTACACAGGAGCGACAAAACTCCTTGGTGTCTTCAGACATGTGGGGCCAGTGAAAGTGAGGGACAATTCTGTCCCAAGTCTTGTTCTGGCCCAGGTGACCTGCTAAGGGAATGTCATGGGCTAGGGTCAATAGGAAGCCCCTGAACTTCAGAGGTATAACCAACCTCCTGGTGGCACCAGGCTTGGGGTCTCTACACTCTGAGTACAAGAGTCCATCATCCCAATACACTGTATGGGGACCACTAGCTTTCCCAGCAGCCTCAGCAGCAGCTTGCTGTCTGAGGGGTTCAAGAGAGGGGCAGCTCTGCTGCTCCTGGCTCAGATCTGCCCTGGAAGGGCCCCCTGTCCCCAAGAACTCAACCTGGTCAGGTTCAAGCTCCTCTGGGACAGTTCCTTCCTCAGGACTGAGATCATCCCCTCAAGAGACTGATCTTCCTTCTGAGCCAAGGGGGAAGGCACTGCCTTTACCCTACTACTCCTCTTCTTGGAGGGCCCTTGGTCCATTATTCCAGAATCCAAGGCCTGTTCAGTGTTAGACATTTTGGCTTGTGACCTGGTCACAGCAAACACATCTGCAGGGATGCCCAGCATTTCTGCATGGGTCCTGAGCTCCACTTCTGCCCAAGCTGAAGTTTCTAAATCATTGCCAAGCAAGCATTCAACGGGTAGGTCTGCACTTACCACAACCTTCTTAAGGCCAGTTACCCCTCCCCAGGAGAAGTTAACAACTGCCAGAGTATGGTCTGTTCTGACATTGCTAGCATTGGTCACTTGGTACATTTCACCAAGTATAATCTGCCCAGGATTCACAAGGTCTTGTGTCACCATGGTGACACTTGCCCCTGTGTCCCTAAATGCCAAAGCCTCTTTTCCATTGATTAAGGGCTGTTGCCTGTACTTGCCCAGATTACTGGGACTCACAGAGGAGGTCACATCCATGCCTCCATCACAGACTAGGACAGCCTGAGTGAGTTGTCTGACTAGGTCAGAGCTCATCTCCTTACCCAGGGTCAACCCTACTAAACCCTTGGCTTGTGTAGTCCCACCACCAACTGTAACTGCACTAGGGGAGCAGGTGCCTTAGGGGCATTGGTGGGGGCTGGAGTAGAGTCTTTGGACTTGGTGCAATCACTGGTCCAGTGGGTCTTTTGCTTACAGACCTTGCACCATGGTTTCTTTTGGCCTCTTCCTTGTTAGACTGTGAATCCCCACCTGAAGAAGATTTTTGGGGGCCTTGTGAAGACTTCTGGTCTTTACCTTTCTCCCCACCCTTATCAGAGTTTTTAGAATCTTGCTTCTTAGGGTCACCACCTTGGTTCTGTACCTTCGGCCTCACCCTGGTTCTGACCCATTTGTCTGCCTTCTTTCCCAATTCTTGGGGAGAGGTCAGATCAGAGTCCACCAGGTGCTGATGCAACAGCTGATTTTGACAATTATTAAGGATCTGCTGCCTCATGATAAGATTGTACAATCCTGTGAAGTCACATACCTTACGGCCCAATAACCAACCTTCCAGAGCCTTGGCAGAACAATCAACAAAGTCCACCCAGTCTTGAGTCTGTGCCTTTTGGGTATCTCTGAACTTTAACCTGTATTGTTCAGTGGTTAGGCCAAACCCATCAATCAGAGCACTCTTTAAGACTGTGTATTTATCAGCATCCTCCTCTTTAACAGTGAGGAGCTTATCTCTACCTTTGTCTGCAAAGGAGAGCCACAAGATTGCTGCGCACTGCTCCCGAGGGACCCTCTGAACTTTACAGGCCCTCTCCAGTGCAGTTATCCATTTGTGGATGTCATCCCCACTCTGGTAGGGAGGGACAATCTTGCTCAGGTTTCTATGGTCATAAGACTTTTCCCTATCTCTGGGGAAATTGCTGCCACCATGGGACTCTAGTCCCATCTTTATTCTCTCTTTGTAGAGATCTAGGGACTCCCTGTCTATCACCAACTGCTGTTTTCTGAGTTCAAGCTGGGCTTGCTCATACTCAATCAGTCTCTTTCTCCTGTCATGAGAGGATTCTCTCCTATGAGAAGAGACAGAGGTCCCTATTGAGGTGTCAGAGTGGTTAGACTCCTGAGAAGGAGATCTAGACCTTCTGGGCACACTCACAATTCTTCCTGGGGGACAAAGGGGAGGTCATTCTGATCCTCCTCCTCCTCCACAGGAGGAATTGGGTTCTCCAGGTCAAGGTCATTTTCACCTTCCTGGCCAGTTTCAGAGGGGGCCTGGGTTTCTTCACCCCTGACCCCTTCCTCATCTTCTGCCCCACCCTCTCTGCCTACCCCTTCAGACCCTAGGGGCCTGCTGAGATCATCAGCTAGTAGCACCTCCCTGAGGTGTTGGGTGCTGGCACTTTTGCCTGCCTTCAGCTTCCTAGTATTGCATAATGCTCTCAATTCCAAGAATGGGAGTTTATCATACTTGGAGGGAAGAAGCCCACTGGCTTCTGGCAAGGACTCACTGGGTCCTGGCTTTGAAGACATTACTAGTGAGGTGTGGTGTATGCACTACCTACTCTAGTGTGGCCTACTAAACTCCCTTGAGTTGTAGAAAGGGTGTGCTGTCCCTTGACACACAACTCTAAGTTCAGTAGAACTTACTGTATACTAAGCTTGATTTATATGTACCTTAGGTACCCTTAGTGGTTTTCAGTTGATCAATTCAATTGAGATTATCTGGTAAAACAATAGCAAGCTGGAATCCCACACGCTGCACACCAATGTGAGAAGTTGGCCTGACATATGCTGTCCACTAATTATAGTGGGCACCTTGCACCAGTCCAAACAACCCCTTATTGGAGATAGGTTAAAGACAACCTTTATTGAAAGCTATCCTAGTGGTAGCTATGGAGAGCAGCCTTCAGGCTAAGTCTTGAAGGAATGTAAAGCAGCTTGTTTTACCAGTCTATAATCTCTTGAGTGACCAAATGAAAGAGGACCACACCAGGTATATATTCAAAATATATGTATTTATTGCTAAACACACCCCTCTAGTCTCTTTATGAGGCTAGAGTTCGAAGTACATAAGTTATAAGTTAGTTATCTACAGTAATAGCACAAATACACATTTGAGCCCTAGGGGCGTACCAAACCATATACCAATAAAGTGGTATAAGAACCACGACTGAGCTAGACACAAGGCCTAGAGCCTGTAGAAGTGCTTGGACCACAAGGAACCACCCAAGGTAGTGACACAGGGGACCCATGGGGGACGCGTGCAGTGTGAGAACACAACCGCGAATCGCCGTTGACTTCTATGGGGAAAGTCGCGGTTGGAAGTTTAAAGAAAAGGGACACTTAGAGGAGGACTTGGAGCAAACCCTTTTAGAACTAGGCTGTTCTAGTGTCAATACCCACGGGAGCACCGGAGTACTCGAGTTACCTCACCCAGGGGAGCCGGGTGCATAGGTGTCTTTCGGGGTCGGGTTTCGTCGTCGTTTTCAATGGCGATCTGCTGCAACGTGCTGCTGGCGGCCAAGTCGAAAGTGTTCGGGTGGATCCAATGGTGGATCGAAGATCTGAAGAACCTGAAAGCAGAGGGGACAGAGTCTGGGTCACTAGCCAGTGACCAGGAAGGCGATGAGCAGATGCCCACCGATGTCGAGTGCTTCAGGTAGGTTGATGGTCGTCTTGACTCTTCAGCCACGAGGTCCAGGAGGCGTCGATGATGACCAGGAGCTGGATTTGAGCTGCCCCACAAGGTTTGTCGATTGCAGAGGTGTCGGCGACCGGATTGGACCCAACAAGCCTTGGTAACGGCAAGTCTCGTGGAAATGGACGAAGGATGATGGTGCAGACCAGCAAGGTCTGTGGGACTCACCAAGCAAGGGTAAGTCAGGGCACGCCTGGAGCAACCAGGGAGCCCAAGCAAAAGAAGATTGGCTTTCAGGAGGGCCTACTAGCCAACGGACTAGCGACCGCGAAGGAGCCTCGAGTGGACGAACTTGGAGCTGGCTCACAGGACACTTGTGGAGTGGAGGCCAGTGATCTTCGGTGCAGTCGGTGCTGGAGGCTGCGGCTACTGGGAGCCCAAAGTACAACTTCGTGGGAGACCCAGAAGAGGATGCACTTGCAAATGCAATCGGTGTCCAGGGGTCACGGTTCCACATTACCCACGACAGCTACGGGCCTCAGCTTTGCTGGGGACTCAGGGCAGCCTCGGGGAAGTCTGGAAATCCACCTCTGGTGATGCAAAGACTTCGGCGTCCGGCAGGAGCTTCAGCAATGCAGACCGGACAATTGCTTCTTTGGTGCCTGCCAAGCAGGGGAGTCACTCCTTGACCCCAAGGGAGATTCTTCAGTCCTCTAATCTTGAAGTAGAGCATCGAAGGTCCAGGATTCTGTGTCAGAGTTTCGTCCAGGTAAATCTAAAGTCCTAAGGACTGGGGTCCCATACTTATACCAAGTTAGGGGGTTGGACATACTCTGGGGACCCACCTATGGGAGGGTCAGGGCAGAGGGGTGGTTACACCCTTTCCCTTTGTCCAGTTTCGCGCCAGAGCAGGGCTGGAAGCTCCTGAGCCGGTTTGAACTGGGGTATGCACAGGGACACCAAATGTGCCCCCAGTGCAGGACTTCAAAGCACCAGAGAGTGCTCCCGCCCAGCCCCAATACACACTATCCTGTCTGGGGAGGTGGTTACACCTCCCTGGGACAGGAAACCTATTGTCCAGGCCTCCCCTGCCGGAGTTTCGGTCAGCAGCAGGAGGCCAGACTCGTGTCTGTGGCAGCGGCATCCATTTTGTGATGCCAGGGCTTGGAAAGAAGTTACCAGGCAGGCCGGTGTGTACATGTCTCTCCCTCTAGAAGGGTGGAATGCTACCCCGCCACCAGAACTGGTGGGGGGTAGTATTCCAAGATGTTTGACACCAAACACGACATGTTTCCGTGCAGCCATCCCAAAGTTAGCATTTAACGCGAGGTTATAATGCGCTTAAGAGTATATGGTCAGGCTGCACTACAAACAGCATCAGAGAAGGGTCTCCGAACGCTGAAGAGGGGCCCTGCTCATGCAGGGGCACCCTCTCACATAGGAACCACGCACTCTGCCTCCAGGATTGATAAGGCCTGCCATAGGAGTGACTTATAGGTTTATATGTGTGTATGTATGTAGTGATATAGGTAGCCTATATCACAGTAAGAGTGCATGCACCACCTTACCCAGGCTGCAGTAGCAGACCTGTGGTGTCATTTTGGATGGCCTTCCAGGGTGGCACAATACATGCTGCAGCCCCTGGTAGGCCTCTGCCCTGGGTACATAGTATACCATATACTAGGGACTTATAAGGGCACTCCAGATTCCAATCAGAGATGTGCCTAAGGCACATGGAAACCATTTTAGAGAGGAAGCAGCTAGGCTGGGGTTCTGATTAGCAGGGCCCCAGCCAGACTAAAGTCGAAAAACAGTGAAGCATCAGCAAAAAGTGGGGGTACCCATGTGAAGCAGATCCTACTCTCCTACACTTTCTACACCCCTCTTGCCTCTTTCTACACCCCTCTTCCCTCTTTTCACAACTCTCTTGCCTCCTTCTGCACCTCTGTTGCTTCTTGGTGCACTTTTTCTTGCCTCTTTTTGCACCCCTCTTGCCTGTTTTTACACCCCTGTTACTTCTTTCTGCACTTCTCTTGCTTCTTTTTGTCCCTGGATTCGAACTATCCTAGCTGATGAGGGGTGAAACCCTGAAACTGGCGCTAGGCTGCTTATTTCCGGTCCAGGGAGGACCTGGTTTGGCAGTTCAGGCTGGACTGTTCCCATGAGGCACAGGGTCAAGACTGATTTGCATATTGCTAGGTGTAAACTGGGGCGTCATGGTGAGCAAAAGAATGATGGATTTAACCCAGATCTCCTGACTGTGGGTGAATGTTTTGTTTTGTTCTGCATTCCGTCCAGCAATTGTGTGTCTTTTGCTTTCTCGCCCTAAGTGCGCCGGGTATGCCCAGATGTGGGTCCCGGGCTCACTGTGCCACTGGATTCAAGCTATCCTGGCTGATGAGGGTTGAAACCCTGAAACCAGTCCTAGGATGCTTGTTTCCAATCCAGGGAGGACCTGTCTTGGCAGTTCGGGCTGGACTGTTCCCATGAGGCACAGGGCCAAGATTGATTTGCATATGGCTGGTCTAAACTGGGGTGGCATGGTGAGCAAAAGATTGATGGATTTAACCCAGATCTCTTGACTGGGGGTGAATGATTTGATTTGTTCTGCATTCCGTCTATCAATTGTGTGTCTTTTTCTCTCTCGCCCTAAGTGCGCCGGGTATGCCCAGACGTGGGTCCCGGGCTCACTGTGCCACTGGATTCAAGCTATCCTGGCTGATGAGGGGTGAAACCACGAAACTGGTCCTAGGATGCTTGTTTCTGGTTCAGGGAGGACCTGGATCGGCAGTTCGGGCTGGACTGTTCCCATGAGGCACAGGGCCAAGATTGATTTGCATATGGCTGTTCCAAACTGGGGTGGCATGGTGAGCAAAAGATTGATGGATTTAACCCAGATCTATTGACTCAGGTGAATGTTTTGATTTGTTCTGCATTCCGTCCATCAATTGTGTGTCTTTTGCTTTCTCGCCCTAAGTGCGCCGGGTATGCTCAGACGTGAGTCCCGGGCTCACTGTGCCACTGGATTCAAGCTATCCTGGCTGAGGAGGGGTGAAACCCTGAAACCAGTCCTAGGATGCTTGTTTCCGATCCAGGGAGGAGCTGTCTTGGCAGTTCGGGCTGGACTGATCACATGCGGCACAGGGTGAAGACTGATTTGCATATGGCCAGGTCTAAACTGGCGAGACATGGTGAGTAAAAGAATGATGGATTTAACCCAGAACTCTTTACTGCGGCTGAATGTTTTGATTTGTTCTGCATTTCGTCCATCAATTGTGTGTCTTTTGCTTTCTCGCCCTAAGTGTGCCGGGAATACCTAGACGTGGGTCCCGGGCTCACTGTGCCACTGGATTCAAACTATCCTAGCTGATGAGGGGTGAAACCCTGAAACTGGCACTAGGCTGCTTATTTCCAGTCCAGGGAGGACCTGGCTTGGCAGTTCAGGCTGGACTGTTCCCATGAGGCACAGGGTCAAGACTGATTTGCATATTGCTAGGTTTAAACTGGGGCGTCATGGTGAGTGTAGGAGAGTAGGATCTGCTTCACATGGGTACCCCCACTGTTTGCTGATGCTTCACTGTTTTTCGACCTTAGTCTGGCTGGGGCCCTGCTAATCAGAACCCCAGCCTAGCTGCTTCCTCTCTAAAATGGTTTCTATGTGCCTTAGGCCCATCTCTGATTGGAATCTGGAGTGCCCTTATAAGTCCCTAGTATATGGTATACTATGTACCCAGGGCATAGGTACCTCAGAGGCCTACCAGGGGCTGCAGCATGTATTGTGCCACCCCTGGAAGGCCATCCAAACTGACACCACAGGTCTGCTACTGCAGCCTGGGTAAGGTGGTGCATGCACCCTTTACTGTGATATAGGCTACCTATATCACTATATACATACACACATATAAACCTATAAGTCACTCCTATGGCAGGCCTTATCAATCCTGAAGGCAGAGTGCGTGGTTCCTATGTGAGAGGGTGCCCTGCATGAGCAGGGCCCCTCTGCAGCGTTCGGAGACCCTTCTCTGATGCTGTTTGTAGTGCAGCCTGACCATATACTCTTAAGCGCATTATAACCTCACGTTAAATGCTAACTTTGGGATGACTGCACGGAAACATGTCGTGTTTGGTGTCAAACATCTTGGAATACTACCCCCGCGCCAGTTCTGGCGGCGGGGGTAGCATTCCACCCTTCTAGAGGGAAAGACATGTACACACCGGTATGCCCGGTACTGACTTTCCAAACCCTGGCATCACAAAATGGATGCCGCTGCCACAGACACGAGTCTGGCCTCCTGCTGCTGACTGAAACTCCGGCAGGGGAGGCCTGGACAATAGGTTTCCTGTCCCAGGGAGGTGTGACCACCTCCCCAGACAGGATAGTGTGTATTGGGGCTGGGCGGGAGCACTCTCGGGAGCTTTGAAGTCCTGCACTGGGGGCACATTTGGTGTCCCTGTGCATACCCCAGTTCAAACCGGATCAGGGGCTTCCAGCCCCTGCTTTGGCGCGAACTGGACAAAGGGAAAGGGGTGTAGCCACCCCTCTGCCCTGACCCACCCATAGGTGGGACCACAGAGTAAGTCCAACCCCTAAACTTAGTATAAGTATGGGACCCCAGTCCTTAGGATTTTAGATTATCCCTGGACGAAACTCTGACACTGAATCCTGGACCTTCGACGCTCTACTTAATGATTAGAGGACAGAAGAATCTCCCTTGGGGTCAATGAGTGACTCCCCTGCTTGGCAGGCACCAAAGAAGCAATTGTCCAGTCTGCATCGCTGAAGCTCCCGTCGGACGCCGAAGTCTTTGCATCACCAGAGGTGGATTTCCAGACTTCTGCGAGGCTGCCCTGAGCCCCCACCAAAGCTGAGGCCCGTAGCTTTTGTGGGTAACGTGGAGCCATGACCCCTAGACACCGCACGTATTTGCAAGTGCATCCTCTTCTGGGTCACCCACGAAGTCGTGCTTTGGGCTCCAAGTAGCCCTAGCCTCCAGCACCAACTGCACCAAAGATCACTGGCCTCCACTCCACGAGTGTCCTGTGAGCCAGCTCCACGTGCACCGTCTCGAGGCTCCTTTGCGGTCGCTAGCCCGTTGGCTAGTAGCCCTTCACGAAGGCCAATCTTTTTCTACTTGGGCTCCCTGGTTGCTCCAGGCTTGTCCTCACTTACCCTTGCTGGGTGAGTTTCTCAGACCTTGCTGGTCTGCACAATCGTCAATCTTCATCGTCATCGAGACTTGCCGTTGCCAAGGCTTGTTGGGTCCGATCCGGTCGCCGACACCTCAGCACTCGACAGACATTGTGTATCAGCCCGAATCCTGCTCCTGGTTGCCGACAACGCCTCCTGGACCTCGTGGCTGAAGAGTCAAGACGACTGTCAACCTACCTGAAGCACTCGACATCGGTGGGCATCTGCTCATCGCCTTCCTGGTCACTGGCTAGTGACCCAGACTCTGTCCCCTCTGCTTTCAGGTTCTTCAGATCTCCGATCCACCCTTGGATCCACCCAGACACTTTTCACTTGGTCGCCAGCAGCACTTTGCAGCAGATCGCCATTCAAATCGACGACGAAACCCGACCCCGAAAGGCACCTATGCACCCAGCTTCCCTGGGTGAGGTAACAAGAGTACTCCGGTGCTCCCGTGGGTAGAGACTCTAGAACGACCTAGTTCTCAAAGGGTTTGCTCCAAGTCCTTCTTTAAGTGTCCCTTTTCTTTAAATTCCAAACCGCGACTTTCTCCATAGAAGTTAACGGCGATTCGCGGCTGTGTTACTACACTGCACGCGTCCCCGTGGGTCCCCTGTGTCACTACCTTGGGTGGTTCCTTGTGGTCCAAGCACTTCTAGAGGCTCTAGGCCTAGTGTCTAGCTCAGTCGTGGTTCTTATACCACTTTATTGGTATATGGTTTGGCACGCCCCTAGGGCCCAAACGTGCATTTGTGCTATTACTGTGTTTAAATAACTTATAACTTATGTACTTCGAACTCTAGCCTCATAAAGAGACTAGAGGGGTGTGTTTAGTAATAAATACATATATTTTGAATATATACCTGGTGTGGTGCTCTTTCATTTGGTCACTCAAGAGATTATAGACTGGTAAAACAAGCTGCTTTACATTCCTTCAAGACTTAGCCTGAAGGCTGCTCTCCATAGCTACCACTAGGATAGCTTTCAATAAAGGTTGTCTTTAACCTATCTCCAATAAAGGGTTGTTTGGACTGGTGCAAGGTGCCCACTATAATTAGTGGACAGCATATACCAGGCCAACTTCTCACAGTGAGCAAAAGAATGATGGATTTAACCCAGATCTCCTGACTGGGGGTGAATGTTTTGATTTGTTCTGCATTCCGTCCATCAATTGTGTGTCTTTTGATTTCTCGCCCTAAGTGCGCCGGGTATGCCCAGACGTGGGTCCCGGGCTCACTGTGCCACTGGACTCAAGCTAACCTGGCTGATGACGGGTGAAACCCCGAGACCCGGTCATAGGATGCTTGTTTCCGGTCCAGGAAGGACCTGGTTTGGCAGTTCAGGCTGGACTGTTCCCATGAGGCAGAGGGTCAAGACTTATTTGCATATGGCCTGGTCTAAAATGGGGTGGCATTGTGAGCAAAAAATGATGGATTTAACCCAGATGTCTTGACTGGGGGTGAATGTTTTGATTTGTTCTGCATTCCGTCTATCAATTGTGTCTCTTTTGCTTTCTCAACCTAAGTGCTCTGGGTATGCCCAGACGTGGGTCCCTGGCTCACTGTGCCACTGGATTCAAGCTATCCTGGCTGATGAGGGGTGAAACCCCGAAACCAGTCCTAGGATACCTGTTTCCTGTCCAGGGAGGACCTGGCTTGGCAGTTCAGGCTGGACTGTTCCCATGAGGCACTGGCTCAAGACTGATTTGCATATGGCCAGGTCTAAACTGGGATGGCATTGTGCGCAAAAGAATGATGGATTTAAGCCAGACCTCTTGACTGGGGGTGAATGTTTTGATTTGTTGTGCATTCCGTCCATCAATTGTGTCTCTTTTGCTTTCTCAACCTAAGTGCTCTGGGTATGCCTAGACGTGGGTCCCTGGCTCACTGTGCCACTGGATTCAATCTATCCTGGCTTTGAGGGGTGAAACCCTGAAACCAGTCCTAGGATGCTTGTTTCCGATCCAGGGAGGACCTGTCTTGGCAGTTCGGGCTGGACTGTTCCCATGAGGCACAGGTCCAAGATTGGGTTGCATATGGCTGGTCTAAACTGGGGTGGCATGGTGAGCAAAAAGATGATGGATTTAACCCAGATCTCTTGACTGGGGGTGAATGATTTGATTTCTTCTGCATTCCGTCTATCAATTGTGTGTCTTTTGCTTTCTCGCCCTAAGTGCACAGGGTATGCCCAGACGTGGGTCCCGGGCTCATTGTGCCACTGGATTTAAGCTATCCTGGCTGTTGAGGGGTGAAACCACGAAACCGGTCCTAGGATTCTTGTTTCCGGTCCAGGGAGGACCTGGCTTAGCAGTTCAGGCTAGACTGTTCCCATGAGGCACAGGGACAAGACTGATTTGCATATGGCCAGGTCTACACTGGGGTGGCATGGTGAGCAAAAGAAAGATGGATTTAACCCAGATCTCTTGACTGGGGGTGAATGTTTTGATTTGTTCTGCATTCTGTCCATTAATTATGTGTCTTTTGCTTTCTCGCCCTAAGTGCGTCTGGTATGCCAAGACTTGGGTCCCAGGCTCACTGTGCCACTGGATTCAAGCTATCTTGGCTGATGATGGGTGAAACCCCGGAACTGATCCTATGATGCTTGTTTCTGGTCCAGGGAGGACTTGGCTTGGCAGTTCAGGCTAGACTGATCACATGCGGCACAGGGTGAAGACTGATTTGCATATGGCCAGGTCTAAACTGGGGAGACATGGTGAGCAAAAGAATG
Source organism: Calotriton arnoldi (assembly GCA_963921515.1). Taxonomy (NCBI): domain Eukaryota; kingdom Metazoa; phylum Chordata; class Amphibia; order Caudata; family Salamandridae; genus Calotriton; species Calotriton arnoldi. The sequence continues at coordinate 42,523 of CAWUFW010012575.1, read as the reverse complement.
ATGGATTTAACCCAGATCTCGTGACTGGGGGTGAATGTTTTGATTTGTTCTGCATTCCGTCCATCAATTGTGTGTCTTTTGATTTCTCGCCCTAGGAGCGCCGGGTATGCCCAGACGTGGGTCCCGGGCTCACTGTGCCACTGGATTCAAGCTAACCTGGCTGATGAGGGGTGAAACCCCGAGACCCGGTCATAGGATGCTTGTTTCCGGTCCAGGAAGGACCTGGTTTGGCAGTTCAGGCTGGACTGTTCCCATGAGGCAGAGGGTCAAGACTTATTTGCATATGGCCAGGTCTAAAATGGGGTGGCTATGTGAGCAAAACAATGATGGATTAAACCCAGATCTCTTGACTTGGGGTGAATGTTTTGATTTGTTCTGCATTTCGTCCATCAATTGTGTGTCTTTTACTTTCTCGCCCTAAGTATGCCGGGAATGCCTAGACGTGGGTCCCGGGCTCACTGTGCCACTGGATTCAAACTATCCTAGCTGATGAGGGGTGAAACCCTGAAACTGGCGCTAGGCTGCTTATTTCCGGTCCAGGGAGGACCTGGCTTGGCAGTTCAGGCTGGACTGTTCCCATGAGGCACAGGTTCAAGACTGATTTGCATATTGCTAGGTGTAAACTGGGGAGTCATGGTGAGCAAAAGAATGATGGATTTAACCCAGATCTCCTGACTGGGGGTGAATGTTTTGATTTGTTCTGCATTCCGTCCATCAATTGTGTGTCTTTTGATTTCTCGCCCTAAGTGCGCCGTGTATGCCCAGACGTGGGTCCCGGGCTCACTGTGCCACTGGATTCAAGCTAACCTGGCTGATGAGGGGTGAAACCCCGAGACCCGGTCATAGGATGCTTGTTTCTGGTCCAGGAAGGACCTGTTTTGGCAGTTCAGGCTGGACTGTTCCCATGAGGCAGAGGGTCAAGAGTTATTTGCATATGGCCAGGTCTAAAATGGGGTGCCATTGTGAGCCAAAAATGATGGATTTAACCCAGATCTCTTGACTGGGGGTGAATGTTTTGATTTGTTCTGCATTCCGTCCATCAATTGTGTCTTGTTGGAAACCCCTAAACTTTTTGCCTGCCTCCTGTATTTTTGCTGACCTGTTTCTGTTGGTTTTATGACTCTGGGCACTTTACCACTGCTGTTCAGTGCTAAAGTGCATATGCTCTCCCTTTGTAAATATGTCTATGTGAATTGGTATATCCCTGATTGGCTTATTTGGTTTACCTGTTAGTCCCTAGTAGTGTGGCCTGTGTGTGCCCAGGGCTGGTAAACCAAATGCTGCTGGTGGGCATGCAGCGCTGGTTTGCGCCACCCACAGAAGCAGCTTGTAAAGTGTGTCTCAGACCTGCCACTGCAGAGTCTGTGTGCAGTCCAGAACTGCCATCTTGGCTGTGAAGTGCACCCACTTCCCAGCCCCTGAACCTTCCCTTGGCATCATGTAAGTCACCCCTATGGTAGGGTGCATTGTATGTGTAAGTGTAGCATGTCCTGGTAGTGAATTACACCCAATTTCGTTTTTCACTACTGTAAGGCTACCTGTTCCTCATAGGCTAGAATGGGCAGTTTGACTATTACATCCTATAGTCCTAACTGACCCCAGGAACATGGTAGAAAAACGAATTTAGTATGCCTGGGCTCAGAATAATAAAATACATCTTTTTGTGAAGTTTATTTTTATATTCTGTGTTTGAAAATACCACTTTTAGAAAGTAGGTATTTTTTTGCCTAAGCCTTCCAGTGTGCTCTGCTGTTATGTGTATTGGCTGTCTGGTTTTGGAGGGGCAGGGCAGGCTGAGTCAGACCTGGGTTGAATAGAGAGATCTGCATTTAGAGTATGGGGAGGGGTGGCTCCTTGACCTGAATAGGGCTGTGCCTGGCAAGGTGAATGCTGGCTCCACCTCCTACTGTGTGTCTGCTAGCAGACCCCTCTTTCTGAAAGGAAGGATGCAGCCTGGTAAACAAAGTGCTCCAGGTCTGAGCAGAACTGGTTCTGGCTAGGTTCAGTGACTTGTAGCTTCTGAGAACAAAGGCTTTTGGGGTATAAATATCTGTGCTCAAACCCCTACAATTTGTATTGCCCCTGGATCTGGAGAGGAAACTCTGTCCGTGCCACTGGAGGAATCTGCAGGAAGTGACTGTCCTTGTGCTTGTGTGTTGTTTCTTGCACTGGCCTGCAGCAGTGACCACTGGACCTTGAAGAAGAGGAAAAGGAACTTTTGAGAGAACTTTTATTTTTGTTACAAGCAATTACCCAAGGGCTAGGAAAAGAGCTAGCATCCTGCTGGAGTCTCAGGCACATCAGACTCCACCACCAACCTCCTGCTTCCTCCCTGCGAGGACTGCTATCTGCTGATGAGGCTCCTGTGAGTTCCAGGGCCTCTAGTTTGCTTCAGAGAAAAGAGTGCTGGAAATCGACGATAACGCACCTTTGCGAGCCGCTGCAGTCGAGAGCGCTGGGAAAATCATCGCGCTGCTGCCGCTGAGTGCTGGCAACACGAAACCAGCTAACGCCCCTTTGCGAGCCGCTGCAGCCGAGACGCGCTGGAAAAATCATTGCGCTGCTGTCGCGCGCGCTCGCAACCCCTAAAGAAATCATCGCTTCAAGACATCGCATTGCGGACGCCGTGCGTCCGCCATTTTCCTCGCATTGCACCGGATTTCGTCGCTCCCTTGCGGAGCGCCATTTCTTCGCATCGCAACACAATCGCACAACGCAACAGGATCGTCGCATCGACTTCTCCCTCGCGGCAAGAAAGTCATCGCATCGGCGGCCTAGCGTGCAGAAGTTGGTCGCATCGTCTCCGCAGGCATCAGCAGATCGGCCCATCATCCTCCCTTGCGGCAAGGATTTAACGCATCGCCGGCCTCGCGTGAGGAAAATCATCGCTACCACTTCTTTGCGACATTTTGTTGGTTTTGCTACTGAATTCAGGTACTTTGTGAGAGAAAGGGTCGCAGAGACCACTGCTTTGGATTTGAACCTTATTTTTGCAACCTCTGAACGAGAAAGGGTCGCAGAGACCCCTGCTTTGAATTTGAACCTTATTCTTGCAACCTTTGAACTATTTTTGACAGCCCTTCAACATCAATCCTATTTTTGACAGTATTGTGGCTTTTACAGTTATTGGTCTTGTGATAAATCTACCTATATATAAAGATACTTATTTTTTATAACTACTTGTGTGGTGTCCCTTTGTAGTGTTCCTCACTGTGTTACTGTGTATGGTCATAAATGCTTCACACACTGCCTCTGAGATAAGCCTACCTGCTCGTGCTACGTTACCACAGGGTTGAGCGGGGGTATCAAGGAGGGTAGCCCTCTCACTCTGACTTAGGAAGAAGGGTCCCTACTTGGACAGTGGCCAGCCATTGCCAACTAGAGACCCCCATTTCTAACATTGGTGGTCAGCGGTGAGGATCTGGACTTGCATTTATGATCGCCTACAGTAATTATAGTGTACACTACTAGTGAGTGCAGACCATAACGCAACCACATACATTTTTGAAGTTTTTTTTTATTCTATTTTTTAATTGATATTGCCCGTGATTGTTACAATGGGCAAGCCTATTTTTTATTGACATTGCCGGTGATAGTACCCGCATACATTTTTGAGAGTTTTTGGATCCTATATTGTGATTGATATTGCCGGTGATTTTTTACCCGCATACATTTTCTTGAGAAGTTTTCTTCTATCTTTTATTGATATTGCCCGTGATTGTTACAATGGGCAAGCCTATTTTTTATTGATATTGCCGGTGATAGTACCCGCATACAGTTTTGAGAGTTTTTGGATCCTATATTGTGATTAGGGCTCCCGGTTTTATGGTATTTATTTTTTTGCCATTTCCGTCTGTATTTATCCATATTTATTTTTTGGGCATTTTTTCTGTATTTATCCACATTTATTTTTGCCACAAGCAAAAGATGACGCTACAGCTAGTATTTTTCCACATTTATTTAAATTGACAATGCACACATGCGCTCAGTTGTTATTGGTCAACACTATACATTCATCTGAAAACTTAGCACTTTTAAGCATATTTGGGACATTCTGCAAATGGCAATCACAAGCCATTTGTCTCAGAGCCTCCCAGTTTCTGTCATCGGCAGAGTGCCACATCCTCTCCCCCACTGAACACCATACTGCCCCACTAAGAGAAACTCACACTGCCTTCAGCTGCAACCCAATTGTGCCCTGCTCTAAACACCTGGAAGCAATTCAATTCAAATTATGCACTAGACTACAGTAATATGCTGCCTGAAAAAAAGTAACAACATACTGGAAAAAAGCAAACACTCATAGGGAATACAACTTAAAGCTTTTACACTCATTATTCAGAAATCAAGGAGTGTTTTTGCTTGAAAAGCGAACGAAAAGAAAAGTAGCGCTTCACTGGCAAAATCTGTAAGGTGGCGCTAATGTGTTTCAGTGTAAATAAAACCAATATGGCCACTTTGTGACTACTCTGTCTTGCTTTATTTAGTTATGTATTTATTGTTTGTATTGTAAAACTTTTTTTTCTCTCCTCCTCAGGCTGCATTTTGGAGTAGAAAAATGTCAGACAAAGACATTTGCAGCAAAAGTGTTTCTTCTTTTTTGGATCCATTTAATTGTGGTGCTTAAATCGACTCGCCTCTTGTCTCCTTTCTCAGCCCACGCACAATAAAGCTCTTTGGGGCATATTATCAACAACCGGCGATAAATATCGCTAAGCGCACTTAGCGCTAGGATATTTATCGCCGGCGATCGATGAATTTTATCGCTGAGATAGCGTGCTATTAGCAACGCTTATCTCAGAATCGATAAAATTCCTGAAGCAAGCCGCCAAATGTCCGATTATCGCTGGAAATCCAGCGATAATCGCACGACATTTGGCGATAGCTTGTTGATAGGGCTGGGCATACTTAACCATGATATCCACCTTCCATTGGATATCATGGCTAAGTCAAACTAAAAGCATGCGTAAGGAAAGTAGCGTTAACCAAGGTTAGCGCTACTTTTCTCATCGCTATGCTTGTTGGGGATTCCCTTGATAATTGGAGAAATGTCGGTTAACAACATTTCTCCAGTTATTTTGGGACGGAACGCCCACTTTGCATCTCATTAGAGATGCAAAGGTGGCGTTATGGAAAAGGGCGATAGGGCAAGGATTCACGCGATAGCGTGGCCTTGCTAATACAGCAATAAAATTATTGCCGCTTTTCGTCTGAAAACAGACGCTAAAGCGGCGATAATTTCTTATCGCCGGCTTGATAATATGCCCCCAAGTTTGTTTCTCATTTTAAAAAAAATCTTATCTCGAAAACTTCTCTTAATCCCCGCATTCCTGGTTGGACTACACTGAGCGTTTGTTTATTCACGGCTTCGCCTCCAGCACACAGGCAGCCCCTGAGACCCGTCTCCCTGAGTGCCGGTGTGATTTGCTTACTGCTGTTGCTCTGGCTGTAACTGAAGCAGTTCGCAGCGTGGGTGTGGACTGTAAACTGGCTGGTTTAATATACTGCATCAGCCCTTTTAACCTACCACCTGTATGTGCGCGCATCGCAAGCTGCCCTTGTAAAACCCAGTCTGCAAGGAAAAGACGGGTGCTGGTGCAATCGGCAGAGTGAAGAGGCAGGGGCTAAGGGGTGAAAGAACAACAAAGCCTCATTAACAAGTAAATGGTCTTTCAAAGACCTGTGAAGTACTCGGGTGCGGCTGTGTGTGCCCGGGAAGCTGTCTCAGCCCGGGCTGACACCTCTTAACCCTCTAAGGAGGGTGAGACACCAGATGGTTGGGGGTGTGATTCTATTGATGTCAATGACAAAATGTACTAGTATTTTCCCGTTTTTATATATAAATACAGATAAAGGAAAACTTGTTTTCCGTCTGTATTTATATGTAAAAATCCGTTTAAACGGAAAACCGGGAGCCCTAATTGTGATTGATATTGCCGGTGATTTTTTTTTCCCGCATACATTTTCTTGAGAAGTTTTCTTCTATCTTTTATTGATATTGCCCGTGATTGTTACAACGGGCAAGCCTATTTTTTTTATTATTGATATTGCCAGTTATTGCTACCATGGGTCTTGCTGAAATGAGACCTACCTTTTATATAGATGATCTGTTGACCTACAGTCTAGAGGAGCCAAGGGGGTTCTGTGAGGAGAGGGGCTTAGCAGTGAGTAGGAAGGAGACTCAGCTATCCCTGCAGACATCCCTGAGACTTTGGCAACAAGACAGATGGAGATTCTTGGAGTCCCAGTACACCTACCAAGAGGGTAGTTGGTCTGAGGGTGGCTCTGGAGAGTCTGAAGAGGAGGAAGAAAGTGTTATGGAATATCTCATAGGTGGGGAGTTCCTTGATGAGTCTAGTGCCTATGGTAGTGCCAGATTCCCCTCATGGTCCCCAGAGGAGTTGGACAGACAGAGGGAGAGGGAGAACCAGCTAAAATTAGAGAGGCTCCAAATAGAGATTGCCCAGCTGGAGGCGCACCTAGCGCAGATAGCAGAAAAGGAGAAGTTAGCTCAGGAGGGTAGATTATCCCCTAAGCGCAGTTTTAATTGTCTGGACTCACCAGTGAGGGTGGGGTCCAGTGGTGGCAGCAGAATTGAGATATATAGTGATGACAGTGTAGTACACCCACCCAGAGATGTAGCACCTGACTTGAAGGAGGGGGTTGATCTACACCAGGGGATTCAAGGATATGAGGTAGCTCCATTAATGTGCAGTGTCCCTGAGGTGGATTGGGGAACTAGCGCAGGGGCCCATAGTCCTAGTGAAAGGAGGGATACTCTACCGACTCTGGATGAGAGGTGCAGGGAGAGGGGTTCCCCTGTGGTTGAAGTCCTGGTGTATGAGTGTGAGGACCGCCCAGAAGAGTGTGGGTTGAGTGATAGAGACAGTCAGTTAATGTCTCGCCCATTTTCAAGAGAGTGGTGTGGGGTACGTGTGTGAGACACTGGATTGTGAGGTAAAGGTTAGCACCTGCGTGGAACTGTGTAATCCAATTGTGGGAGAGCATATTGTGAGTTCCTATTTTCCAGAGCTAAACCAACATGTGTTAGAGTGCGAGTTCTCTGATCCTAGGGAACTTGCGCAGGAGGCAGACCTCTGGGTGAGTACCAGAGGCTCTGTAGAGGTATTGGGGAATGACCCTAAGAGGAGTGGTTCAGATGTCTTCCAACCCAGAGTGGTGGGAAAGGTTAGGAGTGTTACAGCTGGGTCCCCTTGTTGTGAGGAGGTTGTAGGGCCTCACATCCTGTCTCGTGGGAGCAGGAGTGAGACTGGGATAGGTCCCGAAGTGCCCCAACCTCAGTCTCCAGGACTGGATGGTTCCATGAGGGAACACCAGGTAGGGAGCCTAGGCTGTCCGGATGGACCGTCCATTGTGGGGGGTCCCCCCGTGTTAGGTGAGCTAGGAGTGCCTGTAATCAGACCTCCAGCAGTTCTAGTGTCTGGCAGTACTGCTCCAGTTGGGAGGGTGCAGAAGGCCAGAGTGAGGGGTGAGGGGGGGAAAGAGTCCCCAGTGGAAGAACCAGTGGGTCAGGGGCCAGCCAGAAGGGCTGAGCCTCATAGGATTGGCCATGGTGACGCCACTTCTGTCCTGGGGCATCTTCATGCACTGTCAGAGGGACAGGAGGTCGTGAGCTCTGTGCCAGGCAGACTGTCACCCGACACGCTAGGTATGTGTCACCCTCAGGAAGCCCTGGTTGGCCAGACAGTTGTTCAACCACAGGGGTTGGTCCCTGGGATGGTAAGTCAGGTCCAGGTGGTGTCTGACCTGGAGGGAGGGACAACTGTAAGCAGTGTCCCGGCCATTTTTTTTTTCTAAGAGCACCACTCCAGGTGGGAGGGTGCAGTATGCTGGAAGGGGGTGCAGAGGGAGGGAGTCCTCGCCTCTGACCCCGGTGCAACCTAAGGGTTTTTTCAGGTTGGTAGATCAGTTGCAGGGTCCAAGCCCTGAACTGGTGGAGGGGTGTGTTTTCCTTGAGGGGGCCTGTGTGCTCCCCAGGAAGTCCTGGTGTGCCAGGCAGACTGTCGCACAACTCTAGAGGAGTGTGCTTTCCTTGGGGGAATTGGTGTACTCCCCCAGAAGTCCTGGGTTGCCAGGCACAGGTCCAGCCTAAGGGTACAGACCCTGGGTTAGGGGGCCAGGTTCAGGGTGTCCCCCTGACCTGGAGGAAGGGGCAACTGCTAACGTGCCCCTACCAGTTTGTGTTATGGGGGCACCTCTCCAGGTGGGAGGGTGCCAGGCCCCAGTAAAGGGGGCGGGGAGAGGGCAGCCTCACCCCTGACCTCTGCCCAGTCTAAGGGTACAGACCCTATGCTGGGATACCAGTTGCAGGATAGAACCCCTGAACTGGTGGGTGAGTTAGGCAGGACCCCTGCCACAGGGGCCCTCACAATTCTGGAAGGGGGTACCGCTCCAGGTGGGAGGGTACCGAGCCCCAAAGAGGAGGACCGGGTGTGGGGGAGCCCACCCCAGTCTCTGGCCCCGCCGCTGGGTACAGGCCCAGGGCTGGTGGGTCAGTGTCAGGGTGCGTCACCTGACCTGACAGGAGGGAGAGTGGACAAAAGGTGCCAGACACCTGGGGTTACTGCCCCTCACTCTCTGATGCCACAAAAGTTTGAGAGCCCTGAGAGGTATAGGGCTTGGATTTCATCACTGACTACTGTCAGTGGCTACTGGGGCTTGTTGTTTATCTGTTGGGACACACCTGGGGGCCAGTTAAGGTTAGATGCTGCACAGGTGGTGTCCACAGGTGAGGGGAAGAGTTCCCCATTGGTTATCTTAGTGGGCCCTAGGAGTGTGGACAGAGGGATCCACCAGGGTTCAGATTGGAGTAGAGCTGGCATATGCCCCTGCAGTTGCGGGCCAGTTCCGTGTTCTATCGCCTCGAAGCAGGGAAGCCCATCAAAGTAGTGATTGGTCTACCCTGCGTTTTGGCTGGAAGGGGTTGTGTTGGAAATGGCCATTTTTGCAGGGTCACCCCTAAACTTTTTGCCTGCCTCCTGTATTTTTGCTGACCTGTTTCTGTTGGTTTTATGACTCTGGGCACTTTACCACTGCTGTTCAGTGCTAAAGTGCATATGCTCTCCCTTTGTAAATATGTCTATGTGAATTGGTATATCCCTGATTGGCTTATTTGGTTTACCTGTTAGTCCCTAGTAGTGTGGCCTGTGTGTGCCCAGGGCTGGTAAACCAAATGCTGCTGGTGGACATGCAGCGCTGGTTTGCGCCACCCACAGAAGCAGCTTGTAAAGTGTGTCTCAGACCTGCCACTGCAGAGTCTGTGTGCAGTCCAGAACTGCCATCTTGGCTGTGAAGTGCACCCTCTTCCCAGCCCCTGAACCTTCCCTTGGCATCATGTAAGTCACCCCTATGGTAGGGTGCATTGTATGTGTAAGGTAGGACATGCCTTGGTGTGTGTAGCATGTCCTGGTAGTGAATTACACCCAATTTCGTTTTTCACTACTGTAAGGCTACCTGTTCCTCATAGGCTAGAATGGGCAGTTTGACTATTACATCCTATAGTCCTAACTGACCCCAGGAACATGGTAGAAAAACGAATTTAGTATGCCTGGGCTCAGAATAATAAAATACATCTTTTTGTGAAGTTTATTTTTATATTCTGTGTTTGAAAATACCACTTTTAGAAAGTAGGTATTTTTTTGCCTAAGCCTTCCAGTGTGCTCTGCTGTTATGTGTATTGGCTGTCTGGTTTTGGAGGGGCAGGGCAGGCTGAGTCAGACCTGGGTTGAATAGAGAGATCTGCATTTAGAGTATGGGGAGGGGTGGCTCCTTGACCTGAATAGGGCTGTGCCTGGCAAGGTGAATGCTGGCTCCACCTCCTACTGTGTGTCTGCTAGCAAACCCCCTCTTTCTGAAAGGAAGGATGCAGCCTGGTAAACAAAGTGCTCCAGGTCTGAGCAGAACTGGTTCTGGCTAGGTTCAGTGACTTGTAGCTTCTGAGAACAAAGGCTTTTGGGGTATAAATATCTGTGCTCAAACCCCTACAATTTGTATTGCCCCTGGATCTGGAGAGGAAACTCTGTCCGTGCCACTGGAGGAATCTGCAGGAAGTGACTGTCCTTGTGCTTGTGTGTTGTTTCTTGCACTGGCCTGCAGCAGTGACCACTGGACCTTGAAGAAGAGGAAAAGGAACTTTTGAGAGAACTTTTATTTTTGTTACAAGCAATTACCCAAGGGCTAGGAAAAGACCTAGCCTCCTGCTGGAGTCTCAGGCACATCAGACTCCACCACCAACCTCCTGCTTCCTCCCTGCGAGGACTGCTATCTGCTGATGAGGCTCCTGTGAGTTCCAGGGCCTCTAGTTTGCTTCAGAGAAAAGAGTGCTGGAAATCGACGCTAACACACCTTTGCGAGCCGCTGCAGTCGAGAGCGCTGGGAAAATCATCGAGCCGCTGCAGCCGAGACGCGCTGGAAAAATCATCGCGCTGCTCTCGCGCGCGCTCGCAACCCCTAAAGAAATCATCGCTTCAAGACATCGCATTGCGGACGCCGTGCGTCCGCCATTTTCCTCGCATCGCACCGGATTTCGTCGCTCCCTCGCGGAGTGCCATTTTTTCGCATCGCAACACAATCGCACAACGCAACAGGATCGTCGCATCGACTTCTCCCTTGCGGCAAGAAAGTCATCGCATCGGCGGCCTAGCGTGCAGAAGTTGGTCGCATCGTCTCCGCACGCATCAGCAGATCGGCGCATCATCCTCCCTTGCGGCAAGGATTTAACGCATCGCCGGCCTCGCGTGAGGAAAATCATCGCTACCACTTCTTTGCGACATTTTGTTGGTTTGGCTACTGAATTCAGGTACTTTGTGAGAGAAAGGGTCGCAGAGACCACTGCTTTGGATTTGAACCTTATTTTTGCAACCTCTGAACGAGAAAGGGTCGCAGAGACCCCTGCTTTGAATTTTAACCTTATTCTTGCAACCTTTGAACTATTTTTGACAGCCCTTCAACAGCAATCCTATTTTTGACAGTATTGTGGCTTTTACAGTTATTGGTCTTGTGATAAATCTACCTATATATAAAGATACTTATTTTTTATAACTACTTGTGTGGTGTCCCTTTGTAGTGTTCCTCACTGTGTTACTGTGTATGGTCATAAATGCTTCACACACTGCCTCTGAGATAAGCCTACCTGCTCGTGCTACGTTACCACAGGGTTGAGCGGGGGTATCAAGGAGGGTAGCCCTCTCACTCTGACAGGAAGAAGGGTCCCTACTTGGACAGTGGCCAGCCATTGCCAACTAGAGACCCCCATTTCTAACATGTCTCTTTTGCTTTCTCAACCTAAGTGCTCCGGGTATGCCCAGACGTGGGTCCCTGGCTCACTGTGCCCCTGGATTCAAGCTATCCTGGCTGATGAGGGGTGAAACCCCGAAACCAGTCCTAGGATACCTGTTTCCTGTCGAGGGAGGACCTGGCTTGGCAGTTCGGGCTGGACTGTTCCCATGAGGCACTGGCTCAAGACTGATTTGCATATGGCCAGGTCTAAACTGGGGTGGCATTGTGTGCAAAAGAATGATGGATTTAAGCCAGACCTCTTGACTGGGGGTGAATGTTTTGATTTGTTCTGCATTCCGTCCATCAATTGTGTCTCTTTTGCTTTCTCAACCTAAGTGCTCCGGGTATGCCCAGACGTGGGTCCCTGGCTCACTGTGCCACTGGATTCAATCTATCCTGGCTGATGAGGGGTGAAACCCTGAAACCAGTACTAAGATGCTTGTTTCTGATCCAGGGAGGACCTGTCTTGGCAGTTTGGGCTGGACTGTTCCCATGAGGCACAGGTCCAAGATTGGTTTGCATATGGCTTGTCTAAACTGGGGTGGCATGGTGAGCAAAAGGATGATGGATTTAACCCAGATCTCTTGACTGGGGGTGAATGATTTGATTTGTTCTGCATTCCGTCTATCAATTGTGTGTCTTTTGCTTTCTCGCCCTAAGTGCACAGGGTATGCCCAGACGTGGGTCCCGGGCTCATTGTGCCACTGGATTTAAGCTATCCTGGCTGATGAGGGGTGAAACCATGAAACCGGTCCTAAGATTCTTGTTTCCGTTCCAGGGAGGACCTGGCTTAGCAGTTCAGGCTGGACTGTTCCCATGAGGCACAGGGACAAGACTGATTTACATATGGCCAGGTCTACACTGGGGTGGCATGGTGAGCAAAAGAAAGATGGATTTAACCCAGATCTCTTGACTGGGGGTGAATGTTTTGATTTGTTCTGCATTCTGTCCATTATTTGTGTGTCTTTTGCTTTCTCGCCCTAAGTGCGTCTGGTATGCCAAGACTTGGGTCCCAGGCTCACTGTGCCACTGGATTCAAGCTATCTTGGCTGATGACGGGTGAAACCCCGGAACTGATCCTATGATGCTTGTTTCTGGTCCAGGGAGGACTTGACTTGGCAGTTCAGGCTAGACTGATCACATGCGGCACAGTGTCAAGACTGATTTGCATATTGCTAGGTGTAAACTGGGGCGTCATGGTGAGCAAAAGAATGATGGATTTAACCCAGATCTCCTGACTGGGGGTGAATGTTTTGATTTGTTCTGCATTCCGTCCATCAATTGTGTGTCTTTTGATTTCTCGCCCTAAGAGCGCCGGGTATGCCCAGACGTGGGTCCCGGGCTCACTGTGCCACTGGATTCAAGCTAACCTGGCTGATGAGGGGTGAAACCCCGAGACCCGGTCATAGGCTGCTTATTTCCGGTCCAGGGAGGACCTGACTTGGCAGTTCAGGCTCGACTGTTCCCATGAGGCACAGGGTCAAGACTGATTTGCATATTGCTAGGTGTAAACTGGGGCATCATGGTGAGCAAAAGAATGATGGATTTAACCCAGATCTCCTGACTGGGGGTGAATGTTTTGATTTGTTCTGCATTCCGTCCATCAATTGTGTGTCGTTTGATTTCTCGCCCTAAGAGCGCCGGGTATGCCCAGACGTGGGTCCCGGGCTCACTGTGCCACTGGATTCAAGCTAACCTGGCTGATGAGGGGTGAAACCCCGAGACCCGGTCATAGGATGCTTGTTTCCGGTCCAGGTGTGTAGGAGAGTAGGGTCTGCCTCTTATGTTGCCCCCACTTTTTTCTGATGTTTACACTGGTTTCTGGCTATAGTCTGGCTGGGTCCCTGCTAATCAGGGCCCCAGCCTCTCTGTTCTCTGTAAACGACTTGGAGTGCACTCTAGGTGCACTAGTGATTGGATGCTGTGGTACCTTATGAGTCCCTAGTATATGGTACCTTAGGTACTAAGGGCATAGGTACTTCACAGGCCTACCAGGGGCTGCAGCATGTATTATGCCACCCCTGGGAAGCAGACTAAATCTGACACCACAGGCCTGCTACTGCAGCCTGGGTGAGGTGGTGCTAGCACTCCTCACTGAGATATAGGTTCCCTATATCTCTCCTACACACACATATAAACCTATCAATCACCCCTAAGGCAGGCCCTATCAATCCTGAGGGCAGGGTGCTTGGCTTCTATGTGAGGGGGTGCCTCTGCCTGAGCAGGGCCCCTCTGCAGCTCTCAGAGTCCATTCTCTGGTGCTGTTTGTGGATGCGGTTAAACCATATACTCTTAAGTGCATTATATCCTCGCGGTAAAATGCTAACTTTGGAATGGCTGCATCAAAACATGTCGTGTTTGGTGTCAAACATCTTGGAATACTACCCCCCCACCAGTCCTGGCGGCGGGGGTAGCATTCCACCCTTCTAGAGGGATAGACATGTACCTACTGTGGAAATGCGGTAGAATCCTGCAGTGCCCTGGCATCACAAAATGGATAAAGAAAGTCAAGTAACACTTTACGTGACAAACTGCATGGACTACAGTGTGGATTCAACAAGTTTAAATCAATGTAGACTAGATCATCAGAATGTATACTAATGCTTTAAAACAAAATATTTAAACAGAAACACAAACAAGTTTCAAATTGATTGTATTCAATAATTTTTCTTATTGAAAATGTCAAATGATAATTATATCATGTGAAGCATCAAGACATGTTAACACTACATGATCAAGTGTAACTTTTTAAATTAATACATGGTTGTTCAACCTCAGTGCATTTCAAATTTGTACAGTGTCGATTATACACAAACAGTCAAAAATAGCCCGATGCATTTCGGGACGAAGTCCCTTCTTCGGGGGCCACTGTAATGCAAAAAAGAGTACATATACAAGTAAATATTAACTGCATGATTCGCAATTTTATGGAAAAAAACGACAACTTGCCAAGAAAATTACTGCATCGCTACCAAGGTGAGACACCCTGTTGCCTAATTAAGTACATATCGTGGTGGTCATACTGGAAGGTAGGGAAAAAATGAAAAGAAAGAAATGAGAGGAGGAAGAATTGCCGACACCAGTGAATATTACTGCTGAGTCATCCTAGTAATAGCCCCCAACGAGGAAATTGACGACTTGCCAAAAGCTGCCGCCTGGTGCTACATGTTAACGGATTGCGTACAAAAGGAAGTGCAGAAAAACGAAGAAAAGAAAGGAAGTAAGTGCTAGTGAAAAAATCTGGCAGATACCGTAAACGCACCTACCGGTCAAGTAACCGAGTGTGAACATATAATGAAATGACACGGGTGGGCTGATAATCATTTGTTATATTGTGATTAATGTTATGCTAGGCTATGTTATATCAGGACATCTATTACACATTTCCATTTTAAGATAGAGTGCACCACTTGCCATATGTTGTTATATGCCGTTTCTTGTTATCTCTCTAATGGATCTTTTTGCATTATTGGGGTTATTGGTTTCGTTGCCAGAAGTCTTCAATTTAGCTATGTGTGTAGTCTCTTAAGCAACCGTTTTTATTTAACTGTTTTACTTTAATCGTTTGATGTCATATGAATCATCCTTTTGTCATTCTTGCATGTTTTCTTTCTATACCATCTGCATCTGTTCACTATTTTTTTCGTTTATTTATCATCATGCGCGTATTTTCCGTGTTTGTTTTCACGCATGCTCATTGGGGCTCAGCACACTGGTTATGTGTTTAATTCATCGTTTTTTATTATTTTTTGTGGTATTATTTCATATGTATTCATGATCAGGTTTATTTTTTAGCACTCACTGGTGTTTTTGTCCGTTTTCAGGGTTTTGAGGCATTGCACAGAGCATAGGCTTAGGTTAAATTCATTCCAGAGCGCACCTTTCAAAGATGGCGGTTCTGCGTGTATAGTTTTCCTTTTTTAGTTTCTCACGTGCGCAGTCAGGTGATATCTGTAATTTTCGCGGGTTTCCGCGGTAGTTTAAATACTGGATCAGCGTTTCTTAGCTGTTACGGTGCAGTCACGATCGTCTATTCGAGACGCTGTTTTCTCTCGTTTCGGTGAGTTATAGTTTTTTAGACTCTGGGTCGCAGGTTCCTGGAAGCGCATTAAGGCTCTTTGCAAGTTCGTTGTATTTACTATTTCTCTGCATTTTGTTGCAGATGGTTACGTTGGTTTACCCGCACTTTCAGGTATCTTTTTAGATTTCTTGAGATGTCACGGTTTGAGGCAAGTTCTTTCACACTATTTTGCATTCATGTTTCTCATTTATTTTTATCTTTGTTATTTTCAGGTTGTTGACTTGTAGCATATTTCTATCAGCTTATCAGCCCACCCGTGTCATTTCATTATATGTTCACACTCGGTTACTTGACCGGTAGGTGCGTTTACGGTATCTGCCAGATTTTTTCACTAGCACTTACTTCCTTTCTTTTCTTCGTTTTTCTGCACTTCCTTTTTGTACGCAATCCGTTAACATGTAGCACCAGGCGGCAGCTTTTGGCAAGTCGTCAATTTCCTCGTTGGGGGCTATTACTAGGATGACTCAGCAGTAATATTCACTGGTGTCGGCAATTCTTCCTCCTCTCATTTCTTTCTTTTCATTTTTTCCCTACCTTCCAGTATGACCACCACGATATGTACTTAATTAGGCAACAGGGTGTCTCACCTTGGTAGCGATGCGGTAATTTTCTTGGCAAGTTGTCGTTTTTTTCCATAAAATTGCGAATCATGCAGTTAATATTTACTTGTATATGTACTCTTTTTTGCATTACAGTGGCCCCCGAAGAAGGGACTTCGTCCCGAAATGCATAGGGCTATTTTTGACTGTTTGTGTATAATCGACACTGTACAAATTTGAAATGCACTGAGGTTGAACAACCATGTATTAATTTAAAAAGTTACACTTGATCATGTAGTGTTAACATGTCTTGATGCTTCACATGATATAATTATCATTTGACATTTTCAATAAGAAAAATTATTGAATACAATCAATTTGAAACTTGTTCGTGTTTCTGTTTAAATATTTTGTTTTAAAGCATTAGTATACATTCTGATGATCTAGTCTACATTGATTTAAACTTGTTGAATCCACACTGTAGTGCACGCAGTTTGTCACGTAAAGTGTTACTTGACTTTCTTTATTCTCACACATGTGGGACAGGCAGCCCACAAATACTGCGTAGCACACAAAAAACTAGTCTGTTAGGTCAGACAAACTCAAACAAAAGTGTTTTGTTTAAATAGTAATATATAGGAGTGCACCGCAGATACTATATCATCACAAAATGGATGCCACCAGTCACAGACACTGGGCTGCCCTCCTGCTGATGACCAACACTCGCAGTGGAGGAAGCCCAACAATAGATATCCTGTCCCAAGGGGGTGTGACCACCTCCCAGACAGGGTTTAGTGTATTGGGGCTGGGTGGGTGCACTCTTAGAGTGCTTTGAAGTCCTGCACTGGGGGAGCAGAAGGCTCCTCTGTGCATATGCCAGTTCAAACCAGCTCAGGGGCTACCTGCCCCTGCTCTGGCGCGAAACTGGACAAAGGGAAGTGGGTGTAGCCACCCACTCCCCTGACCCTCCCATAGGTAGGGTCATAGAGCTAGTCCCTTCCTTTCTTTTAGTATAAGAGGGGGAACCTGTGCATTGCAAACTAGATACCCCTGGACGACGCTCTACAAGAAGAATCCCGGACTTTCGACGTTTCACTACCTTTGGAAGACTGAAGAATCTCCCTTGGAGTCAAGGAGTGACTCCCCTGCTTGGCAGGCACCAAAAACTACAAACGACAGTTGCAAACTACACCGCTCCCGCCGGAGTCCGAAGTCCCTACAGCCCAAGAAGTGGATTTCCTGACTTCTCAAAGGCCATCGTGAGTCCCCAGCGAAGCTGAGGCCAGTGAACCCCAGAGTGACGAGGAACCGCGACCCCTGGGTACCGTGCACTATTGTCGAGTGCAACCCCTTCACAACGTTCTAAGAACTTGTGCTTTGGACCACGTGTGGTCCTAGCCTCCAGCAAGAATATCTCCGAAGATCAGAGGCCTACCACGTCCCGAGTGACCGTGGGCCCCTGTTGAGCGAATCCTCCCGAGGCGTCTTTGCGATCCCTTGCCAGCCGGCTTGTGGGTCTTCTGAAGGCTTTCCTACAGAACCAAAGAGCTCCCCTGGTTGCGCCAGGCCTGCCCTGACTTACCCTCACTGGGTGAGTCCCTCAGACCTTGCTGGTCTGCGCCATTGACTTTTTACACTTTCCCCGAGACTTTCTGTTACCAAGGCTTGTTGGCTCCAACTGAGTCACCGACACCGCAGTAAGCTGCAGACATCGTGGGACATACCGAATCCAGCTCCTGGTTGTCGTTGACGCCTCCTGGACCTCGTGGCTGAAGAGTCAAGGCACCTGTGAACAACCTGAATCTTGTGACGACGGTGGGCATCCATCTTCCTTGCCCCGAGTCACTGCCAAGTGACTTTGAACACTGTCCCCTCTGCTTTCAGGTCTTCCATCTTCTGAATCCAGGCTTGGATTCCACCGGACACTTCTACGGACGCCGCAAGCAGCAAGTCTTCACTGGCTCCCATTGAAAACGACGCCGCGACCCGACACCAAAGAACACCTATGCACCCGGCTCCCCTGGGTGAGGTAACTTCAGCACTACGGTGCTCCTGTGGGTGTGGGCCCTAGAACTACTTACCCTGTAAGTGACTTGCTTGTAGCTACCCTAGAAGTACACTAAAACTCTTACTTTCCAAGTGCGACTATCGCGCTAACTCGTACATGGTTCGCGTCTGTGTTAGACACACCGCGTCCAACTCCTTTGCAACTCTATCTGTAACCGCGTCCTTCGACTCGCACAAGGACCGATTGGTGTGTTCTCCTCGAACACGCACGGGACCTTTAACATTGAAATCTTAATCGCGTCTGTTCGCATAGACTCGTACAGGACTCGCACCGGTGCCAGGACACCGCGTCCGTCCCCTGTGGGTCTCCTACAACTACCTGGGGTGGTTCTTGGGGGTTCCTCGATTCTAGATGCCCTAGACCTAGGTCTAGTCAAACTAAGATTGTGATATTCGATTGTGCTAAACTTATTTTGATAACATTTGATTTGTAAATATGTTCCTGACTTCTAATCTCATAAAGAGATTAGTAGAGAGTTGTTTATTAATAAATACATATATATTTGATATATATACCTGTGTGGTGTCTTTTCATTTGGTGATTCAAGAGATTGTGTGGTAAAACAAGCTGCTTTACATTCCTTCAAGACTTAGCCTGAAGGCTGCTCTCCACAGCTACCACTAGGATAGCTTTCTATAAAGGTTGTCTTAAACCTATCTACCATAAGAGTCGAATTGTTCTGGTGCAAGGTGTCCACTTTAATTAGTGAACAGTGTGAGAAGTTGGCCTGGCATATGCTGTCCACTAATTATAGTGGGCACCTTGCACCAGTCCAAACAACCCCTTATTGGAGATAGGTTAAAGACAACCTTTATTGAAAGCAATCCTAGTGGTAGCTATGGAGAGCAGCCTTCAGGCTAAGTCTTGAAGGAATGTAAAGCAGCTTGTTTTACCAGTCTATAATCTCTTGAGTGACCAAATGAAAGAGGACCACACCAGGTATATATTCAAAATATATGTATTTATTACTAAACACACCCCTCTAGTCTCTTTATGAGGCTAGAGTTCGAAGTACATACGTTACGAGTTAGTTATCTACAGTAATAGCACAAATACACGTTTGAGCCCCAGGGGCGAACCAAACCATATACCAATAAAGTGGTATAAGAACCACGACTGAGCTAGACACAAGGCCTAGAGCCTGTAGAAGTGCTTGGACCACAAGGAACCACCCAAGGCAGTGACACAGGGGACCCACGGGGGACGCGTGCAGTGTATGAACACAACCGCGAACCACCGTTAACTTCTATGGGGAAAGTCGCGATTAGAATTTAAAAGAAAAGGGACACTTAGAGGAGGACTTGGAGCAAACCCTTTGAGAACTAGGCTGTTCTAGTGTCTATACCCACGGGAGCACCGGAGTACTCGAGTTACCTCACCCAGGGAAGCCGGGTGCATAGGTGTCTTTCGGGGTCAGGTTTCGTCGTCGCTTTCTATGGCAATCTGCTGCAAAGTGCTGCTGGCGACCAAGTCGAAAGTGTTCGGGTGGATCCAAAGGTGGATCGAAGATCTGAAGAACCTGAAAGCAGAGGGGACAGAGTCTGGGTCACTAGCCAGTGACCAGGAAGGCGATGAGCAGATGCCCACCGATGTCAAGTGCTTCAGGTAGGTTGACGGTCGTCTTGACTCTTCAGCCACGAGGTCCAGGAGGAGTCGACGACAACCAGGAGCTGGATTCGAGCTGTCCCACGACGTCTGTCGATTGCAGGGGTATCGGCGACCGGATTGGACCCAACAAGCCTTGGCAACGGCAAGACTCGTGGAAAGCGAAGAAGGACGATGTTGCAGACCAGCAAGGTCTGGGGGACTCACCCAGCAAGGATAAGTCAGGGAACACCTGGAGCAACCAGGGAGCCCAAGCAGAAAAAGATTGGCCTTCGGGAGGGCCTACTAGCCAACGGACTAGCAACCGCAAAGGAGCCTCGAGACGATGCATGTGGAGCTGGCTCACAGGACACTCGTGGAGTGGAGGCCAGTGATCTTCAGTGCAGTTGGTGCTGGAGGCTGGAGCTATTCGGAGCCCAAAGCATGACTTCGTGGGAGACCCAGAAGAGGATGCACTTGCAAATGCGTTCGGTGTCCAGGGGTCACGGTTCCATGTTACCCACGACAGCTACGGGCCTTAGCTTTTCTGGGGACTCAGGGCAGCCTCGGGGAAGTCTGGAAATCCACCTCTGGTGATGCAAGGACTTCGGCGTCCGACGGGAGCTTCGGCGATGCCGACCGGACAATTGCTTCTTTGGTGCCTGCCAAGCAGGGGAGTCACTCCTTGACCCCAAGGGAGATTCTTCAGTCCTCTAATATTAAAGTAGAGCGTCGAAGGTCCAGGATTCTGTATCAGAGTTTCGTCCAGGTAAATCTAAAGTCCTAAGGACTGGGTTCCCTTACTTATACTAAGGTAGGGGGTTGGACATACTCTGTGACCCCACCTATGGGAGGGTCAGGGCAGAGGGGTGGTTACACCCCTTTCCCTTTGTCCAGTTTCACACCAGAGCAGGGGCTGGAAGCCCCTGAGCCGGTTTGAACTGGGGTATGCACAGGGACACCAAGTGTGCCCCCAGTGCAGGACTTCAAAGCACCAGAGAGTGCTCCCGCCCAGCCCCAATACACACTATCCTGTCTTGAGAGGTGGTCACACCTCCCTGGGACAGGAAACCTATTGTCCAGGCCTCCCCTGCCGGAGTTTCGGTCAGCAGCAGGAGGCCAGACTCGTGTCTGTGGCAGCGGCATCCATTTTGTGATGCCAGGGCTTGGAAATTCAGTACCGGGCATACCGGTGTGTACATGTCTTTCCCTCTAGAAGGGTGGAATGCTACCCCGCCGCCAGAACTGGCGGGGGGTAGTATTCCAAGATGTTTGACACCAAACACGACATGTTTCCGTGCAGCCATCCCAAAGTTAGCATTTAACGCGAGGTTATAATGCGCTTAAGAGTATATGGTCAGGCTGCACTACAAACAGCATCAGAGAAGGGTCTCCGAACGCTGCAGAGGGGCCCTGCTCATGCAGAGGCACCCTCTCACATAGGAACCACGCACTCTGCCTTCAGGATTGATAAGGCCTGCCATAGGAGTGACTTATAGGTTTATATGTGTGTATGTATATAGTGATATAGGTAGCCTATATCACAGTAAGGAGTGCATGCACCACCTTACCCAGGCTGCAGTAGCAGACCTGTGGTGTCAGTTTGGATGGCCTTCCAAGGGTGGCACAATACATGCTGCAGCCCCTGGTAGGCCTCTGAGGTACCTATGCCCTGGGTACATAGTATACCATATACTAGTGACTTATAAGGGCACTCCAGATTCCAATCAGAGATGTGCCTAAGGCACATGGAAACCATTTTAGAGAGGAAGCAGCTAGGCTGGGGTTCTGATTAGCAGGGCCCCAGCCAGACTAAGGTCGAAAAACAGTGAAGCATCAGCAAAAAGTGGGGGTACCCATGTGAAGCAGATCCTACTCTCCTACAAACAGCATATACCAGGCCAACTTCTCACTAGGCCTGGGTGAAGTACTACGCTACGCTCGCGTAGTTTGCGAAGTTTGCGCTACTTCGCACTACGCAAATTGCACGTAGCACAGTGCAAACACGCGTAGCGTAGCGGTCATTTTTTGCTTGCTCGCGGTCCTCAACGTCAAGTTGGCGACCGCGATCAAGCAAAATGACATCCCGGCGAGACTTTTTCCTCGTTCGCGATCAGCAACATCAAGTTGCCGATCGCGAGCGTGGAAAATAAACCTTCCGGCGAGATTCTCAACGCGGGGAGGTCAGGTTTCTTATTGCGAGTGGTCGCGTATGCTCGCGACCGCTCGCAATGAGAAACTACCAGTCCGCGTTGAAAGCTGCCGCTCGAGTAGAAATCTACTCGAGCGGCAGAAAACGACCGCTTGCACTGTGCAAGAAGCCGTTTGCAATGATTGCACAGTGCGGACAAGCATCCGGCACTGTGCAATCAGTGCGAACAGCATTTTGCACAGTGCACTACGCAGTTCGCGTAGCTATGCGTAGCTCGCGTAGTGCGAAGTGCACTTCGCGTAGCGCTACTATGCGAACTACGCCCAGCCTTACTTCTCACATTGGTGGGCAGCGTGTGGGATTCCAGCTTGCTATTGTTTTACCAGAAAATCTCTATTTGAATTACTAACTGAAAACCACTATAGGTACTCAAGGTACATATAAAGTCAAGCTTAGTATCAATAAGTTCTACTGAACTTAGAGCTGTGTGCCAAGGGATAGCACACCCTTTCTACAGCTCAAGCTAGTATCAGTAGGCCACAAACTAGTGTAGGTAGTACAACACTGCACAACACTAGAATGTCCTTAAAGGGTGGAACCAGTGGATCCACTCAGCCTCAGTATAAGGACATGGCTTTCTCTGACTTGAGAGCCATGTGTGTTGAAAGACACCTGAAGCTAGGACAGAGTCCCTCCACACTACACCTGATAGATCTGCTGACAGCAGATGATCTTACATTGGCTCTAGGAGCTAATGGGTCTGAATCAGGGGGTGGGTCAATTACAGTGTCTGGGTCAGATGATGAAAATCAGAATGACCAAGACTCTGTGATTGAAGGGCCAGGCTCCAAGGGGCCTGAAAAGGACAGAGGAATTCTCCCTAAAAGAACTGACAGAGTGGATGAGAGACATAGGTCCCCTTCCAGGGAATCTGACCACTCTTATCACTCTGGCAGAGAATTTGTCCAGCAGAGGAACTCATACTTTCCCATAAGAGAGAGCTCCTCTGACAGAATGTGCAAACTGCTGCAGTATGAGGAAGCAAGAGTTGCCCTCAGAACCAAGCAGTTGGCACTGGATAGAGAAGCCCTGGAGATCCAGAGAGCTTCTAGAAGAGAGGGGTTAGAACCCCTTGGTGGCAGCAACAGTGTCCCTAGAGGCAGAGAATATATTCCAGACCATAGGAACCTGAGCAAGGTTGTTCCTCCCTACCAGAGTGGGGATGATATCCACAAGTGGATAACTGCTATGGAGAGGGCCTGTAGAGTACAGCAGGTCCCCCAAAAGCAGTGGGCAGCAATCTTGTGGCTCTCCTTTTCATACAAAGGTAGAGACAAGCTCCTCACTGTTAGAGAAGAGGATGCTGATGATTATGAAGTCCTGAAGAGTGCACTGATAGATGGGTTTGGCTTAACCACTGAGCAGTACAGGTTGAAGTTCAGAGACACCCAGAAGGCACAGACTCAGGACTGGACTGACTTTGGAGATTGTGCAACCAAGGCTCTGGAGGGTTGGCTGGTTGGCAGTAGGGTTACTGATATCAAGGGATTGTATAATCTAATGATGAGAGAACAGATCCTTAATAATTGCCAGAACCAGTTGTTGCATCAATACCTGGTGGACTCAGATCTGACCTCTCCCAAGAATTGGGAAAGAAGGCAGACAAATGGGTCAGAACCAGGGTAAGGCAGAGACCCCAGAACCAAGGGGGTGACACCAAGAAGCAAGATCCTAAGGGCTCTGAGAAAGGTGGGGATAAGTCAAAAGACCAGAAGTCTTCACAAGGGCCCCAAAAATCTGCATCTGGTGGGGAGTCACAATCCAACAAGGGCAAAGGCCAAAAGAAGCCCTGGTGCAAATTCTGTAAACAGAAAGGGCACTGGACTTCTGATTGTAACAAGTCCAAAGACCAAACCACCACCACTCCTGCCCCTAAGGCAACTGTTCCCCCTAGCTCAGCTACTGGTGGAGGTGGTACTCAGAATAAGGGTGTAGTAGGGTTGACCCTGGGTTCTGAAGTGGACTCTGACCTAGTCAGAGTGCCCACTCAGGCAATGCTGATTTGTGATGGAGACCTTGATATGTCCTTCCTAGTAAGCCCCAGTAATCTGGGCAAATACAAACAGCAGCCTGTAATAAATGGCAAACAGGCTTTGGCATTTAGGGACACAGGTGCTAGTGTCACCATGGTGGCAGAGGATCTTGTGGACCCTGGACAGATCATCCTGGGCGAAATGTACCAGGTGACCAATGCAAGCAATGTCAGGACCAACCATAGTCTGGCAGTTGTGAATTTCTCCTGGGGAGGGGTAACTGGCCTCAAGAAGGTTGTAGTCAGTGCAGACCTCCCTGTCGAATGTCTATTGGGCAATGATCTAGAGACTTCAGCCTGGTCTGAAGTAGAGTTATGGACTCATGCTGAGATGTTGGGCATCCCTGCAGAAGGTATTTGCTGTGACCAGGTCACAAGCAAGAATGCATAACACTGAACCAGCTCTGGATCCTGGAACAATGGACCAGATGCTTCCCAAGAGGAGGAGCAGTAGGGTAAAGGCAGTGCCTTCCCCTCTGTCTCAGATCACAGATTCACCCCCAGAGGGAGGTGAAGCAGATCCTGAAGAAGGAACTGCCCCAGAGGGACTTGAGCCTGATCAGGTTGAGTTCTTGGGGGCAGGGGGCCCTTCTAGGGAAGATCTGAGTAAGGAGCAACAGTGCTGCCCCTCTCTTGAACCCCTCAGACAGCAGGCTGCTGCTGAGGCTGCTGGGAGTGCTAGTGGGTCCCATAAAGTTTATTGGGATGAGGGACTCCTATATTCTGAGGGTAGACATCCAGCCCCTGGAGCCACCAGGAGGATGGTAATACCCCAGAGGTTTAGGGGGTTCCTCTTGACCCTAGCACATGATATCCCTTTGGCAGGTCACTTGGGCCAAAGCAAGACCTGGGACAGGCTTGTTCCACATTTTCATTGGCCACATATGTCAGAGGACACAAAGGAGTTTTGTCGCTCCTGTGTCACATGCCAAGCCAGTGGTAAGGCAGGTGGCACAACAAAGGCCCCCTGATACCACTACCTGTGGTGGGATGTACCCTTTGAAAGGGTAGGGATTGACATTGTTGGTCCCCTTGACCCTCAAACTGCATCTGGGCACAGGTTTATCCTGGTGGTAGTGGATCATGCCACCAGGTACCCAGAAGCAATTCCCCTGAGGACCACCACAGCCCCTGTGGTGGCAAGAGCCCTCATTGGAGTTTTCTCCAGAGTGGGTTTCCCAAAGAAGGTCATCTCTGACAGAGGAACCAACTTCATGTCAGGATATCTGAAAGCAATGTGGAAGGAGTGTGGTGTAACTTATAAGTTCACCACTCCCTATCACCCACAATGCAATGGTTTGGTTGAACGCTTCAACAAAACCCTTAAGGGAATGATTAAAGGACTCCCAGAGAAGCTTAGGCGGAAATGGGACCTTCTTCTTCCCTGCCTGTTGTTTGCATACAGAGAGGTTCCACAGAAGGGGGTTGGTTACAGCCCATTTGAGCTTCTGTTTGGGCATCCTGTGAGAGGTCCATTGTGTTTGGTAAAAGAGGGCTGGGAGTCACCTCTCAAGCCCCCAAACAAGATGTGATGGACTATGTACTTGGTCTCCGCTCCCGGATGGCTGAGTACATGAAAAAGGCAACCAAAAACCTGGAGGCCAGCCAAGAATTACAAAAAGCTTGGCATGACCAAAGGCTGTACTGACTGTATACCAGCCAGGACAGAAAGTGTGGGTGTTGGAGCCTGTGGCCCCAGCAGCCCTCCAGGACAAGTGGAGTGGCCCCCATACAATAGTTGAACAGAAGGGAGAAGTCACCTATCTGGTGAATCTTGGAACTCCCAGGAGCCCCTGAGGGTGCTCCATGTCAACAGATTAAAGCCATATGTTGACAGGGCTGACATGGGCTTGCTCATGGCAACTGATGAGGACCAGGAGGAGGAGAGTGACCCTCTCCCTGACCTGCTCTCTCAGAACTCCTGATGATGGGTCAGTAGATGGTGTTGCTTTGGCAAGCAGCCTCACTGACCATCAGCAAACTGAGTGCAGACAAGTTCTGCAACAGTATAGATATATGTTTAGCCTGACCCCTAGCCAGACTACCTGGTGCACCCATGAGGTGGACACTGGAGACAGTCTGTCTGTCAAGAGTAAAATCTACAGGCAACCTGACCATGTCAGGGACTGTATCAGGACTGAAGTCCAGAAAATGTTGGAGTTAGGTGTAATTGAGCCTTCAGATAGCCCTTGGGCTAGCCCAGTAGTCCTGGTACCCAAGCCTCATACCCAGGGTGGTAAGAAAGAAATGAGGTTTTGTGTAGACTACAGAGGCCTCAATGCAGTCACCAGGACTGATGCCTATCCCATACCAAGGGCAGATGAGCTGATTGATACTTTGGCCTCAGCCAAGTATCTAAGTACATTTGACCTAACAGCTGGCTACTGGCCGATCAGATTAGCTGATGATGCAAAAGCCAAAACAGCATTTTCGACCCCTGGTGGGCACTACCACTTTGTGGTGATGCCCTTTGGATTGAAAAATGCACCTGCCACTTTTCAGAGGTTGGTGAATAAAGTTTTGGCAGGGATGGAAACTTATTGCTCAGCCTATCTGGATGATATTGCTGTCTTTAGTTCCTCCTGGCAGGATCACCTGGTCCACCTCAGAAATGTTTTGGAGGCTCTGCAGAAAGCAGGCCTCACTATCAAGGCCACTAAGTGCCAGATAGGGCAGAGTCAGGTTGTGTACCTGGGCCACCTTGTAGGTGGAGGCCAGGTTCAGCCTTTACAGAGCAAAATCCAAACCATAATGGAATGGGTTGCTCCAACCACCCAGACACAGGTGAGAGCCTTCTTAGGCCTGACTAGGTACTATAGGTTTGTCAAGGGATATGGATCTATAGTGACCCCCTTGAATGATCTGACCTCAAAGAAAATGCCCAAAAGGTTCAGTGGACAGCTAGCTGTCAGAAGGCATTTGAAGACCTAAAGCAGGCCATGTGCACTGCCCCCATCTTACAGAGTCCAGACTACACCAAAAAGTTCATTGTCCAAACAGATGCTTCTGAGCTGGGTGTGGGAGCTGTACTGTCTCAACTGAATGATGAAGGTCAAGACCAGCCAGTAGCTTTTATTAGCAGAAGGCTGACCCCTAGAGAGAAACGTTGGTCAGCTATAGAGAGGGAGGCCTTTGCTGTGGTGTGGGCCCTGCAGAAGCTGAGGCCATACTTGTTTGGCACTCACTTCATAGTTCAGACTGACCACAAGCCCCTCCTATGGCTTAAACAGATGAAAGGTGAAAACCCAAAACTTTTGAGGTGGTCCATTTCCCTACAGGGGATGGACTATACAGTGGACCATAGACCTGGGACCCAACATGCCAATGCAGATGGACTCTCAAGGTATTTCCACTTAGAACACGAAGACTCAACTGGTCAAGGTTAGTTTAGTGTCCCTGCGTTTGGGGGGTTGTGTAGGAGAATAGGATCTGCCTCTTATGTTGCCCCCACTTTTTTCTGATGTTTACACTGGTTTCTGGCTATAGTCTGGCTGGGTCCCTGCTACTCAGGGCCCCAGCCTCTCTGTTCTCTCTAAACGACTTGGAGTGCACTCTAGGTGCACTAGTGATTGGATGCTGTGGTACCTTATGAGTCCCTAGTATATGGTACCTTAGGTACTAAGGGCATAGGTACTTCACAGGCCTACCAGGGGCTGCAGCATGTATTATGCCACCCCTGGGAAGCAGACTAAATCTGACACCACAGGCCTGCTACTGCAGCCTGGGTGAGGTGGTGCTAGCACTCCTCACTGAGATATAGGTTCCCTATATCTCTCCTACACACACATATAAACATATCAGTCACCCCTAAGGCAGGCCCTATCAATCCTGAGGGCAGGGTGCTTGGCTTCTATGTGAGGGGGTGCCTCTGCCTGAGCAGGGCCCCTCTGCAGCTCTCAGAGTCCATTCTCTGGTGCTGTTTGTGGATGCGGTTAAACCATATACTCTTAAGTGCATTATATCCTCGCTGTAAAATGCTAACTTTGGAATGGCTGCATCAAAACATGTCGTGTTTGGTGTCAAACATCTTGGAATACTACCCCCCCGCCAGTCCTGGCGGCGGGGGTAGCATTCCACCCTTCTAGAGGGATAGACATGTACCTACTGTGGAAATGCGGTAGAATCCTGCAGAGCCCTGGCATCACAAAATGAATGCCACCAGTCACAGACACCGGGCTGCCCTCCTGCTGATGACCAACACTCGCAGTGGAGGAAGCCCAACAATAGATATCCTGTCCCAAGGGGGTGTGACCACCTCCCAGACAGGGTTTAGTGTATTGGGGCTGGGTGGGTGCACTCTTAGAATGCTTTGAAGTCCTGCACTGGGGGAGCAGAAGGCTCCTCTGTGCATATGCCAGTTCAAACCAGCTCAGGGGCTACCTGCCCCTGCTCTGGCGCGAAACTGGACAAAGGGAAGTGGGTGTAGCCACCCACTCCCTGACCCTCCCATAGGTAGGGTCATAGAGCTAGTCCCTCCCTTTCTTTTAGTATAAGAGGGGGAACCTGTGCATTGCAAACTAGATACCCCTGGACGACGCTCTACAAGAAGAATCCCGGACCTTCGACGTTCCACTACCTTTGGAAGACTGAAGAATCTCCCTTGGAGTCAAGGAGTGACTCCCCTGCTTGGCAGGCACCAAAAACTACAAACGACGGTCGCAAACTACACCGCTCCCGCCGGAGTCCGAAGTCCCTGCAGCCCAAGAAGTGGATTTCCTGACTTCTCAAAGGCCATCGTGAGTCCCCAGTGAAGCTGAGGCCAGTGGACCCCAAGAGTGACGAGGAACCGCGACCCCTGGGTACTGTGCACTATTGTCCAGTGCAACCTCTTCACAACGTTCTACGAATTTGTGCTTTGGACCACGTGTGGTCCTAGCTTCCAGCAGAAATTCCTCCGAAGATCAGAGGCCTACCACGTCCCGAGTGACCGTGGACCCCTGTTGAGCAAATCCTCCTGAGGCGTCTTCGCGATCCCTTGCCAGCCAACTTGTGGGTCCCCTGAAGGCTTTCCTACAGAACCAAAGAGCTCCCCTGGTTGCTCCAGGCCTGCCCTGACTTACCCTCGCTGGGTGAGTCCCTCAAACCTTGCTGGTCTGCGCCATTGACTTTTTACACTTTCCCCAAGACTTGCTGTTACCAAGGCTTGTTGGCTTCAACCGAGTCGCTGACACCGCAGTAAGCTGCAGACATCATGGGACATGCCGAATCCAGCTCCTGGTCATCGTCGACGCCTCCTGGACCTCGTGGCTGAAGAGTCAAGGCACCCATGAATGACATGAATCTTGCGACGACGGTGGGCATCCATCTTCCTTGCCCCGAGTCACTGCCAAGTGACTTTGAACACTGTCCCCTCTGCTTTCAGGTCTTCCATCTTCTGAATCCAGGCTTGGATTCCACCGGACACTTCTACGGACGCCGCAAGCAGCAAGTCTTCACTGGCTCCCATTGAAAACGACGCCGCGACCCGACACCAAAGAACACCTATGCACCCGGCTCCCCTGGGTGAGGTAACTTCAGCACTACGGTGCTCCTGTGGGTGTGGGCCCTAGAACTACTTACCCTGTAAGTGACTTGCTTGTAGCTACCCTAGAAGTACCCTAAAACTCTTACTTTCCAAGTGCGACTATCGCGCTGACTCGTACATGGTTCGCGTCTGTGTTAGACACACCGCGTCCAACTCCCTTGCAACTCTATCTGTAACCGCGTCCTTCGACTCGTACAAGGACCGATCGGTGTGTTCACCTCGAATACGCAAGGGACCTTTAACATTGAAATCTCAATCGCGTCTGTTCGCATAGACTCGTTCAGGACTCGCACCGGTGCCAGGACACCGCGTCCGTCCCCTGTGGGTCTCCTACAACTATCTGGGGTGGTTCTTGGGGGTCCCTCGATTCTAGATGCCCTAGAGCTAGGTCTAGTCAAACTAAGATTGTGATATTCGATTGTGCTAAACTTATTTTGATAACATTTGATTTGTACATATGTTCCTGACTTCTAATCTCATAAAGAGATTAGTAGAGAGTTGTTTATTAATAAATACATATATATTTGATATATATACCTGTGTGGTGTCTTTTCATTTGGTGATTCAAGAGATTGTGTGGTAAAACAAGCTGCTTTACATTCCTTCAAGACTTAGCCTGAAGGCTGCTCTCCACAGCTACCACTAGGATAGCTTTCTATAAAGGTTGTCTTAAACCTATCTACCATAAGAGTCGAATTGTTCTGGTGCAAGGTGTCCACTTTAATTAGTGAACAGCATATACCAGGCCAACTTCTCACAAGGAAGGACCTGGTTTGGCAGTTCAGGCTGGACTGTTCCCATGAGGCAGAGGGTCAAGACTTATTTGCATATGGCCAGGTCTAAAATGGGGTGGCTATGTGAGCAAAACAATGATGGATTTAACCCAGATCTCTTGACTGGGGGTGAATGTTTTGATTTGTTCTGCATTCCGTCCATCAATTGTGTCTCTTTTGCTTTCTCAACCTAAGTGCTCCGGGTATGCCCAGACGTGGGTCCCTGGCTCACTGTCCCACTGGATTCAAGCTATCCTGGCTGATGAGGGGTGAAACCCCAAAACCAGTCCTAGGATACCTGTTTCCTGTCCAGGGAGGACCTGGCTTGGCAGTTCGGGCTGGACTGTTCCCATGAGGCACTGGCTCAAGACTGATTTGCATATGGCCAGGTCTAAACTGGGGTGGCATTGTGTGCAAAAGAATGATGGATTTAAGCCAGACCTCTTGACTGGGGGTGAATGTTTTGATTTGTTCTGCATTCCGTCCATCAATTGTGTCTCTTTTGCTTTCTCAACCTAAGTGCTCCGGGTATGCCCAGACGTGGGTCCCTGGCTCACTGTGCCACTGGATTCAATCTATCCTGGCTGATGAGGGGTGAAACCCTGAAACCAGTCCTAGGATGCTTGTTTCCGATCCAGGGAGGACCTGTCTTGGCAGTTCGGGCTGGACTGTTCCCATGAGGCACAGGTCCAAGATTGGTTTGCATATGGCTGGTCTAAACTGGGGTGGCATGGTGAGCAAAAGGATGATGGATTTAACCCAGATCTCTTGACTGGGGGTGAATGATTTGATTTCTTCTGCATTCCATCTATCAATTGTGTGTCTTTTGCTTTCTCGCCCTAAGTGCAAAGGGTATGCCCAGACGTGGGTCCCGGGCTCATTGTGCCACTGGATTTAAGCTATCCTGGCTGATGAGGGGTGAAACCACGAAACCCGTCCTAGGATTCTTGTTTCCAGTCCAGGGAGGACCTGGCTTAGCAGTTCAGGCTGGACTGTTCCCATGAGGCAATGGCTCAAGACTGATTTGCATATGGCCAGGTCTAAACTGGGGTGGCATCGTGTGCAAAAGAATGATGGATTTAAGCCAGACCTCTTGACTGGGGGTGAATGTTTTTATTTGTTCTGCATTCTGTCCATCAATTGTGTGTCTTTTGCTTTCTCGCCCTAAGTGTGTCGGGTATGCCCTGACATGGGTCTCGGGCTCAATGTGCCACTGGATTCAACCTATCCTAGCTGATGAGGGGTGAAACACCGAAACCGGTCCTAGGATGCCTGTATCCTTTCCAGGGAGGACTTGGCTAGGCAGTTCAGGCTGGACTGTTCCCATGAGGCACAGTATCAAGACTGATTTGAATATGGCCAGGTCTAAACTGTGGTGGCATGGTGAGTAAAAGAATGATGGATTTCCCCAGATCTCTTGACTGGGGGAGAATGTTTTGATTTGTTCTGCATTCCATCCATCAATTGTGTGTCTTTTTCTTTCTCGCCCTAAGTGCTCTGGGAATGCCCAGATGTGGGTCCCAGGCTCACTGTGCTACAGGATTCAAGCTATCCCTGCTGATGAGGGGGGGGAAACCCTGAAACCGGTCCTATGATGCTTGTTTTCAGTCCAGTGAGGACATGGCTTGGCAGTTCGGGCTGGACTGTTCCCATGAGGCACTGGGTCTAGATTAATTTGTATATGTCCAGGCCTAAACTGGGGTGGCTTTGTGAGCAAATGAATGATGGATTTAACCCAGATCTTTTTACTGGGGGTGAATGTTTTGATTTGTTCTGAATTCTGTCCATAAATTGTGTATCTTTTTGATTTCTCACCCTAAGAGTGCCGGGTATGCCCAGACGTGGGTCCCGGGCTCACTGTGCCACTAGATTCAAGCTATCCTGGCTGATGAGGGTGAAACCCGAAACCGGTCCTAGGATTCTTGTTTCCGGTCTAGAGAGGACCAGGCTTGGCAGTTCAGGCTGGTCTGTTCCCATGAGGCACAAGGTCAACACTGATTTGAATATGACAAGGTCTAAACAGGGGTGGCATGGTGAGCTAAAGAATGATGGATTTAATCCAGATATCTTGACTGGGGTGAATGTTTTGATTTGCTCTTCATTCCGTCCATCAATAGTGTGTCTTTTGCTTTTTGCCCTAAGTGCACCTGGAATTTCCAGACGTGGGTACCGGGCTCAATGTGCCACTGGATTCAAGCTATCCTGGCTGATGAGGGGTAAAAACCCAAAACCGGTCCTAGGATGCTTGTTTCCTTTCCAGGGAGGACTTGGCTTGGCAGTTCAGGCTGGACTGTTCTCATGAGGTAGAGGGTCAAGACTGATTTAAACATGGCCAGGTCGAAACTGTGGTGGCATGGTGAGCAAAAGAATGATGGATTTAACTCAGATCTCTTGACTGGGGGTGAATGTTTTGATTTGTTCTGCATTCCGTCAGTCAATTTTGTGTCTTTTGCTTTGTCGCCCTAAGTGCGCCGGGTATGCCAAGACGTGGGTCCTGGGCTCATGGTTCCACTGGATTCAAGCTATCCTTGCTGATAAGGGGTGAACCCCCGGAACCGGTCCTAGGATGCTTGTTTCCGATCCAGGCAGGACTGGTTTGGCAGTTAAGGCTGGACTGTCCCCATGAGGCAGAGGGTGAAGAATGATTTGCATATGGCAAGATCTAAACTGGGTTGGCATGGTGAGCAAAAGAATGATGGATTTAACCCAGATCTCTTGACTAGGGGTGAATGTTTTGATTTGTTCTGCATTCCGTCCATCAAATGTGTGTCTTTTGCTTTCTCGCCCTAAGTGCGCCGGATATGCCCAGACGTTTGTCCCAGGCTTACTCTGCCACTGGATTCAAGCTATCCTGGCTGATGAGGGGTGAAACCCGAAACCAGTCCTAGTTTTCTTGTTTCCGTTCCACGGAGGACCTGGCTTGCAGTTCGGGCTGGACTGTTCCCATGAAGCACAGTGTCAAGACTGATTTGTATATGGCCAGGTCTAAAATGGGGTGGCATTGTGAGCAAAACAATGATGGATGTAACCCAGACCTCTTGACTGGGGGTGAATGTTCGATTTGTTCTGCATTCCATCCATCAATTGAGTGTCTTTTGCTTTCTCGCCCTAAGTGCGCCAGGAATGCCCAGACATGGGTCCCGGGCTCACTGTGCCACTGGATTCAAGCTATCATGGCTGATGATGGGTGAAACCCCAAAACCGGTCCTATGGTGCTTGTTTCCGGTCCAGGGAGGACCTGGCTTGGCAGTTCGGGCTCGAATGTTTCCATGAGGCAATTGGTCAAGACTGATTTGCATATGGCTACGTCTAAACTGGAGTGGCATGGTGAGCAAAAGAATGATGGATTTAACCCGGATCTCTTAACTGCGGGTGAATGTTTTGATTTGTTCTGCATTCCGTCCATCAATTGTGTGTCTTTTGCTTTCTCACCCTAAGTGCGCCGGGTTGCCGAGACATGGGTCCCGGGCTTACTGTGCCACTGGATTCAAGCTATCCTGGTTGATGAGGGTGAAACCCTGAAACCAGTCCTAGGATACTTGTTTCCTTTACAGGGAGGACCTGGCTTGGCAGTTCAGGCTGGACTGTTGTCATGAGGTAGAGGGTCAAGACTGATTTGCACATGGCCAGGTCTAAACTGTGGTGGCATGGTGAGCAAAAGAATGATTGATTTAACTTGGATCTCTTGACTGGGGGTGAATGTTGTGATTTGTTCTGCATTCCGTCCATCAATTGTGTGTCTTTTGCTTTCTTGCCCTAAGTGCGCCGGGTATGCCCTGATGTGAGTCCCGGACTCATTGTGCCACTGGATTCAAGCTATCCTGGCTGATGAGGGGTGAAGCCATGAAACCGGTCCTAGCATGCTTGTTTCCGGTCCAGGGAGGACCTGGCTAGGCAGTTCGGGCTGGACAGTTCCCATGAGGCACAGGGTAAAGACTGATTTGCATATGGCCAGGTCTAAACTTGGGTGGCAGGGTGAGCAAAAGAATGATGGATTTAACCCAGATCTTTTTACTGGGGGTGAAGGTTTTGATTTGTTCTGAATTCTGTCCATAAATTGTGTATCTTTTTGATTTCTCACCCTAAGAGTGCCGGGTATGCCCAGACGTGGGTCCCGGGCTCACTGTGCCACTAGATTCAAGCTATCCTGGCTGATGAGGGGTGAAACCCGAAACCGGTCTGTTAGACCTGGCATCCTTGGCGTGGGTCTCCCTTCCATTTTTTCGTAATGCCTCCACTGTTGCCGATATGTTTTTGCTGGACTAGATGCTCATGGGCACTTTGCCGCTGCTAATCAGTGCCAAAGTGCAAGTGCTCCCTATCGTTAATTGATATATGTATTAGTGACTCCATGATTGGATGATTGGTTTACTTGTCAGTCCCTAGTACAGTGCACTCAGTGTGCCCAGGGCTTGTAAATCCAATGCCGCTGGTGGGCTTGCAGCACTGGTTGTGCCACCCACAGAAGCGGCTTGAAAACTGTGTCTCAGGCCTGCCATCGCAGAGCCTGTGTGCAGCCTAGGGCTGCCATGTCGACTTGGTGAGTACACCCACTTACCAGTCCCTAAACCTTCCCTTTACTGCATGTTGGTCACCCCTAAAGTAGGCCCTAGGGCAGGGTGCATTGTAAGTCTAAGGTAGGGCATGCCCTGGTGTGTGTGGCATGTCCTAATAGTGAATTACAGCCATTTTCGTTTTTCACTATTGCAAGGCTACCTGCTCCCCATAGGCCAGAATGGGCAGACTGACTATTACACCTTATAGTCATAACTGACCCAGGGAACATGGTAGAAAAACGAATTTAGTATGCCTGAACTCAGGATGATAAAATACATCTTTTAGTGAAGTTGGTTTTGACATTCTGTGTTTGAAAATACCACTTTTAGAAAGTGGGTATTTTCTTGCCTAACTATCCAAGCCTGCCTCTGCTAGGTTGTGTATTCCTTGTCTGGAGATTGAGTGACAGGGGCTGGGGGTGGCTACAGGAGACAGGGCGAGTCAGCGCAGGGCTGAATAGAAAGATCTGCATCCAGAGTGGAGGGAGGAGTTGCACCTGGGTCTGAATAGGGCTGTGCCTGCCTTCCACAATGCTGGCTCCACCTCCTGCCGGGCGGCTGAGCACTCTGCCCCACATTCTGAAAGGAAAGAAGGAGTCAGAAAAACAAAGTGCTCCAGGACTGACCAGAACTGGTTTTGGACTAGGCATAGGCCTCTCTGCCTCCAGAGAACAAAGAGAATCAGGGTATAAGAGGGGCACCCAGACCCCAGGAAAATTAGATCACTTTTGGGAACAAGAAGAAACCTTTGCTGAGGAGCGGAACCAAGAAGAAACTGAGGAGAGACTATCCCTAAGCCTGAAGTACTGCTTGGGGGATTGGCCTGCAGTGGTTTGCCTGACTGCCAAAGAAAGGAGAAAGGAACTTTTGCTTTGCTGTGACTTTCATCAACTTGTGAAGGATCTCCAAGGGCTTGGAAGAGAGCTTGCCCCCTGACCGAAGTCCCAGGACCATTGGACTTCACCCCTTTGTGAATTGCTGCTGGAAACTCTGTTTCAGTGGCTGCAGAGGTAGGGAGCTGTGACCGACTCTCACGACCGACTCGGTGTCCTGTAAGCACCGCATCGAAGCACCGTCTCGCCCTGCAACGCACGGCCCTGGTCTCACCGACTCCGTCAACGAGCCGCTGCCTGCACCGCATCGAGGGACAACGCGTCCTGCAACGCTTCGCTACGCCGAATCGAACTGGTCCGACCGACACGGTCACTGCTGCTGAGTTCGAGTCCTGTGACCGCACCGGAGTTGGGCACCGCTCGCACGCTTTGCGACGCACCGCCCGACTCGCACCGCTGTCCGGACTGATCGACGCCAGCTCCTGAATCCGGCTCCGTCGCCGCACCGCAACCTGCCAGCACCGCATCGAAGCACCGTCTCGCCCTGCAACGCCACGGCCCTGGTCTCACCGACTCCGTCTCGGCGGCGTCAACGAGCCGCTGCCTGCACCGCATCGAGGGACAACGCGTCCTGCAACGCTTCCATTTTTGCATCGCGACCGCGACGAACAGCCATCCGGCTCGCACGCCCGTGCCTGCCGCTTCAAGTAAAGGTACTGTGACCGAGTCTGTCTACGCTGTGTTGGCCCGTCTCGACGCGGTCAGCTGGATTTGTTAGACTCTGGTTGTTCTCGACATCGCCGTAGCCGGAGGAGGCTACCGACTCGCACAGAACCTTGAATTAAGCCTTTTTGATCAGAACTAAGTATTCTTAACAGTATTGTGGATTATTTTTGTCGTTTATGGTCTTGTGATAAATCTATATAAAGTATACCTATTTTTATAAATATATAACCTGTGTGGTGTCCATTTGTAGTGTTGTCACTTGATTACTGTATGTGTTCACAAATGCTTTACACACTGCCTCTGAACTAAGCCTGTCTGCTCGTGCCAAGCTACCAAGAGGGTGAGCAGGGGTTATTTCGGGAGTGTACCTACTTTCCCTGACTAGACTCAAGGGTCCCTATTTGGACAAAGGTACCTACCTCTGCCAACTAGAGACCCCCAAATCTAACACGGTCCTAGGATTATTGTTTCCGGTCTAGAGAGGACCAGGCTTGGCAGTTCGGGCTGGACTGTTCCCATGAAGCACAGGGTCAAGACTGATTTGCATATGGCCAGGTCTAAAATGGGGTGGCATTGTGAGCAAAACAATGATGGATGTAACCCAGACCTCTTGACTGGGGGTGAATGTTCGATTTGTTCTGCATTCCATCCATCAATTGAGTGTCTTTTGCTTTCTCGCCCTAAGTGCGCCGGGAATGCCCAGACATGCGTCCCGGGCTCACTGTGCCACTGGATTCAAGCTATCATGGCTGATGATGGGTGAAACCCCAAAACCGGTCCTATGATGCTTGTTTCCGGTCCAGGGAGGACCTGGCTTGGCAGTTCGGGCTCGACGGTTTCCATGAGGCACTTGGTCAAGACTGATTTGTATATGGCTACGTCTAAACTGGAGTGGCATGGTGAGCAAAAGAATGATGGATTTAACCCGGATCTCTTAACTGCGGGTGAATGTTTTGATTTGTTCTGCATTCCGTCCATCAACTGTGTGTCTTTTGCTTTCTCACCCTAAGTGCGCCGGGTATGCTGAGACATGGGTCCCGGGCTTACTGTGCCACTGGATTCAAGCTATCCTGGCTGATGAGGGGTGAAACACCGAAACCAGTCCTAGTTTTCTTGTTTCCGTTCCACGGAGGACCTGGCTTGCAGTTCGGGCTGGACTGTTCCCATGAAGCACAGTATCAAGACTGATTTGTATATGGCCAGGTCTAAAATGGGGTGGCATTGTGAGCAAAACAATGATGGATGT
Source organism: Calotriton arnoldi (assembly GCA_963921515.1). Classification (NCBI taxonomy): domain Eukaryota; kingdom Metazoa; phylum Chordata; class Amphibia; order Caudata; family Salamandridae; genus Calotriton; species Calotriton arnoldi. The sequence continues at coordinate 5,051 of CAWUFW010012575.1, read as the reverse complement.
AACCCAGACCTCTTGACTGGGGGTGAATGTTCGATTTGTTCTGCATTCCATCCATCAATTGAGTGTCTTTTGCTTTCTCGCCCTAAGTGCGCCGGGAATGCCCAGACATGGGTCCCGGGCTCACTGTGCCACTGGATTCAAGCTATCATGGCTGATGATGGGTGAAACCCCAAAACCGGTCCTATGATGCTTGTTTCCGGTCCAGGGAGGACCTGGCTTGGCAGTTCGGACTCGACTGTTTCCATGAGGCACTTGGTCAAGACTGATTTGCATATTGCTACGTCTAAACTGGAGTGGCATGGTGAGCAAAAGAATGATGGATTTAACCCGGATCTCTTAACTGCGGGTGAATGTTTTGATTTGTTCTCCATTCCGTCTATCAATTGTGTGTCTTTTGCTTTCTCGCCCTAAGTGCGCCGGGTATGCCCTGATGTGAGTCCCGGACTCATTGTGCCACTGGATTCAAGCTATCCTGGCTGATGAGGGGTGAAGCCGTGAAACCGGTCCTAGCATGCTTGTTTCCGGTCCAGGGAGGACCTGGCTTGGCAGTTCAGGCTGGACTGTTCTCATGAGGTAGAGGGTCAAGACTGATTTAAAAATGGCCAGGTCTAAACTGTGGTGGCATGGTGAGCAAAAGAATGATGAATTTAATCCAGATATCTTGACTGGGGTGAATGTTTTGATTTGCTCTTCATTCCGTCCATCAATAGTGTGTCTTTTGCTTTTTGCCCTAAGTGCACCTGGAATTTCCAGACGTGGGTCCTGGGCTCATGGTTCCACTGGATTCAAGCTATCCTGGCTGATAAGGGGTGAAACCCCGGTACCGATCCTAGGATGCTTGTTTCCGATCCAGGCAGGACTGGTTTGGCATTTAAAGCTGGACTGTCCCCATGAGGCAGAGGGTGAAGAATGATTTGCATATGGCCAGGTCTAAACAGGGTTGGCATGGTGAGCAAAAGAATGATGGATTTAACCCAGATCTCTTGACTAGGGGTGAATGTTTTGATTTGTTCTGCATTCCGTCCATCAAATGTGTGTCTTTTGCTTTCGCGCCCTAAGTGTGCCGGATATGCCCAGACGTGTGTCCCAGGCTTACTCTGCCACTGGATTCAACCTATCCTGGCTAATGAGGGGTGAAACCCTGAAACCAGTCCTAGTTTTCTTGTTTCCGGTCCACGGAGGACCTGGCTTGCAGTTCGGGCTGGACTGTTCCCATGAAGCACAGGGTCAAGACTGATTTGCATATGGCCAGGTCTAAAATGGGGTGGCATTGTGAGCAAAACAATGATGGATGTAACCCAGACCTCTTGACTGGGGGTGAATGTTCGATTTGTTCTGCATTCCATCTATCAATTGAGTGTCTTTTGCTTTCTCGCCCTAAGTGTGCCGGGAATGCCCAGACATGGGTCCCGGGCTCACTGTGCCACTGGATTCAAGCTATCTTGGCTGATGATGGGTGAAACCCCAAAACCGGTCCTATGATGCTTGTTTCCGGTCCAGGGAGGACCTGGATTGGCAGTTCGGGCTCGACGGTTTCCATGAGGCACTTGGTCAAGACTGATTTGCATATGGCTACGTCTAAACTGGAGTGGCATGGTGAGCAAAAGAATGATGGATTTAACCCGGATCTCTTAACTGCGGGTGAATGTTTTGATTTGTTCTGCATTCCGTCCATCAATTGTGTGTCTTTTGCTTTCTCACCCTAAGTGCGCCGGGTATGCCGAGACATGGGTCCCGGGCTTACTGTGCCACTGGATTCAAGCTATCCTGGTTGATGAGGGTGAAACCCTGAAACCAGTCCTAGGATACTTGTTTCCTTTACAGGGAGGACCTGGCTTGTCAGTTCAGGCTGGACTGTTGTCATGAGGTAGAGGGTCAAGACTGATTTGCACATGGCCAGGTCTAAACTGTGGTGGCATGGTGAGCAAAAGAATGATGGATTTAACTTGGATCTCTTGACTGGGGGTGAATGTTTTGATTTGTTCTGCATTCCGTCTATCAATTGTGTGTCTTTTGCTTTCTCGCCCTAAGTGCGCCGGGTATGCCCTGATGTGAGTCCCGGACTCATTGTGCCACTGGATTCAAGCTATCCTGGCTGATGAGGGGTGAAGCCGTGAAACCGGTCCTAGCATGCTTGTTTCCGGTCCAGGGAGGACCTGGCTTGGCAGTTCAGGCTGGACTGTTCTCATGAGGTAGAGGGTCAAGACTGATTTAAAAATGGCCAGGTCTAAACTGTGGTGGCATGGTGAGCAAAAGAATGATGAATTTAATCCAGATATCTTGACTGGGGTGAATGTTTTGATTTGCTCTTCATTCCGTCCAGCAATAGTGTGTCTTTTGCTTTTTGCCCTAAGTGCACCTGGAATTTCCAGACGTGGGTCCTGGGCTCATGGTTCCACTGGATTCAAGCTATCCTGGCTGATAAGGGGTGAAACCCGGTACCGGTCCTAGGATGCTTGTTTCCGATCCAGGCAGGACTGGTTTGGCAGTTAAAGCTGGACTGTCCCCATGAGGCAGAGGGTGAAGAATGATTTGCATATGGCCAGGTCTAAACTGGGTTGGCATGGTGAGCAAAAAAGAATGATGGATTTAACCCAGATCTCTTGACTAGGGGTGAATGTTTTGATTTGTTCTGCATTCCGTCCATCAAATGTGTGTCTTTTGCTTTCGCGCCCTAAGTGTGCCGGATATGCCCAGACGTGTGTCCCAGGCTTACTCTGCCACTGGATTCAACCTATCCTGGCTGATGAGGGGTGAAACCCTGAAACCAGTCGTAGTTTTCTTGTTTCCGGTCCACGGAGGACCTGGCTTGCAGTTCGGGCTGGACTGTTCCCATGAAGCACAGGGTCAAGACTGATTTGCATATGGCCAGGTCTAAAATGGGGTGGCATTGTGAGCAAAACAATGATGGATGTAACCCAGACCTCTTGACTGGGGGTGAATGTTCGATTTGTTCTGCATTCCATCTATCAATTGAGTGTCTTTTGCTTTCTCGCCCTAAGTGTGCCGGGAATGCCCAGACATGGGTCCCGGGCTCACTGTGCCACTGGATTCAAGCTATCATGGCTGATGATGGGTGAAACCCCAAAACCGGTCCTATGATGCTTGTTTCCGGTCCAGGGAGGACCTGGCTTGGCAGTTCGGGCTCATCGGTTTCCATAAGGCACTTGGTCAAGACTGATTTGCATATGGCTACGTCTAAACTGGAGTGGCATGGTGAGCAAAAGAATGATGCATTTAACCCGGATCTCTTAACTCCGGGTGAATGTTTTGATTTGTTCTGCATTCCGTCCATCAATTGTGTGTCTTTTGCTTTCTCACCCTAAGTGCGCCGGGTATGCTGAGACATGGGTCCCGGCTTACTGTGCCACTGGATTCAAGCTATCCTGGCTGATGAGGGGTGAAACCCCGAAACCAGTCCTAGGATACTTGTTTCCTTTACAGGGAGGACCTGGCTTGGCAGTTCAGGCTGGACTGTTGTCATGAGGTAGAGGGTCAAGACTGATTTGCACATGGCCAGGTCTAAACTGTGGTGGCATGGTGAGCAAAAGAATGGTGGATTTAACTTGGATCTCTTGACTGGGGGTGAATGTTTTGATTTGTTCTGCATTCCGTCCATCAAATGTGTGTCTTTTGCTTTCTCGCCCTAAGTGCGCCGGATATGCCCAGCCGTGTGTCCCAGGCTTACTCTGCCACTGGATTCAAGCTATCCTGGCTGATGAGGGGTGAAACACCAAAACCAGTCCTAGTTTTCTTGCTTCCGTTCCACGGAGGACCTGGCTTGCAGTTCGGGCTGGACTGTTCCCATGAAGCACAGTGTCAAGACTGATTTGTATATGGCCAGGTCTAAAATGGGGTAGCATTGTGAGCAAAACAATGATGGATGTAACCCAGACCTCTTGACTGGGGGTGAATGTTTGATTTGTTCTGCATTCCATCCATCAATTGAGAGTCTTTTGCTTTCTCGCCCTAAGTGCGCCGGGAATGCCCAGATATGGGTCCCGGGCTCACTGTGCCACTGGATTCAAGCTATCATGGCTGATGATGGGTGAAACCCCAAAACCGGTCCTATGATGCTTGTTTCCGGTCCAGGGAGGACCTGGCTTGGCAGTTCGGGCTCGACTGTTTCCATGAGGCACTTGGTCAAGACTGATTTGCATATGGCTACGTCTAAACTGGAGTGGCATGGTGAGCAAAAGAATGATGGATTTAACCCGGATCTCTTAACTGCGGGTGAATGTTTTGATTTGTTCTGCATTCCGTCCATCAATTGTGTGTCTTTTGCTTTCTCACCCTAAGTGCGCCGGGTATGCCGAGACATGGGTCCCGGGCTTACTGTGCCACTGGATTCAAGCTATCCTGGTTGATGAGGGTGAAACCCTGAAACCAGTCCTAGGATACTTGTTTCCTTTACAGGGAGGACCTGGCTTGTCAGTTCAGGCTGGACTGTTGTCATGAGGTAGAGGGTCAAGACTGATTTGCACATGGCCAGGTCTAAACTGTGGTGGCATGGTGAGCAAAAGAATGATGGATTTAACTTGGATCTCTTGACTGGGGGTGAATGTTTTGATTTGTTCTGCATTCCGTCCATCAATTGTGTGTCTTTTGCTTTCTCGCCCTAAGTGTGCTTGGTATGCCCTGATGTGAGTCCCGGACTCATTGTGCCACTGGATTCAAGCTATCCTGGCTGATGAGGAGTGAAGCCGTGAAACCGGTCCTAGCATGCTTGTTTCCGGTCCAGGGAGGACCTGGCTTGGCAGTTCGGGCTGGACAGTTCCCATGAGGCACAGGGTAAAGACTAGTTTGCATATGGCCAGGTCTAAACTTGGGTGGCAGGGTGAGCAAAAGAATGATGGATTTAACCCAGATCTTTTTACTGGGGGTGAATGTTTTGATTTGTTCTGAATTCTGTCCATAAATTGTGTATCTTTTTTGATTTCTCACTCTAAGAGTGCCGGGTATGCCCAGACGTGGGTCCCGGGCTCACTGTGCAACTAGATTCAAGCTATCCTGGCTGATGATGGGTGAAACCCCAAAACCGCTCCTATGAT